>PCDI01000003.1:578534-728536 GCA_002778195.1 Raffaelea ambrosiae | reverse complement strand
GGGGGGGGGGGGGGGGGGTTGTATTATCTTTTCCAATTTTCGTTCTCTTTTTGGGGTTGATAGTCAAGAGCTGCGCCTCATACTGGGCACTCTCGGGCCTCACATATCGCGGCCAGCTGTTAACTAAATGGGGCGAAGCGAGACTTTTTGGCTGCACAATACCAACCAAAATCCCGGGCTGGCTTTTCGAAAGTTTGTGCGAACCAACAAAAAAGAGGAAGATAAAAGTCGGGGGGGAAATAATTGGCAACGGATTCCCCCCCTGCGTTTGTAGGCGGTGCTGTCGTCTTTATGCATGCGCGATGGAAAGCGGCCGTCTTCTTAGACCGTACGGTCTATAACACCGGAAATGATTGGCCAGTCCTGCCTGGTACTCTATCCCCGTCTTTCACTGCCGCAGCGAATCGCGACCCAGTATATTTGATGTTGGCCTCTCTTCCTTCGCCTCCATTTTCTGGGTCTCCCTCTGTGTCTCTTGCTGAAGACCATCGCCATGGCATGTTGAATACCCGTAGGACCAAACAAACAATAGGCAGATTGTTCACATGGAGTGTATACCACCATATTTATCCAACGTCATCCAGCCAGCCTCCCATTTTCGGCCAGCTGCATTGCCGAAGGGCGGCAGCCAAAAACTTGGAAAGGTGTGGTGACTGTGTGTGCCAATTTTAGGCTTCCATCTTGCTTCTCCAACACTTCCGATGCCCATGCAAAGATCCTACGCTGGTCTCGCTATTGAATTCCATCTGCATGCAATCTGTGCCAGCAGCGAGTGGCCGGGATGGCTGACGGCGAACCATTTCCACATTCGTTTAGAAAACTACCCAGCCGCCATGCAGCGTCTCTGGCAGATAAACTAGAAAAAGAAGGCGGCGATGTCTTCTTCATGCCTTAGACCAGGGTGATCTCATGCAGGGCGCTCCGCTCGTTCCAGGACAAGGCCGAACTTTAGGTCTAAGCCAACTCTCAGGCCCAACTTGAACCCACAACAGGCACCCGGCCGCAAAGCCACAACAAATCCGCAGTTTATGCCCATCGTTTTTGAGGCCATACTGGCCGGAATATGGGCTAGCTTAATAGTGAATGATAAGTATGCCCCCACCAATGAAGCGCACATCAAGGTCAAGAAGTTCATAACAACGTCAGCAGAAGGAAAAGCAACCTTAGTTACCTCCTTGGCAAAGCTGACCTTCTCTTTTGGCTCCCCATTCACGAAGTAGAAACATCGAATGATTCCCGGGGGATGCTCGATGTGTAGAAGGCGTCTCACTTGCATATGCAGAAAGAGCGAGTCTGCACATCCTTTCGCAGCAAGCTTCCTGCAAATCCACAACAGACACAGACTTGGGGGCGGGGAGGAGCAGCATCCTAATATTGCTGCCTACCCAGCCGTCCAGTATGCAGATACATGGAGACTGACCATGCAGCTGGCAACAGGTGCACAGCCTTGAGGACCTGTCAAGGAGGGAATGCAATGAGAAAGGAGAGATGAGAGGGGCTGGGGGAGGCCTGGCAAGTGAGAGAATTCACCCCCCGGAAAGCCGCAGGCCAACAGACCTCTTGCCTGCAGATTCCTGTTGTGAGAGTGGCCGCCTTGCGAGCACGTTCAGAAAGGGGCCCATTTCTCAGGCCCAAAGGGCCCGCAACCATCGATGAACAAGTTCACGGGAACAAAATGATTCGTCGTGGCGTGAGTCACTGGGGAAGAGAGACGATAAATGAACTTGGGAGGTAGGGCTAAATGGTGGCCAGTGGTGCCTTGGATATCCACAGCTGCTCTTCTTCTCAGTTGTTCGACGCAGCGACACAGCCCTAGTGCCTGATGTTCATCAAGAGTATTAATATGGGGAGACCTCCCCACTGCGATGGTTGCGGAACAGTCGATGCTTTCTACCAAGAACACAAGGCAACATAGACAAAAGCCAGTGCGAGGCAATGAAACAAGAAAGCGAACTCTGCCTCATATCTTGCCTCTCTAAACCAATCAGTTCCATTCGACACGCAAGATCACGAACAAATTCGCCCTCCCGCAATTCCGCCTCCCGAGGCAACAACTAAAGGTACGTGTTTTCTTTGTCTTACCGAGGAGGCAAAATAAGAAAAGTCAACAGCCCTTCTCGTCTGTTCGGTCTAGTCGTTTCGGCTCGTTTGGCGGGTGGTAGTGACGCTTCCGGTTATTGTCTGCCTGGTCGAGGCAAAAGCCACCTCCACACGGACCACACCTTCTTTTTCCATTCGTTGCCACGGCCCCACTTACTTGCTGCGGCGAGTCAGACTCGGTGATCGAAGTCACGGAGTCACGGAGTCACGGGAACAAGGTCAACTTTGTGTGCTGCCAGCCGATGAGTCAGCGTGCATTACTAAAGCAGCCCACAAAATACGGCTACCCACCTTGCTATGGACGAGAAGCAAAAAAAATTGATGCCTTGTTTTTGCCTTGTTTTGCCTTGTCTCCCATCGTTAACAACCTCAGGCAAGAATCACACATCGCCAATCCCACACCACCACCAACCACCACCACCCCAGAAACCCCAGCAGCGAAAAGACTAAGATACTATACCTTATTTTTTTTGGCTCTCTCCTGCAAGGTTCCGCAGCGCGGCGAAATCCCGCCTTTCTTCCCGTTGACAATCTGCTGCGCCAACCACGCGACGCAAGCTTTCTTGTCGTCATCCATCCAACAGAAAGTTAGGCCAACGGCTGTTAGGGCATCCTTTTTGAGAGCGGACAAACCATAAGACGCTGGCTCTTAGGGGCCGTCCTTTTTTTGGCCCTCATATGCTTGGTGCTTGCGTGCAGACGCGTCTCTCATTTTCACACTCTCATTTTTTAATCAACTCTCCCTTACTATTGTTGCCTTTCTGTCAGATCCTCTTCAGATTCACCTGTCCTTGACTCTCGTCACCCCCCCCTTTCGGACATCCCCTTTCTATATTCTGTCTAAGACATATTTTTGTTTCTTCAGCTCTTTCTCGTGGTTTCTAGGGTGTTTCCACCTTTGTTTTCTTTCTCATTTGATATTCTATCTTGTTCACGTTCTTCGAGCTTTCTGTTCTGCTCTCTGTCTCGACCGTGTAGGATACTGCCAGCTGTTTTTTTTTCTTCTCTTTTTCGAGTTCACTGGAACACCCTTCGCTCCTTCACCACGTTCTCTCTATAAGCCAGCTGGGCAGCACTCAGATCAGCATTATGAGCATCGTGTTTGAGTCGCGGCACCCGCAGTTCCTGGCGGACGAAAGCTATCCCAACATCGACCAAGCAGGGGATGTTGACAGATTCGACGAAAGTCCAGAGACGCATGTGGACGGAGTCATGAGTGACGTGGGAGACGTGGGCGAGCTCGCCGCAGCCGTTGCTGACAGCTATCACCAAGGTGACTCGTCCATGCTTGCCGACAGCGAACAACCGCGTCTTGAAGTAGACGAGGAGAACCCCGAGTCGTCCGAGATTGCAGCAGCAGCAGCAGCGGCAGCAGCAGCAGCGGCAGCGGCGGCCGCCGCCGCCGCTATGGCATCACAAGAAGCCTCTGTCGCAAGCACAGAGAGCACCCCAGCACCGCCCGCCGCCGCTATGACCACCGAGGCCGAAGCCGTTCGTCAGCCACAGTCCTCGTCGGCGTCGACACCCATGACGGCGAAGGAACCAACGCCCACTCCAGCTGCTAACGGTTTCTCGGCTCCTTCGGGCGGATCGTCAGGCAGGATCAAGCCGATTCCAAAGCCGGAGCGTGACGTTCAGAAGAACCACATGGGCATGTACCAATGCTCCAGACCCGATTGCACGGAAGAGGTCCGGGAATTTTCACGCAAATGCGAATACAAGTAAGTTTTTTTTTCTCCTCGTCTTTGCTTTTGTTTCTGTCGCGTGGTTTTCTTGATACCGAACCTGACACATCGGTTTCCTATAGCAAGCACATGGACAAACACGAGCGTCCATACCGCTGCACTGCTGAAGGATGCGAAAAGCTGCCTGGCTTTACCTACTCCGGTGGTCTTCTGCGCCATGAACGTGAAGTTCATGGCAAGCACGGCGGTCCTCGGAATCCCCTGCACTGCCCACATCCCACATGTAAGCGGCACACGGGCAAGGGATTCTCCCGACAGGAGAATCTTAACGAGCATCTCAGACGTGTCCACACAGCAGCCACCACCGCGACTCCCGCTCCGGGCTCGGCCATGGCTCTCGTCGGGCTCGGTGACGGCAACCAGCAGCATGCGTTGATGACGACCAACTTGAGCGTCCTCCGGCCACTTGCGTCGTCTGGCATGTCCTCGAACGGAGCGAGCGGAAACGGAGCGGGTCTGACATCGGGGCTGCTTTCGGGAGACGAGAACGAGGATGCGAAGACTATGGAAAGCCTCGGGCTGCTCCTGCCGGGCCGCGGCCGCAAACGGACTGCGTCGCTGATGGACGAGGGAGATGGCGAGGCCGACGGCGTTGAGCTCGATATGGGAGACGAAGGTGACGCCATGGGCAGTCACCACCACCACCACCAACATGGTACCAATGGCCACAACGGCATAGTCAACGGCGGCACCAGCAACGACGAGCTGCGCGAGGAGGTCAAGCGGATGCGTCTCGAGAACGAGGAGCTGCGCCGCCAGGTGGAGGTGCAGAAGCGCCAGACGGCGGCGATGATGCAGCAGATCGCGCAGCTGCAGCAGGCAGCCAATGCGACCATGGCGGCGACGACGGCGGCCGAGGCGACCGCAGCGAGCACCGCAGCGAGCAACGCAGCGGCCGCAGACGCCGTTCTGGCAGCGACTGCAGCGGCCGAGGAAGCTGGCATCGTTGCTGGCTAGAGACCGAACGACATTGCCTCTGACGAGTCGAGCATGGCCAACTTGGATGGGGTTTTGGACCTGCTTGTGCCAGCTCCTGCTGCGGGGCCCCTGCCCATGCACCCTGCTTTCGGCGCCACCTACTACGATCCAGCCATTGCCTGTTTCTACGACTGACCCGTCCACGACGACTTTCCATCTTGTGTCGTGCGGCGCTCGAGATGCCGTCTGCCGAAATACCCACCCACCACTGACCGAGAGTTCCCCTCCTCTCCCCCTCGCTACAGACCCTCCAATCTCCCATCTCCCACGGCATTGTCTCCAGTGCTCTCCTCATAATGCTCCGGCTTCCTCCCTCCTGCGTGCTTTCTACTTCGCTCTCGTTGTGACGCTCTACTTTATTCCGCCTTCATGTTTTCCTTTGTTTATTAGGGCTCTGTATTATGGACGGGTACACGAGGAACGGACAGAGTTTGGGCGTTTTCGCGGTTTTCGACTGTTTGGTTTTGTTTTGATGATAGGAGCCACTATATATTCACTGCATATCCGCTGGGTGGGTGGATAAACATTGTTTTCTTCATTTTTTTTCTCTTTTCTCTCTTTCTTCTCTTTTTTTTTTGCTTGCTTTTCTCTTTCTGCTTTTCTTCGGATCCCCCCTATCCCAAGTGGTTTGCAGGCCCCGTGCTTGGCCTTGGTTGGTTTTCCGGTCTGGTTGGTTGCGTCCTTTTTTTTTCACCTTACGATATCCCTTCTCTCAATAATTTTCATGCGTGTATTTCTTATTCGATTTGTGTTTCTACGGCTCCCCGTCCTTTCCTTTACCATCCCCATCTCGACTGTGGACTGCATCCACCAGGCGTTGTCGTTTGTTCTTGTATTTCTTTCTCGGCTGGACTCGATAGTGTATCACAGCCACCACGCTCCTTCTTTGTGTTCTCCTATTGTCAGAATCTGTGCTGTGTTTTTGTCTGGAGAGAAGAGAGACGAGGTACCAAGAGCTCCAAGAAACAAACCAGAAAGAGTTATACAGAGTGGTAGCTGGTAGGGGGAGAAAATGCCGTGTTCGGGAGTGGATGGCTTTGTGCTGTGTGCATTGTGTGTCTTTTGGCTTGCCCAATGAGGAGAGGCTGGTCCTCTGCCCTAGTTTGTGCTCTCTTCTTTTTTGGCTCTGTTACTATTATGAACGACTCTCCACCTACCAGGCTGGACGACTGCTCCTTCCTTTTTTGTTACGCATCCTTCTCATCTCCCACTTTCCCGACGACATGGAGCGTCAAACCTCTCTCTCTCTTGTACCATTCCTCCTCTTCCCAGCTTTAGTCGGCCAATACAAGGGACTGTAATGACCACACTCTATTGGTTGCATGCCTGCTGTGATTCGACGCTTGTCTGTTGCCTTGGGCGTATCCTGCTGTCTATCGTGGACGTGTTTGACTCCGTTCTGTCTGCCTGTCTGGTGTAATATAGTATGTCCGTTTTGAGGATGGATTGCGAAAGAAGACATTCTGCAGGCTGACAGACCCCCCCGCACTTGCCAACACAGCTCTGGCACGCTGCTGCCTGTGGTTGGCTCGGGCTGGTGCCCCTTAGGATCCGACCTGGGCCCAGCCTTGTCTGGCGCACCGCCACCATTTTCTCGCGGGCTGTCCAGCTGGGCAGACATGGGCGGCTCACCCACACCATCAGCCTGGATCTGGGGGGGCCCTTCGGCGACCAGATCCCGCGCTAGGCCGACCCGTTGTCTGTGTCTTGGAAAACAGAGCATCGAGAAAATCCCAGAGACTTGCCTGCTCGCTAGACAGCACGGCTGAGCGTACCTCTGGATAGACACAAACTGCATCCGGAGACGCCCAAGACATAGACGTAACCACCGGCCAGATGGCTGTGACGAATTGTGTTTCACTGTTTGCCTGTACTTGAAATTCAGATTTGGAAAAAACAAAAGAAAAAGAAAGAAAAAACACAAGCAAAGAACGCCCTATAACTCTTATTGTTGTTGTACAGCACAATGACTTTTTGGCCCTGCCCAACACAGACGCCCACGCCTTCGCCCACGCCCTTGCTCTTCTCATAACTGAAAGCAAACAAGTCTATCCATCAAGTATACAGAAAAAAGCATACCTGTTTCGGCGCCCCCCCTCAAACCCTCAAATCTCAAAGATCGGCCCGATCCCTTCGGCGCCGCCCTGCCGGCTCTCCACCAGGTCCAGCCGCCAGCCCTCCCAGTTCCGCAGCGCCCGCTTCGCCTCCCGCACCCGCTCCACCCGCAGCCGCGCCTCCTCTTCCTGGGCCCGCCGGTACGCCTCCTCGTCAAAGTCCATGTCGTCGTCGTCCAAGAAGCCGTCGTCGCCGGCGCCGGCGGCCATGCCACCGGCCATCGTAGCAGCAGCAGTGCCCGCGACGTTTCCGCTCCCTCCTCCGGTCAAAGCGGTAAAGAAATCGCCCAGGCCACCGGCCCCCCCGGCCGTGGCCTTGCCCCGGTAGCCGGCCGGCGACAGGTCCACGTCGCTGAAGCGGTGCGGGTGCGGGTGCAGGTCGTCCGGACCGACCTGCATCTCTTTCCGCCGCTCTTGCCAGATGCCGTGCCGCAGGTCGGCATTCTCTGCCTCGAGAGCCCGCACGCGGCGCTCCAGCCGCTGGCGCTCTTCGTCCTCGAGCTCGTCCAGATGCTCGTCGTCGGTGCCGCCGCTGCCGCCATCGTGGGCCGCGTCCCGCTTGCGCAGCCGCAGAGACTCGGCCTCGGCGCGCTCCAGACGCGTGCGCAGGTCGGCCAGGTCGTGGACGGCCTTTTCCTTTTCGCGCCGCAGCGCCTGGGAGCGCGCGTCGTGCTCCTTGTGCAGCGTAGTCAGCGTGGCCACCTTTTTTTCGAGGGCGTCGGCCTTGGTGGCCAGCGCGTCGCGCTCCGTCGTCAGCGCCGCGACCTGGGCCTCGAGAGACCGCAGCTGCGTCTCGGCGCTGGTGCGCGCGCTGCCCTCGCGGACCGCCTTTTCGGCCGTGCGGTCGAGGTTGCGCTTGAGGTCGGCGAGCTCGCGCTGGGCCGTGCCGGCCGCGCGCTCCGCGCGGGCCAGTTTTTCCTCGAGCGCGGACACCTGGTCTTGTCTGGAATGGCCGCTGGGCGAGGCGGCCGATGCGTCGGCGCCCTCCTCGCCCGCAACCGTCAGCCTTTCCACCTGTGCACGCAGACGCGACATTTCCATCTCCATGGTCTCAATGGTCGTCTCTTTGGCCTTGAGCTGCGCCGAGAACTCCGCCGGCGAGCCGCCGCTGATGGACGGCGACGAGCCGTGCCGGCTGCGGGCCTGCAGCTGGGCGTTTTGCCGCTGGAGGGAAGCGATTTCGGATTTCTGGACAAGTTAGCATGTCTGTTCATGACTCTGGACATGACCCTGTACGCAAATCGTCCGCCCCCTCCCCCCCCCCCCCCCCCCCCTCGTACTCACCAGTTTTGCCTCTTCACTCGCACCGGATGGCCCATCCCGCACATCCGCCAGCTCGTCTTCGGCCTTCTGCCAGCGCTTCTCCCCATCGGCCACCTCCTTGGCCAGCTTCTTGTTCTGCTTCTCGAGCTCCTCGATGCGGGCCACCTGCTTCAGATAGATGTCGTGCGCGCTCGTGCCGCTGTCGCCCGGCGACGGGCTCATGGGACCGTGGCCACCGCCGGCGCGGAAGGAGGTCGATCGGAGGCGGGACTGTTCGGAAAGAGACGGCTTGGAGGCAGCGGCAGCCGTGGGCGAAGCGACAGTGTCTTCGTCGATGGCTTCCTCGTTGTCGTCTTTGGTATCTTCTTCCTTCTTCTTCCCCTCTTCCTCCTCCTCCTTGGCCTCGGTCTCTTCGTCTTCGGCTGTCTTGCTCTCCTTCTCCTTCTCCTTGCCAGCCTTGTCCTTCTTATCCTTCTTGCCTGCGGCCGCAGTGCTGCCACCACCGCCGCCGGCGGCAGCTTTCTTCTTCTTCATTTGCTCGACCTATGTGCAGATGAGGAGAAGTTAGTCAATGAGCACACACACACACACACACACGCTCATGCGCGCGTGAGAATCTCAAAATCACGAGCATCAAAACGCACCCGCTTCTTGGCCGCGGCCAACTTCTCGGCCTTGGCCTTTTCGCTGTCCATGGTTGGATGGATGGACGAGAGTGCAGGAGCGGTTTGATCGATTGTCCCTTTTGATGCACAGTCTGTTCTCGAGTAGGTAGACAAGCAAAACGCGATCGGGTCGAATCTCAGTCGGTCCGAAGAGGGTGTTTGGGCGTGTTTGTTGTGTCGTCTGGAATTCGAAAAGTTCGTGGTAAGAGAGTGACGTGAAATGAGCTTGCTGGCCTCTCTGTCTCTTTTTCGGTTGCAAACACGTCACCAGGAATTAATTATAGGGAGAGACGAGCGCCACGGCGCGGACGGCTGCGCCTATCGGGGTGCGGTAGTCCCAGCCCCAGCCAGAGCTTCCCGTAGCTTGGGAAGGTCCAGTCAGGTCCCTTGGAAATAGGCTAGCGCGTTTCTTCTGGGCAGTGGGGGCAGAAGTACTCGCCCTAACTAATAAATAAGAGCTGGCATCTGAAATCGTATGCCCCGCCATGTAAAAATAGCTGGCTTTTTTGGGGGCCATTCCCAGCAGGCATCACAAAAAAAAAGCGTGTTGGAAAGTATGTCGAGGTGCCTGAGGACGGCTGTAGAGAAACGTTGACCAACTGCTGCCTGCCTGTCTTGTTTTCCTTCTCCCTGCCATTCGAGTTCCGGTTTTCTCTCTTCACCGTCTGCTTGGCTCTGGTAGAAGAACGCCCGATTTTTTTGATTCAATGACTCTTTGATTTTGATCGACCGCTTCCTCACGTCATTCGGTGTGGCCTGTCCCGATTCTTTGTTATCTTTCTCTCTGTGCTCTTTTCTCTTGACCCTGTCTTGCAGGTGTATATCCCTTTCTGGTGGCTTTCTTCTTCTTCTCTTGTTCCCCTTCCTACAGTTCTATAGTCACCAGTTCTATCTTCTTCTGCCCCTTCCACAATCCCAATCATGGCCGGCCTTCCTCTTCAATATCCCGACCTGGCACTCCACCTGTGCGACCAGACACTGACACCCATCATCTCGTCTTCTGCTTCTCCTTCCTCTTCTACGGCTACCCTTCAAGGCGCTGGCCGCCAGGGTGCTTCTTCTACAGCCGACAATGCCTCTTCAAGAAGACGGGCCGCCGCCCTGAATGACCTGGCCGCCACCGCCTTGCGCGCACGCGACACCGCTTCTCGCTTGGGGCTAGGGCTACCAGACGGACAGCCAGGCACAGACGCCTCCATGACAGCACCACAACACGTGGTCGTCACCTACAATACGGGCGCCGTCTTAATTGAGAGCTACATGGACCCGCACGACCTCCGCCGTCAGCCCCAAACTGGGTCGGGCCCGACAACGGGGCCCACAAGGAATGGCGATGTGCCAGGCGGGAGAAATATCACCGAACAGTTTGATGCTGACTACCACGACAACGAGTATGACGACGAGGTCGACCCGGCCAGCGGTGCGCCGCTGCTTGTGGGACTGGTCGCGGCACCGGGAATGCAGTCGCTACGCGATGCCAGGAGAGCAACAGCACGGTTAGAACGAGTCGGTAGAGCGTTCCAACATGAACTTGTGGCAGAACAGAGGAAAAATCGATAGAACATTGATAAAGAGCAGAAAAGAGGTAGAAGCGGTGGAGAAGATGCAATAGAATAGATGGCTCCCACGGAGCTGGGAGCGGAAGATGGTGGGCTAGTCCGAGAGAAGAAGAAAAGTTTTCGTCTGCAATTCAAATTTTCATAGTTCATATGTAAAAACGAGGAAAAAAAAGGTTAAAAAAGGGATCTATTTGGCGACCTGTAAATCACAAAAGTTGCCCACTAAACTGTTTTGCACCACCCTACCGTGAAAACAAGCTGTCGTAATCAACAACAAGCTACCATTGTCTCATCGTTTCTCCGTTTATTTGAGCTGCTCGAATGCCTTCTTGATGGGCGACCGGACGGGCACACCCTTCCAGAAGTCGATCGTGGCCACAGCGCGCTTGGCAATGCCCTCGGGGGTGAACTCGAATTTCTGCAGCATATATTAGTATGGGGCAACTCAATCAGTTGGTGTATGCAGCATTGGCTGCAGGATGCACTTACCGCGTAGACCTCCTTGTACGGGCCAGAGGCGCCGAACCGGTTCAGGCCGAACTGCTCGTGAGAGTAGCGCTCCCAGCCAATGGTGCTCATGACCTCGACAGACAGCGATGGGATGCCGTCGGGAAGGACGCTCAGGCGGTACTCCAGGGGCTGCTCGTCAAAGACCTCGAAGCAGGGCAGGGACACCACACGGGCCTTAATGTTGTGCTTCTCGGCCAGGTACTTGACCGTGTCGACGACGATGCCGACCTCCGAGCCGGATGCCAGGAGGGTGATGTTGGCAGCCTTGTCCTCGTGGACGACGTAGCCGCCCTTGGAGGCGTGCTCGATGGTCGAGTTCTCCAGCTGCGGCAGGTTCTGGCGCGACAGAGCCAGGATGCTGGGAGTGTGCTGGGCCTTGAGGGCCACCAGGTAGGCAGCGCTGGTCTCGTTGCCGTCGGCCGGGCGCCACACGTAGCAGTTGGGCAGCGCGCGGAAGTGCGCCAGCACCTCGATCGGCTGGTGGGTCGGGCCGTCCTCACCCAGACCAATAGAGTCATGGGTGGCGACCCAGATCACACGGACGCGCGACAGAGCCGACAGACGGATGGCACCGGCCGCATACGAAACAAAGTTGAGGAAGGTACCGCCGTAGGGGATCAGAGTGCCGTACGCGGCAAGGCCGTTCATGATGGCGCCCATGGCGTGCTCGCGCACACCGTAGCGGATGTAGCGGCCGCCGTAGTTGCCCAGGCCGGTGGAGGGGGGCTGGAAGTCGACGGCGGTCTTCCACCGGGTCAGGTTGGAGCCCGTCAGATCGGCAGAGCCGCCAATCAGCTCGGGGATAACCTCCTCGACCTTGCCAAGCACGGTCTCGGACAGCTTGCGCGACGCGACAGCCGGATCGGCCGGGGTGTAGACCGGCAGGGACTTCTCCCAACCAGCGGGCAGCTCGCCCTTGAGGCGGCGGGTCAGGTCGGCGTGCTCGGCAGGGTACTTCTCGGCGTACTTGGCGAACAGCTGCTCCCACTCGGCCTCCAGAGCGGCGCCCTCGGCGGCCTTCTTAGCGCACAGCTCGGCAACAGCCGGCGGCACGACAAAGCTCTCGGCCGGGTCGAAGCCGAACTTCTCCTTGAGCTGCTTGATGTCGTCAGCCTTCAGCGGCGAGCCGTGCACGCCGTGGGTGCCCTGGTTCAGTGAGCCATAGCCGATGATGGTGCGCAGCTTGATCAGAGTCGGCTTGTCCTTGACGGCCTGGGCGGCCTTGATGGCAGCCTCAATGCCGTCGAGGTCGTCATCGCCGTGGGTGACCGACAGCACGTGCCAGCCGTACGCCTCGTAGCGCTTGGTGACGTCTTCAGTGAAGGCCACGTTGGTGTCGCCGTCAATGGTGATATGGTTGTCGTCGTAGATGGCGATCAGGTTGCCGAGCTGTAGATGGCCGGCAATGGACGAGGCCTCGCCCGAGACGCCCTCCATCAGGCAGCCGTCGCCGAGGAAGGTGTAGGTGTAGTTGTCGACGAGCGGGAAGCCCTCCTTGTTGAAGTTGGCGGCCGTCTGGGCCTGGGCAATGGCCAGACCGACAGCGCTGGAGATACCCTGGCCCAGGGGGCCAGTGGTGACCTCGACGCCGGGGGTGTCATGGGCTTCGGGGTGGCCAGGGGTGATGCTGTCGATTTGCTAGAGAGAGGGGGGGGGGTGTCAATTTGAGGAGGAAGCGAAAGTAAGTGCCGAGTTGACGCAAAAACTTACACGGAAAGCCTTCAGGTCGTCGGTGGTGATACCGAAGCCGTACAGGTGGAGAAGAGCATACTGCAGCATGCAGGCGTGGCCGTTCCTGCCGGGAAGAGCTGTCTCAGCATGGTTGCGCGATTTGCAGATTTGCGGGTGTTGCGGCACGCCGGTTGCGGCGGCCACGCAAGCAGAGGGGGGAGGATGAAGCTTACGAGAGGACGAAGCGGTCGCGATTGATCCATTTGGG
This sequence comes from Raffaelea ambrosiae, assembly GCA_002778195.1. NCBI lineage: Eukaryota > Fungi > Ascomycota > Sordariomycetes > Ophiostomatales > Ophiostomataceae > Raffaelea > Raffaelea ambrosiae. The sequence goes on along the minus strand of PCDI01000003.1, from coordinate 715,663 downwards.
GTTCTTGGGGTTGAACTTCAGGAAACGGTTCCAAAGAACGTGGGCGACCGGCGCCATGCCCCTGCATTGCACACATTGGTTAGCGTCAACGGCTTTATCGTGTGTGCATCTTGCTTTCTTTTTCTGTGCTGCTGCATCTTGCTGCTCCTTCACCTTGCTCGGCTTGCTCGCCAGCTGGTGCTGAAGGAGCTAGCTAGCTAGCTTATCGCAACCAGACGGCGCCCGACCCCGGGGCCGACGCTCGGAGAGGTTGAGCTTGCTTGTGGAGCGTCCCAGCACAGCATGGTGCACCTCGTTGTGTCCTTGCTCGGGCTACCAGCGTAAAAAGAGGAGCCAACAGGAAAAAAGAAGAAGGAGAGAAAAAGCTTACATAGGGGCGCCCGGATGGCCGGAGTTGGCCTTGGCGGTGGCATCTGCCTGGAAAAGGAAAAAAGGTCAATTGACTGTCTCGACGAAATGCACGATGCACACCAATGATGGAACTGAGCTTGTTCTCGGATGAAAACTGGCTGAGCTCAACGCAAGCAAGCTCCCCGCGCACAGATGAGGCACTTGTGAAGCTGGGCAGCAGAAGCTGCGATAGCACCAAGGCGGGGGCGGGGCAGCACGGCAGCAGGGGCGACAGCAGCAGGCACGGGGCAACTTACAGCGAGAATACGGATCGTATTGACCGTCTGCTTGTCGGCGTCGGTGTAACCCATGATGGCTGATGTTAAGCTGGCTGAGGAGGGGTGGAAGAGGTGCGGATGTGAATGATGGAGAGGGTTGTAGAGAGGGGGAGAGAGAAAAGAAGAATAGAGGAAAGAAGAGGGAACGAGTGAAAAAGGAGAGGCAGGAGAGAAAATAAAAGTTAAAACGTTGGGGGAAGGAGCGATGGACAAATAATCAAATAATAATAATAGTATAAGCAGGGGAAAAAAAACTGAGCAAGCAGAAACAACACTAATGGAGCAACATCGGAGGGGTCACCACGACGCGAGACGAGGGCCGCTTTTTGGGGGTCTTGCTTGGACCTGTTTTGGTTGCTTGAGCTGGCCGATCGTGCATTAAAGCCGCGTGCTGTTTGGGGCAAGCTTCCGCCAAGGGCGAACCTCCCCGTCAGGGTGGACTACGAGCTACGAGCACATACCCAACTACTATGTATGGGCCATGGGAAAATTGACGATGTCGGTCGTGGCTGCTGCTTCTGGCCAGCCAGGTGGGGTTATTCTCCAAAACTTTTGCCCGCTTAACAGGTGCTCCTGCCCGCGAATGTGGTGAAATCACGACCAAACGGGAAGGCGTTATGGGCAGCGATGAAGACTCTTTTTTCGACATGGCGTTATCGAGATGGGCGGTGGAAGGAGCAAATATCGAGAGCGTGGGCGTGAGTGAGCGAGCAGTGCGTCGCCCCTTCCTAGTCGGGCCGTCCGGGCCTGCCTGGTCTTTCTGGCCACTTCCTGGCTGGCCATATGCTGGCCTGTCCGGCCTGTCTGGTGTGCTTTTGTGTGTACATCACTGGCCAGTCTCTCGATCGACCTAGTATGACTGGCCAAGAGTCTCCTGGTCTCGCTTGGCTGTGACATCACCAGAAAAGGGCCAAAAAGTTCCTGACACGTCCATGCAGCTGTCTCGCCAACGCCACCAAGCGAGCGGGAGGTGACGTCTGTTTGCCTCCTACTGCCCCCCCCCCCACTACGAGCAGAGCCATTGGCAGGGGATCTCTGCCCCTCCAAAACAGGCTGATGCTGATACCAAGGGAGATAAACAAGGCCAATAAGGCCAATACAGACCGCCCAAACAGCGTTGCCTGCCGTGCCTGCCGTGCAGGCTGATCAAGCAGCGCCAGAAACACGTTTCGAGCTCAGTCAGGCCAACGGCAACTCATATAAGACGGCTCGTATAAGGGGCAGCACGAAGACCTCCAGGGAGGGAAGGAAGGCACGGATGACATAAACATGATAGTGGGAGGCGGCTTCCGTGCAGGTAGAGCCAATGATTTCTGCTTCAAATATTTATTTATTTATATTTTCAGGAAAAAAAAAACAATAAAAGCTCTTCCCCTTCAAAAAAATATCGAGCTTCATTTTCTTTTTTTGCCATCTTCGATCAAACGGCGAAAGCGCGCAAATGCACCCATGCCGCCTACTCGCCGGCGTCGTGCCTCGTGCTGGCTAGCCTGGGCGTCCGGCGGGAGGTGCTACCAGAAAGCAGAAACTGACTCTTCTTACCTCTATCTTCCCCAGGTTCCGCCGACAGCTCGGGCTGTCTTTATTGCGGATATTGGGAACCGCTGGCTTTGAGACACTGGTTGGCTTACGGCGCCACCATTGGCGGGCAAAGAATCACAAGGGAGCCAAAAGTGGAGGAATGGGGTCGCAAGGGCGAAAAAAGAGAGAAAGAAACAGCGAGCCCGGGAAAAGAGGCTAAGTGGAAAGCGTGCCCGAGTTGTGATTAAGTCCTCAACTAACGCGGTCACGAAGGTGAAGAATGCGCACTGCCGTTCAAAGCAAGAGGCATCCGGTTGAGAAGAGATATGAGAGAAACACAAGACTTGGTTTCCGTGCTATGTGTTCTGTGACTTTGTCCAACCCAAAAGTGATGCCTTTTTCACCTCTCACGACTCTGGCCTGTGTTTCAGTTTCACAACCCGTTCCAGGAGACAGCCTCCACAACACTCAAATTCCCATGTGCCGTGTCACGGCCGTAACAGGCGTGCTGATGGCCGTCCTCCTCTGCCTGCACTGTATAACACGCTACGGTGCATTGTCTGACTGGTCTCAGATGGGACTAGTCTAGACCCGAGGCGCACAATTTGGCGGTTGGACGCCATCACGAAACCTTTTTTTCTATGGGTTCAAACTTTGCCTGGGCTTTTTCATGGGGGGTTTTTTTTCTCCTCTTTTTGCAGTAGCCCGTTTGTGTTTCCCTGCTCCCACCTCCCAAAACCACCATGATATGCAACACGATGTGCACTATTACTGTTTAGTCTCTCTTTCCCACAAGATGACTCCATAGTCCAGAGCTTTTCCATCCACAAATGGCAAAGCACCGTGGAGGCGCTCCGGGGGGGAAAAGCAAAGGAAGAGGGTCAGCAGGAGCTCCCTTCAAAGAGTCTTCCCGTCCGCCAGTCCGCAAACCAGCGGCCGGTAACAGCGCCCGCCATGGAGGCGTAACAGGAGCTGTGCCAGACGGCAAGGCGACGGCCACCTCTACCACCACCAGCAACAACAACGAACCCCAGCAACTTGCACTGCCGTTTACGCATCAACAGCGTCTTTTGGATGTATTCAGCCGCGCCCTGGGGCCCACCCTGGCCTCGCCGCATCTGACGGCTACCCTGCAGGCTGTAAAGCGCGCCTTGTTTGAACGGGACTTCGAAGGCGCATTTAACGGCAATCAGCAACAACTGGAAGACGGCACCTCGGATGTGAACCCTCTGGACGCATATGCAGCGCGATGGAGCCCGACTCGTGCTCTCTGCTATGCTGCTATCCTGCGCAGCCCTCTGGTGCAAGGGCACTGGGCGAGGAGCCAGCCCTCCGACGATGCAGGCACAGATATCAAAACAGATGCAAGCGCACCTGACAACAAGGACAGCCCGCAGGAACAGACACACTCTCTCCGCATGGTCGCCGTTGGCGGTGGTGCTGCCGAGGCCGTAGCATTTGGTTCAGTACTGTCCAGTAGGAGCGGGAACAGCACCCAGGACAGCCTCGCCCTGGTGGACTCTGGACCTTGGGGAAGCGTCGTGGACAAGCTGCGCGAGGCCATGACGACCGCAACCACAGACGGAAGGACCAGACCGGCCTTGGTAGAGCCGGCAGAGCGTCTGGAGCACGTTGCCGTGCTCCAGCAGGACATCCTCCGGGTCGATGACGAGGCCATGAAGACGCTGCTTGTCGGCGATGCTACGAACGCCAGCCAGAGGACAACGGCGGCGGCCACGGCGACGGCGACGACGAAAACCACCACTACCCTTGTCACCCTCTTTTTCACGCTCAACGAACTCTTCACCGGCGGCGGGATCGGTCCGGCGACCATCTTTCTTCTGCGCCTGACAGCAGCCGCTCCAGCCGGCACGCTGCTGCTCGTCGTTGACAGCCCGAGCAGCTATGCGGAGACTTCTCTGGGTGCCCAGGCACGCCGCTACCCCATGCGCTGGCTTCTCGACAAGGTCTTGCTGCAGGATGCGAGTGGCAGCGCGAACACAAGTGGCACCGGCACGGAAGAATCCGCTGAAGCGGGCTCCTCTTCGCCAGCCTGGACCAAGCTCCACCAGGACGATAGCATCTGGTTCCGCCTGCCACAGTCGCTGGGTTACCCCATCCGTCTGGAAGATATGCGGTACCAGGTGCACTTGTATGTGCGCACATAAACGGGAAAAGAGACGCAGACGAGGCACGAAAGAAGAACCCCAACCAAAGGAAGAACCAAAAATAAGCAAAAAAATCAAACCGATTTGAAACCGTGCTCGAACAAAATCAGAAAAGAACAACGCGCATACCAATGCAAGATCATCATTATTATATATGTATAAGTTCTCGTGAGTGTGTATCCGTCCGTGTCTTCTCGGTCATCTCGTGTATAAAGAGATATTATAATAAGTATCGTGAGCCAAAAAAGAGGGATCTTTCTCTCTCTTATTCTTCATGCCCACACCAGCTTCTTCAGCGAGTGTCCCAGGTGGCCCAGCAAGCCCGTGCTCCGCCGCGCCTCGGTCAGCGAGACAATGTCCCCGCGCACTACAATCGACTTGTGCTCGGCGTTGCCTCCGCTGGCAGCTCCGGTCGATGGTGACGGCGGCCGCGTCTGCAGAACCAGCCGCTCAATCTCAGCCGCAATCGCCGCCACCTGTTCCATCTCGGTCTGCTTGGGACCGTGTTCGTTGGCTGCGGCGGCGGCCGAGGTGGCCTTGGACGTGTCGGCATACAAGGCCTTGAATGCGAGACGTTTCATCGGCGGAGGTGCTGGACGCCGGGTCAGGAAACTGACAAACGCAGAAGGGGAGGTTGCAGCTGCTATTGCTGTTGTCGCTGTTTCTGCTGCTGCTGTTGTTGTCGACGTCGTCGTCGTCGTAGAGGCACCGCCGTCATTGCTGCTGCTGCTGTTGGTGATCTCTGTCGTCGTCCCGTCCGCATCACCGCCGGCTTCCACGTGGAGACTCGACAGCGAGCGCGTGTTGACGCGCAAAATGTCATGGCGCCCGGGCTGGTACGACACCATGAAGCCGACGTTGCGGGCCTCGTCGGTCTGCATGGCCGACACCGTTGACAAGATGTACGTGCCCAGCGTAATGGACACGACGTGGCTCAGCGCGACGCGCTCAAACGACGACAGCTTGTCGAGGTTCCAATCGAAGCGGCACAGATACAGGGCCGCATCGGTCAGCAGCAACACGACCTCCTCAAAGGGCGGCGCGACCAGGCTGGCGTCGGCGTCGTGCGGCGCCAGCAGCGTCCAGCCGCCGACGAATTCCTCGGTATCGTCGGCGACGACGCGGCGCTGGCACAGGTCAATGGCCTGCTCGCGCATCTTGGTCATGGACATGGCCGGGTCCTTGGTCATCATGTTGGCCTCGAACTCGTCAAAGATCTGGTCTGTGACATTGCCCAGGAGGAAGTCGATGGTCGTCTGGAGGAAGAAGTCGTTGACAATACTGGGGAAAGTTAGAGAGATCCGAGGGAGGACGGACAAAATGAAAGAAAAAGAGAAAGAAGGAAAGAAGGAAAGAAGAGAACGGCAAAATCACAAAACAGCTAAAACACAATAAACCATCCTACATACCCATTGAAGAACCGTGTCAGGGAAAGCCCGGCATCGGTGAGCGCCCCGCGGTAGTCGCGCTTCCGCGTGCGCGTATAGTCGCCCTTCATCGCCGCCGTCGACGCATACTGCTTCGAGATGGCATCACCGTTGTCCGCCCACAGCGTGTTGAACCACGCGTTCTCCTGGTCGCGCTGCAGCGTCATGTCGAACCCCTGCTCTTTCAGCTGGACGTCCAGCATGAACTTGGCAAACGAGCTCTGGCACACATTTGTTCTGTCCAGGCAGTCCATGCAGTTGGTGCGCAGCACGCCCTTTTGCTCGCACAGGAGCTGTCCGTTGCTCAGCGGCGACGGCGGCGGCTGTGCCTCGTCGGCATTGGTGGCGCTGGCCCGGTTCGGATCGTCCTCGGCGACCGTGCTGCCCAGCCGCTCCAGTTCCCGGGCCAGCTTCTCCAGCAGCAGCGCCACGTTCTCAAACTTCATGCCGCGGCAGGCGGCATGGAAGTCGAACCACTCAAAGGGCACCTGCTGGTCGGTTGGGGCAGACGCTGCCGCCGCCGCCGCCGCCTCCTCGTTCAATCGCTGCACGCCCCGCATGTACTGCGTACCCAGGGCCTCCTCGACGCCGTGCTTCTCCACCAGGTTCACAATCTGCAGGCGTCCGTACTGCCGCCGCAAGCCGTCAAAGTGTTTCTTGAGGGCCACAAAGTTGGTCGCCAGCGAGTGCTGGATCTGGGGTACCGGCTTGAGGGAAAAGGGCGACTGTGTGAAGAAGAGGGGGATGCTGCCGCGCATCTGCACAAACGAGTACGTCTTGTTGCAAGGGATCCGCAGCAGCTCCTGGTGGTGTCGGCTCGGCTGGTCTGCTGACCGGCTGAGGATCTGCTCGGTTTCCACCGTGTTGGCCACGTTGCCGTCCTCGTCGACACCGCGGCGCAGGTACCGCAGGCCGGCGCGCTTCACCGACCGCCGCGAGATCAACGTGATGTCGAATTGCCTCTCTGATGCCCTCCGCACAGCCCCCTTTTCCCCGTCTTCTGTCGCTGCCTTCTTCGCCGCAGGCAGCTGTATCGCGTCTGCGCCGCTAAAGTTGTACGAAAAGTCGCTCAACTCCACGGCGTCTTTGGCGCCTTCTTCCTGCTGCGGCGGGTTGCTGTCGACCACAAAGGACCGTTGCCCGACGAAGCCCTGCATCAGCGGTAGAACCAGCGCGTCGGCACCAATACTCACGAACGGCTGGATGACGTTTCGGTTCCAAAAGTACAGCGGATCCACCAGCTTGTGCAGCGGCAGGTCGTTCCACCGGGCCCTGGACTGCCGGTTGAGGCTGCGGGTGATGTCGTAGTCGTACGAGAAGTAGAACGCGCGCGACGAGCCAAAAAGCATCTGTGTGGTCCGCAAAAGTTTGGGCAGGAGACTGAGGGCGGCGCTGTCTTCGGTGGTATTGGTGGTGGTGGTCGGAGCCGCGCCGTCGCCGCCGCCGCCGCCGCCGCCGGCAGCAGCCGAGATGGACGAGGAGGAGGGTGTATCGGTGCCGCTGGCCACGGCACTCTCCTGTTCTTCGTCATTCGGCGACGACAGCTGCCTGCTGGTCTGCCGGTCGTCTCTTGTCGCCGTGGCTGCTGCTGCTTGTTGGTCTGATGCCTGGACCGGCTTCCCGTCGCCTGTCAAGCCCATCAGCCTCTTCTGTTCTTCGCGCCAGCCGCCACGACTGAACCAGCTCTGAGCGAAACGGCCATAGCTACCTCTGCGCGAGATGACATCCTCCGCGATGCTGCTGCTGCTGGCATTCTTGCTGTGGTAGCTGATGCTGTTGAGGCCGTCCCTAGCCGTGGGTGGCGCAAGCCCGCCGTTGGTGGACACAGCCCCGTCTTCTTGTTCACCACCACCCGTGGTAGTGTCATGGCCAATATCGTCCGCCCAAAACGATGGGTCGTCGTCGTCCTCCTCGCTGTCGCTCTCGCTGCTGTCTAAGCCACTATCGTCGTCACTGTCGCTATCGTCGTCGTTATCGGCCCGTCGGCGGTGTTGCTGGGACGTCTCAGCTACGGCGGCGGCGGCGTCTTTGTAGGTAGCGCAGGGCGTGATGGCGACCTCGGTGACAACATAGACAGGGTACCCGCGGATGGTCGCTACATGCTGTCGTCGGGTAATGGAGATCAGGTAGCTCAGCTTGGCAACAGTGATTAGGCCTAATGACGATATCAGCATTTCTGAGCAGGGGTTCATGAGCTGGGGATTTCCCCTTTGTTCTCCTCCCGCGTACCAACAATGCCAAAGGCTTCGAAGCTCTCGTTGGGCTTGGACTCGAGACTCGAGTCCCGGGTCGCCGTCGAGAGCGCATTGTCGCCGTAACGGATCTTGACCGATGAGCCGCCCCGCTGGTCCTTCCTGGACGGTAATGGGTGGAGGATCAGACTGTCCGGGGCGGCACAGACAATTATCTTGCGGGCCAAGACGGGCATGGTATGGGACTTTTTTTTTGGTGGTCTTTGCTGTTGCTCTATTCGTGGGTCCGTCTGCTGTTTTCCCCCCTGAAACAAGGGCGTCGGGATGGAACGCTTTCTCTGCGCTATGCTGCTCTTGTCTTGGACTGCTTCTGTGTGGCTTATACGAGTACAGAGAGGAAACAGCCCGGCGGTTGGCCCATGGTGACGAGAAGCAAAAGGGGGAACAGCCAAGAGACCGGAGACACAAATTCGAGTCTGTTGGCCAGCTCAACGGCTTCCCGAGAGGAAGAAGAAACTAGAGTCAATTTTGTTGAGCGCCGCACGGGCGGGATCGCGATGTCGGTCTTTCCTAGGCGGGTCAGCTTTTCGCGGCATTATGTAAATGCCAATACGTAATGGTCACGTGGAATATCACGTTACGACCGGGGCTCTCGAGAAACCAAAACGGCAACCACGACGGCGAAAGCAAGTCACTTCACTCTCGTCCAGGACAAGAGCATCATCACGCGACACTTGTCTTGGTCTTCAACAATTTCAAATCATCCTTCCTGATACCCACTGTTCTCAATGTTCTTGCCATTGGCGCCTCGGCTGTCCCTGTTTCCTGTGACATTTGCTGGTTTGGGGTTGTCTCTTGGCGTCTGTTCTTCAAGAGCCGCTCAGACGCCAAGAAAGCCTTGGCTTCAAGGAAAGCCGTCTTCCTTTTGTTCCACCCAGCTTCTCTTTGCAACCAACTCTGCCTCGCCAAGAACTTATTCAAACTCACACAATCCTTCCCACACGAGATAGATCATCGTACTGTGCATGCCTTGACACTCTGCCCTCCATTCTCTCAATCATGTTGTATTCTCCTTCCCAGTCGAAACACCGCCAAGTCGCCAAGAAACATCAACATCAGAATTCGCACCTTTTTGGCTTCTTCATGTGTGACTCGGGGAGTTTTATGCCACACTTCCGGCCCTTCTCTCCGCGACAAGAAGAGATCATCGCTGATATCCCATGCCATCGTCGGGTTCTCTCCTGTGTGTCTCCACCCGTCAGGACCTATACGAGTCCATGTAAAACCAACATTTACGCTGGTAGAGAGGACCAAGTGTGGCCTCACCGTTGCATCCAGATTGGGTTGCTGGCGCTTTGAGATCCGGCAAGCCTAGCGTCGCCTTCCTCTTTCGGGATACAGGGGTTGAGCGGAAGCACGGAAAAGCCGCGTACGACAACGACGTGTGCACAGGCTCTTGGCAAAAAGGCGCTGCTAGTACTATGTACATGCACAGCAGTGATATGGGGAAACTGCGCAGCTGCAGTAACAGAGATAGGACTGCACGGGGGCACGCTAACAAGGGTAGGCGGCGAGGGGGGTAGAGGTCCCGATACAATACCTCTTCGAATTCTCCGCAATGGGGGGTCGCAAAGAAAGGTTTGGCCGAGCCTTATTCTTGCGGGAGGACTCCGCGTGAAACGAACGCACGAGGCTGCTGGGATGGGAGACGTAGGCGGTTTTGCTGTTGCGCTCTCTATGGACACTCCGAGCTTCAGTCTTGCTTGCTCTGCGTGCAAGAGAGATCGCAGTTGGTTTCCCTCATCGACACCATGCATGCCCACAAAGAAGGAGCATAGAGTTATGCAAATGAGCAATCCTTCTGGGCCGGGCTATGACTGTCCATCATGGCACTGGAAAATCCAAAAGTGGCACCGTGGTCGATGAACATAGAGCAAAGACCAAAATAGAAGGGGGGGTGAGTTTTCACACTGTTTTTGCTATTCCTCTTCTTTTTCTTTCTGTGCCGCCCGATCATGGAACGAACCAGAGAACAGGCATGCGGTAAGCCGTGGGAAAAGCTGCAGTTCTTGTTGCACTCTGTGCCTTGGTATCCTGTCTCCGGTTTCCTCAAATTCTTTGACCGTGGCTCAGAAGCATGACGAAGGCTCGAAGGCTCCACCGGACCATCAATCATGCTGTGACTTCTTTGCCGTGGAACAGACCTGTTTGGGGCCTTGGCGTTGTTTTCTTATTGCCAGAGGTGCCCATAGCCCGTTTCTCTGCTTGTCAGGTGACTGTTTCGACGTCCCTCTTTCTCTTCTTGCTGGTTGATAGCCCACTCTGCATCGTGATATGCTTCGTATCGTTGCAGATATTACAGATTGACCGAAGATCGGCGGGTGTAGTTGCCTGTGCTAAACAGAGAAGGGGTGGACGCGAGGTGGCAAGGACCGCATCCTGCAGTTCTGTCCACTCGATGCGAGGAAAATGCTTGCACTTTGGGAGAGAACATGGTGAGACGGCAAGAGAGAGAAGGGTGTCTGAACAGTAAACAGAACACACGCACACAAAGGAGAGACAGAGCCAAGAGATACAGACGACGATCCCTCAGCAGCTCATTCTTTTTTTTTAACTCTTTGGATACAGACATCGCCTGAGCCAGCCAGACCTTAGGCACGGTACAACACATCCTGCTGTCTTGTTTGTTTTCTGGTTTGTCTTGTCTCGGGAATTTTGACTCTTTTATTGACCCCCTCCCCTCTCTTTCTTGTCTTGGTCCTTTTAATCTTCGTTTCTACCTTCCCTTTTTTTTTTCTCTCCTTCTTTCCTCTCCTCTTTTCTTCCCACCTCATCTCACCTGAGGCTGTTTTATTTCTTCCCTTTCTTCCCTTCTTTTCTTTCTCTTTCTCTTCTTCCCCCTTTTACCTTCAAGCCGCCGGGTGGCTTCTGGTATTTTTTTTATATCCTCCTTTAATTCTCTCTCTTTTTGCCTTTTTTTTATTTTATTTTGAGAATACGGCTGAGCCGTTAGGAAACTGTTCTTTACCACTACCATCGTTAGCCAACAGCAACAATCATGGATGCAATGGAGAAGCCCGTCTGCGGTAGCGAGGGTGAGGTTGGAGAGTACGACGTGGGCATCCATGTCGCCGGCCTTTGTAAGTGATACCAAGAAACGGCCTTGTGAAATAGAAACACTCCAGCTAACACAACACCATAGTCTTGGTTCTGGGTGCCTCCATCTTCGGTAAGATAGGACACTGGTCTTATGACCTAAATCAAATATTAAAATGTACTAACGGAACTCCTCATTTCCATAGGAGCTGGCTTCCCTGTTGTGGCCAAGAAGATCTCATGGATGAAGATTCCGCCCAAGGTTTTCTTTGCCTGCAAGCACTTTGGCACAGGTGTGCTGATTGCGACTGCTTTCGTTCATGTAAGGACTCTTGGACACACACTATCCGCCAGAGTTAAATGAATATCTAACTTGGCCCAGCTACTCCCCACGGCCTTTGGAAACTTGTTGAACCCCTGCCTGCCGGACCTCTTCACCGATAACTACCCCCCCATGCCTGGTGTCATCATGATGGGTTCCATGTTTTGCCTGTTTGTTGTCGAGATGTACATCAATACCAAGCTTGGTGGTCATGGGCACTCTCACGGTGGTCCCATGGGGTTTGAAGAGCCAACAACGCTCCCTAGCGGACCTCCGCCGCCTCGTCCACCTCGCTATGAGCCACGGTCCAGCTTTGAGATCGACGACCCGATCGACTATGAGAAGAAGCTAGCACAGAAGGCCTACGATGATGAGTACCGCTTCCAGCAGGAGGCAAAACTGGCCGGATTCCAGACGTCAAACTCGGAAACACCCACGCAGACGACGATGCAGCCCAAGTCGGAGATGCCGGACTGGTTCCTGGTCTTCTACGAGCAGTATGTGCGCGAGCGCCTGGCTCTGACCCGCATGATCACCGACCGTCTTCCGTCCTCGATGTCGTCGTCGTCCGCCTCATCCAAGCAGAGCAACAACAGTGGCAACAGCCAGGTCGACCAGCCTCTCAGCGAGTCTCCCTACCGTGATGACGCGGGCAACCCGGTGGACCCTATGGTGTACAAGAAGATGTCGATGGACATTACACTCCTGGAGGGCGGTATCCTGTTCCACTCGGTGTTCGTGGGCATGACTATCTCGATAACCATTGACGGCTTCATTATTCTGCTCGTCGCCATCCTATTTCACCAGATGTTCGAGGGTCTCGGCCTCGGCTCCCGTATCGCATCTGTGCCGTACAAGCGCGGCAGCGTTCGCCCGTGGCTGCTCGTTGTTGCCTTTGGCACAACGGCACCCATTGGCCAGGCCATTGGACTGTTCACGCGCAACACCTACGACCCCAACAGCGCCTTTGGCTTGATCATTGTCGGCGTCTTCAATGCCATGTACGTGTGGACGCCCAACTGTCCGAGAACTAAGAAGAACCAGAACGCTAATGTCTCTTTCTCACTATGCAGCTCGTCTGGTCTTCTGCTCTATGCTGCTCTGGTTGACCTGCTGGCCAACGACTTCCTGTCTGACGAGGCCAACCGGACCATGATGAAGAAGGACAAGATCAGTGCCTTCTGCTTTGTTTTGGCCGGTGGTAAGTACTGCTTACAGCGAGGACTCTGTTGAAGATCAGCTGCTGGTTGTTTGCAATGCTAACACGGTTTTCTTTTTCACAGCTGCCGGCATGTCGATCGTGGGTGCCTTTGCTTAAGCGCCGAGGCCATGGAACATGGCGACAAGATAGGGACACCGACTCCGAGACGACAACACAACAACTACCCCGCCAATGCTTAGAAGAGGGCACATGCCTCTCTTTCTCGACTTTCAAAACGATCATTGGTCAAGCCTTGGGGGTTCTAGGCCGAGTCCCTTGCTACGAACATGGTGGATGGGTGGGCTTGGGAGGATGAAAGCAAACACGATGAACCACACACAACGACGCTCCTTTTTAATGAACGTGCGAGACCGCTGTCTTATCATTCGTTTTGCTACGCTGCACAAGAGCCTGGCCGACATACATGACATCGGTCGAGGTTGCCTACTTTTGTATTTCTTTGGTGCGAAGTCCGAACTTGCGTGTACTTATAGGTGAGATCATAAAACCCATAAAAAAAAAGGAGGGAAACAAAGGAAGATCAGAACAGAGGACCGAGTTATAGGGGGAGGAAAAGATGGATGCCACACTGGGTAATTTCTTGTCAATGGATGCTTTCCCTCCAAACTGCCCCTTGGCCCTCCGTCTTGTGTACTTTAGCACTTCCTTCCTCTTCCTGTCGCGTTATATTCTCTCGACTTTTTTTGTTTCCCTCTGCAAAAGCCAGCGTTCTCTTCTTGGCCAACCCTCCGGAACTTGTATAAATATTCGAACGAATTTATAAGCATTAGACATAGTAATGAACCTCTGATGGAATAAAGTGCTGTCCAAATTTCTGGCTTTACAGGAGACGAATGCGCGGATCAAGAGATTGTGAACCAGATAAGAGGTTTGGATGCTCGCTTGAGACACTGCTAGACAAGCTGCAGGTGCCCTGCTCTAGTCAGGTGGCTAGGCTCTATTTTGTGGGTGCCTGCTCTGTGGCATTCTCCTGCCAGAGCTCCAGCAGCCATGCACCAACCAGAGGCCGTTCTGGGCCGAGCTTCCCCTGGCCTGCTAGGAGTGCTTTCTTGCTTGTCCCTGGAAATGTCTCAAGCTCGGGCAATTGGCATAGGAACAGTGTGCATACAGCACTCTGAGCCGCACAGCATTGCCTGCATGGCCTCTCCCAGAATTGCATTCTCGTCTTTGGATATTGTCTCGCATTATGCAATGGCGAACGAGAGTTTATCTCCTCTGCACAGCAGGCTTATCTCGTGCGTTTTTGAGTACATAACTAATAGTTAGTTGCTTCAATTCAGAGCAATGGTCCCTAAATCGCGCCTTCCTGCTGAGATATGCCAGATAGACTGTAGCTAATTCGTGTTACCCCTGCCTAGAAACGCAAGATAAGTGGAACCATTGACTCTGCGTCAGCGAAATAGTTTATCCGACTTGCTCAACAGGGGTTAGCGCGACCACGAGGACCGCTGGGGAGCCCAGTGCGAGGAAAATCCTGGCTATGGAGTTAGGGGGCGGCGCCTGTGTCTGTCCTTTTCCCAGTGGCAGAGGAGAGATAGAGTGGCTCCCCCCTTCCCCCAATCCCCCAATCAAAGAGCCAGGCTCGAAAACACCTCGTCAAACCGAAAAGGCCTCGTTTTTTCCTCTCTCTTTCTCTCTCTCCTACCTTTCTTCTCACACACTCTCTCTCTCCTTCATCCATCCACAACGCAAGCTTTCGCCGCGCACCCGCATCGAAACGCAACGCCTTTTTACCAAACCGAGTCTCGGATTCTTTATTTTATTTTTCACTTCTTGCAGCAACCAGTTTCCTTGCGAACCGTCGCCGTTTCTTTTCTCTTCCAAGCTCGATCGCTCCTTTTTTCGTGCTTCTTGCAACTTCGCTTCATCTTCTTCTTCTTTCACTCTCTATCCATCCGGACCCCTTTTATTCCTCCTAATTTTCATCAGTCACAATGTCTAGCGATCTGTGGTATGTACTCTGTCGTCGATTTTCTGCGAAGCAAGGCCTGTCTGCTTGGGGGGAAGCTCCGGTCGCCCGTCTGCAAAAGAGCTGAAGCTCCCTGGAGTGCTGCCTGCGACCTGGGGATAGCTTCGGTGGCCTCCGCCGCGCACCCCCCTTCCCGTGTCTTCGCATCGCAGTCATGCCATGCATACCATTTGCAACCAAGAAGCTAACAAATGTCTTTTTTTCTTTCCTTCTAGCCCCGTCTATGCGGTTAGTTCTCCTCTTACCTGTCCCTGAATTGATTCGCGCTCAACAGCCGCCTCTCGTGTCGCCCTGGATTGCGTCCTCGCCAAGACCCCCCCCTGTCTTTTGGATCGACGCGGCATCCACACCATCGACTCCTCTCTCTTTGTCGCATATTCCCCCCTGCTCATCGAGGCAACCAACCCCCATCGCGAAGAGCTCAAAAAAAACTAACTTGATGTCGTTGCTTTCTAGCCGTTCTTCGGTGCCATGGGCTGTACTTCGGCCATCGTCTTCACCTGCCTGGGTGCCGCCTACGGCACGGCCAAGTCTGGTGTTGGTATCTCTGCCATGGGTGTCCTGCGTCCTGACCTGATCGTCAAGAGTGAGTAATCTCGCTCAATTCCGCCTTTAGCTGCTGCCTTGCCGCCAACTACATACTAACCTACCTACCACCCAGACATTGTCCCCGTCATTATGGCTGGTATTATTGGTATCTACGGTCTGGTCGTGTCTGTCCTGATTTCCGACAACCTGCGGCAACAGGAGTACGCCCTGTACACTGGCTTCATCCAGCTCGGTGCTGGTCTGGCCGTCGGTCTGGCCGGTCTGGCTGCTGGCTTTGCCATTGGCATTGTCGGCGACGCCGGCGTGCGCGGTACCGCCCAGCAGCCGCGTCTCTTCGTCGGCATGATTCTGATTCTCATTTTCGCTGAAGTGCTGGGTATGTTCTTCCCCCCCCCCTATGCTAGACTATGAACTCCACAAGACGACTTATTTACTGACTCCACCCTAGGTCTGTACGGCCTGATTGTTGCCCTTCTGATGAACTCCAAGGCCTCGCTCAACATCACCTGCTAAGCGATCGACAATTGTATTTCCCACCGATCTCGGCGAGAACGAAAGGCGGCAAATGGATAGGACAACGGCGTTTCGCATCCGCTTAGCTAGCCGGCACTGATCCAGAAATGGTAGTTGTTGACTGGCTGGGCGGCGACTTTTGGGAGTAACCTGACTTCCCCTACTCGGCGGATACCTCTGCGTCTTGGCATTTCCTCTTCTCCTCTTCTTTCCGACATCGATGGCTTTTTCGACTTTGCAACATATCGGGGATGTGGGAAGACGACAGTCAACCCAGCCTCTTACATACACCAACACATGCATTAGACAAGCATCCAGGAGGGGGAGACATGGATACCGACAGTTGGACCTCATTGGAAGGAAGAAAAGGGAGATATTGTGAGATATTGTGGAGGAGACGTTGCATTCAGTGTGGGAAGGTTGTGGATTGATAGAAGGGAAACTGGGTGTTTTTTTTTTGTCTCGTGATATTATAATATAGCTTGCCATCTTTTCTTCGCTTCTACGTGGGAAAAAAAAAGAGGGATATGCGAGTCTTGTCTGTCATGGAGGAGGAGGAGGGCTTTGTTTTATTTTTATTTTCATTTGTGTTGTGTTGAAGGGCTGGGAGGCGGACATTTCTGGGGTGATGGGTTTACGGGCCTCGTTCAATCTTTGCTTGGGCCAGACGGCAACCAAACAGACGTGTACTATTGTCAACAATATTGATATTACCATTCGCATTTTCTGACACATTTTTTTCGTCTATTGCTCGGAGACGTAGATTGGCGGGTAGCTGGCTGCTGTGACATCATCTGAACAGAGCTTGAGCTTCGGGTGATATTAATGGGTTATTGCTGGGATGAAATGAATCCAAAACAATAGAGAAAAAAACGCATTGAAGTCCTGTTCTATTCCTAAAACGTGGCCCTTCTGGAACGCGGCATAATGAAACCAAAATTGTCAAAAAAAAAAAAAATACTTGCGTTCTGTTTTCTTCACGTCTTTGCTGTGTTATACTTGTTCTTTTCTTTTGATGTGAACCACTGCCATTAACGACTCATTACATGTCAAAGGGGTACTACAATGTAATATGCTCCTAGTAAATACAAGAAGCGAAAAAAAAAGAGAGGATGCTGTGGGTGTGTTTTGGATGAGGATATGAATGTAGGTATTAGGTATATATGGTTTTGTGTGTTAGGTGTGTAAGGGGAAGATGCAAAATGCAGAGAGAGCGAATGTGTGCCCAACCCTTTTTGTGAATGGAGTGAGAGGGAGCAGGCTCTCTTCAATCTCTCTGTATCTCCCTGTCCGTGTCCCGGCGGCCGACGGCCAGGCGCAGGCCAATGCCATTGCCTTAGAAGACGTACTAAAGAAAGACATTGTTAGTAAAAGAAATCGTCAACAAATTTGAATGTTTCACTTGTTTGTTTGTTTGTTCGTTCCGTTTTTTTTTCTCTCTCTCTCTCTCTCTCTTCCACTTACCGGAATGAACAGGTACGGCACCCGCTTCTCGTACTCAGTCCAGGCGTCGCCGTACTTGATGCGGCAGCGCTCAATATCGCGTCTAGCGCGGTGCTGGATCATCAGCAGGAAAAAGACTGGGTAGAACCAGGGGAAGGGGCTCTGGAAGCCGCAGATTAGACCCCAGGTAATGGCAAAGTAGGCATCGCAGGTGTAGTGGACCTTGCGCGCGAGGCCGTACCAGCCATCGATGAGAATGGAGTCGCCGGTGCGCGTCTCAATCTTCTTGGGGTTCTCGAGCGTCTGCCAGGGCAGCTGCGGGAACGTCCGGCGCGGGACCAGTGTGCCGCGCTCCATGGACCGGAAGCGGTTCTTTTGGCTGTTGCAGCTGTCCCAGACCCAGTAGACAAACAGGTACGAGGCATACAGGGCCACGAGGGCGGGCTTGCTCCAGGCGTACTCGGACGGGTCGTGGTTGGCCAGGTAGATGATGCAGTGGCAGTAGGACAGGGGGACGCCGGCCAGGTTCCAGAAGATGAGCATGAAACCCCACTTTTCGTAGTACATGTCCCAGGTGGTGACGATGAGCTCCTCGCCCTTGGAGCAGGCGTTGGCATAGAGGTAGTGGGCCAGGATCAGGAAGCCCACCTCGCCGGTGACATAGCCATAGCGCTCGTACTGCCGCGCAGCCGTACCGCACGACAGCAGGAACAGGATGTACCACGGCAGGCGCACCTCAAAGAACATCTTGAAGTCGAGGATGCCGAACATGCGCGGGTTCAGCTCGGCGCCCATGAAGAAGTCGTAGGCGTGGTTGCCCGTCATGCGGTGGGTGGCGCCGCGCGCAAAGGCCGAGACGTAGGCGACGGCCGAGACCAGGAAGCCAGACAGGATGGCGACGCTCAGGAGCGGGCCGAACTCGTCGAGGATGGTGTACAGCGGGAACAGGCCGGAGAAGTGCAGGGCGGCGGCGGCGGCAATGGTGATATAGAAGCTCGGGTAGGCAGAGCAGTGGTACGACAGCTGCTTGCCGCCCTCGTGCGGCAGCGGCTTGCCGTAGGCGGTGATGCCCGGGACGAGGCAGTAGCAGGCGCCCTCAAAGACCATGAAGACCCAGTACATGGCCCAGGCCTTGAGGGACGGGAAGGCGCCCGTGGACACCAGGTCGACCAGGTGGTGGCCAAAGTCCTCCCACGACTGGCCGGCCTCGGGCAGCGGGAGGTGGCCGTCGTAATAGGTGGCGCCCACCCACATGTACCACATCAGCAGCGGAAAGCCGATCATCATGGCGGACACGCCCATCGGGCCGCCAAAGTCGTACTTGCCCGAGTAGTCGACGCGCGAGTCGGCGCCGGGCTTCCAGCCGTCAATAACATGCCCGGACTCTTGCCTGCCATGGCCGTAGCCATTGCCATTGGTCGTCGTCGTCGTCGACGAGGAGGCTGTTTTCGGCTCAGGCTTGACCACCGTCACCTCCTCCTTGGCCTCGTCTTCGGAGTCAACGTGCTCGACAAAGCGCGGGCGGCGGCTCGTGTTGCGCCTCGTCGAACGTCCCGTGGAGGCAGCAGACTCGGAATCATCACCGTCGGCAGCGACAGGCGCAAGCGACTTGCGCGAGCGCGCGTGCGGCCTCGGCGTCTCGACCATGCCTTCGAACAACTCCTTTTTCCTGTTTGGTCGCAAACCGGTCATCAGCACGGAGGGATCAGGTCACGAGGGCGACGGCGTTGCACTGCCAGAGAGCCCATGCAGCTGGCAATACTGGGGCAGGCGCAATTGGCCAATTGGGGGTGCTTGCGCTTCGCTTTCTGCATGCTCGATGCCCTGCATGAGGGCTTTTGCATGAGGGCTCTTGCATGTTACTTACCTTGGCGTTTGCCTGAGCGAATATCTGGACGACATCTTGGGACAGCTGGATCCTGCAGAGTACGACAGGTCGGTTCCTTTTATATAGGGGGGATGGAGGAGGGGGAAACGGTACAGCTGGGGGAAAAAACAGGAAAAGAGAGACAGTGAGGATACCGGTGGACCAGAACTGGCTTGACCAAAGATGCGATGCCCACAAAGAGAAAGTAAAGGGGAGAAAAAAAATTACAAAATTAAAGCACACAAATAAGGGGTGTACTGCTACTCGGGGAGTAATACCGCAAACGGTCGGCTTCTGGGGAGAAAAGGAGCGAGATCCGACAAACGAGTGGAATGGAAGGCGCAGTTGGCACGCCCTGTTCAAAGCGGAAGGTGACCGGAGTAGACAACCAGAAAACCAGAAAACCAGAAAACTAGTTGCGCGCTGCGAGTGTGGAAGGGGAGAAAAAAAATGCCCGAAGCCGAAGACGAATACGTGGGGGGGCGATTGTTTACCTTTTCTTGATTCTGGGGGGGGCATGTTTTGCTGGGACTGGGCTCGTAGGCCCGGCAGCCAGGGGCCCCTTGCAGCTGGCCGCGCGAATAACGCGAATAACCAACTAGAAAGAGCAGATGCATGCCCTGTAGAATACGAGTACGAACGACGCAGAAAGGAGTCCGTGACCTTGAAATTTGGGTGGTCCCCTGTGAGCAAAATTTAAAATTGCACCGAGGCGGAAACTGTGCTACTGTAACTACGGAGTAAGCGCAAGGAACGCGCTGGGCGGTGAGTCAGCGAACAGGCCTGGATGGAGAAGGCAGCAGCGGCAGAAAAGTTTTCCTATGCTCGCACGGACCACCCTTCTTTTCTATAAAACAGCGCGACCCCCCGCCAGAATTCTTAGAATTTTCTTTTCTTCTTTTTTCCTTAGCTCTCTTTGCCTTTTGGCTTAGATCAAGTGTAGTATCTGTTCTTTTCAGTTTAATCTCTGAAATTGCTCTACGGAGCAAAATCGTGATTAATCTAATTTTTGCCTCTCGGAGGACGGCCCTCTGAGCTTGCTCATGACCGACCTCCACAGTGTCCTTGGTACCACACTGCCTCCAAGCGACGCGAACAACTTGATTTTTCATTGCAATCTGGGGCTTGCCCTGGATGTGAGGAAGAACTGCTAGTAAAAAATGTGTCTGCCATAAAGATGTCCCAGATGAACGGTACATATACCACAGTAAGACAGTAATAGTAATTCCATGTGCTACGTGAGGTGAAGACAGAACCGTTCCAGAGTTGCGCAAGAGAGACCTCAGCATCGCCCTTCTCCAACTCCTACCATGATCAACCCACGCGTATTCGAGTCCCTCAAGGCCAAGGCCGAGAAGGATGCGCAGACCCGAGCACAACTCGATGGCATCATTGAGACACTCGAGCGGAACGTATCCTACGCCCAGGGTGTGCTGTCTCGCGTGCATGCCATCCCGCAAGCCGATTGTGTGTATCTGAAGACGATCTTTTTTGACAGCGACTCGCGTGCGATTTGGCTGACATCGTCTCTCAGATCCTGTGTTCCTGCCCACGGCCGAAGCGGCCATTGCTGATGAAATCACGACGATTGGCGAGCTGAGCAAAGTTGCTTCTGCCCATCCATACTACAGGCAAGCTGGTCATTCCTTGGGCCGTTTCACGAGCAGATGCCTTCGTGAGGGTCCATAAGATTGTGCGACCGAAAACGGAAAAAAAAAAAAAAAAAAAAAAAAAAAAAAACTCTTCTCCCTATGTTAACCTTGACGGCACACACCACAGATTCAACCAGCGCTGGACGCGCCATCTCCAAGATGCCATCTTCACCATTCTGCTCGGCGCCTGGCTCGGTGGACTGGGCACGGCAGACGCTCCTGGCGAGCTTGGCCGTCTCTTGACCCTCGAGGAAGTTGGCACAACTGTGGGGGGTGGGTTCCCTGTCTGCACTCCCTCCTTTCTGCTTGCTTGTTGTTTATTGTCTTGTCCTAGCTGTGCTCTTCTTGCACTAACTCGCTCTCCCAGTCCCTGTTGACGTCCAAGAGGAGGACACCTTCCACATCGCGCTCGAAGAATACCTGTCTGCTCTCACGATGCTGACCGACGAGCTCAGCCGGCTGGCCATAAATGCCGTGACGCTCGGCGATGGTGCGCTGGCCGTGCGTATCAGCCGCTTCGTCAAGGACCTGCATGCAGGCTTCCAGCTCCTGAACCTCAAAAACGACTTCTTGCGTAAGAAGGTGGACGGCGTCAAGTATGCGGTCAAGAAAGTGGAGGGTGTGATCTACGACCTGGCTCTGCGCAACCTGCTGCCTGCAGAGGAGGGAGCAGCAGGCCCATCCAAGGCAGCAGCAGGACAAGCGGCGGCATCTACACCAGCAGCATCCGACAGCAAGATGACAGAGGGCTGAGTCACGAAGGGGGTCACAACGTGGTCACGGGCCATGGAGGCCAAAAAGAGCCCCCAAAAGAGGTCCCAAAAAGAAGCCCGCAGTTTTCCGGGCGGTCTTCCAGGCTGCAGTGAGTCAAACAACAAGTGTGCTTGTGGTGTACATTATCAAGAGTCGGCATCCAAACACAGCCACGATGAGGCCAGTCTATTTTGCCTCAGAACCATTTCACTGTGTTCACAAATCGTAAGAGACATGCCTGGACAGTCGTCAATAGTAAAACCAACCCCCAAATCAGTGCAAGCCAGAAAAAACCGTTCGTGCCAAAATTACGTCAAAAGCTTCCGCTAGCGCCAAGTGCAAATTGCCGGCGCTGATTGGTGGGGGGGAACAGCAGCCGATTAACCAGTTAATCCTGTCCTTGAACGCTGCCACCAAAGCATTTTGCGCGAACCACAACTGTCTCCAAATGACGACGTTTCATATTCTGTGCTGATTTCCTTGTCTTTTTGTTTTTTGCCAGCATCCTTCCCTCCTCTCTCTTTTTCTTATTCTTGTCTTCTTTTGTTACCCACATCTGCAGACATGCCTCTTGTCGATCCAGTCACAATGTCGGCGGCGTCGTCGTCGCCGTCGACACCAGCTCGCCGTCGACGCGGTGGTGCCAAAAAGAATTCCGCCTCAACCGACAACGCCGAGCCTACCGACAACACTACCTCCTCCTCTGCACTCACAAAAACACCCGGCGCATCATCAGCGTCTACAGCGGTGACGACACCACCTCCGTCGGCCCTCGCCCTCGTCGCCCGCAACACCAGCCCGGCCATTCTCCTGGCTGCCCTGGCCTGGAGCTTCGACGGACTCATTGCCGCGCCGCCGTCTCCGGACAGTGCCGCCGCCGCCGCCGCCGGTACAGATGCACAAGAACATCCGGCCGACGTGGGCGTCACAACACTTGCCATTCTCCTAGTTGTGGCCACGGTCGTGCAGGTCGTGTCCGCCGCCGTGGGCCTGCCGCCGGCGGGCTCCGATGCCGAGCTTACGAAAAAGCGGAGGGCCCGGAAGGACTACCGGAAGCCGAACGTGATTGTGGTAAGTACGATTCCGGGATGGAGGAGATCTTCTCTGCCTAGATGCTAACTCCCTTCTTCTTCTTTCCGCAGACGACCGCCCTCTCTCTCGTCCTCACAGGGCTCGCGACCCCCATCGTCCACGCCGTCCTCGTCCTGTTCGGCGCCCCCTTCCTCGTGCAGACGTCCCGGACGCTGCTATGCGCCGCCCACCTAGCCGTTCTGGGCCTGTTCCCGGTCGTCTTTACGCGCGGAACCGATAGCGGCACATGGTGCGCTCTGGCGTCGGGCTCGCTGCCGCAGCTGGACGCCGCGGTGGGCGGTCTCTGGGGTGCCTGCGCGGGAGCGTGGCTGGGTGCGGTACCGATTCCGCTAGATTGGGACCGGGCGTGGCAGCAGTGGCCGGTGACGGTGGTCGTGGGTACGTACCTAGGCCATGCCGTTGGACGACTGATCGGCGGTGCGGTGTCGCAGAGACGGGCGTAAAAGGGTGCTGAAAGCCCGGAGGACCAATATGCACGAGAGACGATGGGAGCCAGAAACATACGGACTGTTCCAATCTGTGAACATGCCGGTCTCCAAATTTGTACAAAGACAACTACAGCTACTAGAAGATCCATTGCAGCGAAGGGAGGCTGCGGTGTCGACCTACACACAAAAAGTGTAGCTTCTACTGTTCATATAGGCTTGTAAAACTAGTGACTTACTAGAACGAAGGACAGAAAACCCAACAAGGATCGAGACAAGCGTGTTTATCCCGACCCGTAATTTGCATTATCCTATGAGCCCAGTTGGCCATTTTAGATACTTCCCCAAGAATGTTCCCCCTTTTTTTTTTGTAATGCCCAGTGGAATGAATGTTTTCGTCATCATGTCATATTCTCCCATCAGATCATGTTCTCCTTTTCAGGAGAAGCCAAGGAAAAAGCCAAAGACAAATATACGTGTATGTGTGTGTACAACCCGCCAATCCCATCAACCAAGACAACAGTCATATACGTAAAAAAAAAACCCCCGATCTTGTGGCAAACAAGCAGCCAAGTGTAACAAACGACCAAGTGTTTGTGTGGCTGCGGGTTGTTACCTCTTTAGGGCAGCATCGATGCGCTTCCGCGCTGGACCCCAGCGCAGACGCGCCAGACCTGTGAACAGCAGCACCATCGTCTGCATGAAGCCGGCCCAGCTGTACAGCCGCGCCCAGCGGCGGATGTGCAACCCGGTAAAGGTGGTCCCGGTGGCGGTGATCTTGCGGTGTGCGGGCTTCTTCGCAAGAGGAGAGCTCTCTTTCGAGTCTTTGTCGTCTTCGTCGGCGGCGGCCTCCTCCTCCCACTTCTGCCGCACCTCCGCATACAGCGCCGGGTCGTCGCTGATGACGCCGTCGAGCTCCTTCTCGATGCTCCACTGCATCCACTCGGGCGCGTTGACGGTCCAGGCAAAGATGTGGCGGCCGAGCTTCTTGGCCTTGGTCAGGAAGGCGCCGCCGATGGGGCCCAGGAGCACGTTCTGGTTCATGTTGTAGTACTGGACGGAGTCGTAGCGGAGCAGCTCGTTGGCGTAAGGGACGGAGAAGGCAATGAGCGAGATGCCGAAGCCGGGCAGGAGATCTTCGCAGAGGCGGACATAGTTTGCCTGGTAGGGGGGTGGGGGGGGAAGGGGGAGGGGTCAATAACACGAGATTGAGAGCGACTGGTTTAGGTGAGGGGGGGAGGTCAGTCTCCTGCCTACCTGCCAGCAGCCGAGAACAATGCGATGAGACCAGTCGCCTGGTGCTTGTTTGATGGTCTCGGCCATGCGCCGGACCAGTTCTTCGGGGTCATCGTCACGCTTGGAGATGGTATTAGCAGGGGCTGTGGTGATCCGCGTGCACCCAAGTACAACGGAAAAGGGAAGGGGAAGACTACCTTGATGTCCAACAGCACCCACACACTCTCCCGACCAGGAGCAGACAAGAAGCTGAGCAGCTCGTCCAGACGGGCCATAGGCACGTGGGGCTCCTTGGTGGTGCGCAGGTTCTTGATAAAGGACCAGTCGAGGTCTCGGATCTTGTCGGGCCGACCAAAGCAGCGCTTCAGCGTCGGGTCGTGCGACAAGACCACGACCTTGTCCTTGGTCAGGTGGACATCGGTCTCGAGGCCGTCGGCATGGCCGACATCGAGGGCCTTCTGGAAAGCTTCAATGGAATTTTCTGGGAAGCGGGCACGGAAGCCGCGGTGGGCAATGTTCTGGGGCGTCTTTGGCTTGCTCTTCGAGGAATCAGATGATGCCAGATGCGGAAGATAGGGGACGACTGCTGCTGCTGGCGAGCCCGGAGTGGTCGGCTGCGATAGCGGAGAGGGCACAGTGGTGGTGGTCCTGCCAGACGCCGTTACCGCTGGTGAAGGCACGGACGAAGCTGACGAAAAGGAGGTCCCGGTGGCCGCGGCCGAGACGTCCGGGGACAGCGTGGAAGACGACATTGTGCAAAATGATATTGTCCAAGTAGGAAATAAAAGAGAGACCCTCCCCCCCAAGTATGAGTAGCAAGGAACGGGAGAGGAAGTCGGCGAGGACGAGGAATTTGTCAAGAAATACACTTTGCAGCAAACGTCTCGGGGGAGCTAGCTGAGGATCACGCAGGTGCTGCAGATGACGCCAGAGCTCGAGAGGGGAAGTGCGGAGGAGGATGAGGAGGAGGAGGAGAAAAAAAGAAAGACGAGAAAGGAAGCAAGGAAAGGGATGTCGTCTACGAAGCGGCCATTCCGTTTCTTTTTGTCACGCACCGACTTTGTACTCTGCCGAATGCCCAAGAAATGAGAACCGATCTGTACGAAGGCAATGCATGCGACAACGCAAGAACAGGAAATAAAAACAAGAAAAAAAAAGTCGTCTTTCCGGGATTTGCGGAGCAGAGTTCCGGGTCCGGCGCATGCGCATGCCCATTTAGTCAGGGAACGGCGAGCGTGGCGTCTCGGGCCATGCGTCCCAGCTGCACCCACCAATCAGGACTGGTGTAAGTGGCATGCTGCACGATGTGTCGTAATGAGAGCTCATAGCCCAGAGCTGCCCACAGAGCCGTGTGAGAAAATGTAAGATATGCCAGCTTGGAGTCCCCAGTTGCTACAAAGTACTTGTTTTTTGGGCGCCAATGGTTGGGCTTTCCTCGTGACCGGCCGGCGACGGACTTGACCAGTGTAAAAGTTCCCCGTCGTTCTCTCTTTGGTGGCAAATGCCGCCAGGCACAGCTGTGCCGCCCAGCCTCGTCTGCGCACCTTGTCCAGGCGTCGTGGACACAAAGAAGCTGGACAAAGAGGTTGCAGCAGGCAAAACAAGAAAAAAAAAGAAGAAAAAAAAAAAGAAAAAAATCTCCCGAGCTGACGCAGAGCAACGGCGTTCTGGCGCAGCGCTATGTCGGCGTTAAATTGCAGCGACACGTCCGCCGTGCACGGGATTCGGGCTGCCACGTGACAGACATTTATTCTCTTTTCTCCGTGTCGTGTCAGCAGAAAAATCACGTGGATGGTGCGAGCAAAAATCGACCCGTGTCTGTCCTGCTGACAAAAGAAGTGGGGATCTGCTGTTTGGCCTGTGTACAGTGTCCAGCTGGCCAGTGCATCGGCCTGCGGCTCCCTTTCACATGTCAAAGGGAGCCTCACTTTTTCTCAACCGGAGACACACGCGCCACCGTGGACCCGTGTCGCAGCATCCCTTATCAGATGGAAAGACGCGCGCTGTATCGTCGATTCCAGGGTCCAACATCGTCACTGATGGGACAGCCGGTCGCTAGCTCAGGGTCGATGGGCTCTATGCGCTCTAATATTAGCGTTTCACACGTGATAATGGGTGGTTTTGGAGGGCTGTAGAGTCTGACCATTCAGCCAGATTGGAGGCAGAGTTGGGGAAGCAATTGGAGATGTTGGAGGCAGTCTGGCCGATAATCTTACATATTTCGGGCCAGGACGGCGGATCAGGTCGGTTGCTAGGATGGTGTGCGGCCTCTTGGGCATGTTCAGACAGACAACACTCGGAGACGAGGCAAGGTAGAAGCATCGCTTGATTTTTCGGGACAATGGAGTCATGAGACAATACGGAGCAAGGCAAAATACGGCCACGGCACAGCGTGCATTTAAGAATGTTTGCGCGCTCTTGCACCTACGTGGCCGTTGCAAAGTCGCAACAGCCGGATAGGAAGGAGATGGGCCAAATGCCCTGAGCCGAGGCCATTGGGCTGGACGGGACCTGTTTGCCTTCTCTGTCTGGTCTTGCGTGCGCGCGCTGGCCACAGTGTGCTTGCCCCCGGTAGCATCAGCCGATCGTCATTTTTAAGGCCTCGGAACATTGGAGAGGATGGCCAGCCAACCCCAGGACAGCGCGCCCCCTTCCCCGGCAATCCTACGCCCCGTAGCTTTGCCAGATATACATGTGCGAGCAAAACGGTGCCGGCTTGCCACATCCTGGCGGCCCAGGAATGAGGCCACTTTGCGCGGGGACCTAGGTATTCCTTGGTCTTGGGGGCGTGTTGCCATTTGCGGAGCAGTCCGGAGTATGGAGTAGTTTAGTCCGTTTGCGGGGGGGCTTGGTTTTGGCTGGCAAAGTTTCTGACCAGCCGAGGCACAATCTGGATGGGGCTGGGCCGGGGGTTCTAGTCAGGGTGTGCGAGACCGCGTGCGCTGACGCCGAGCAGCGACCCCCCCCCCAGAAGGCCAATAAATAACGTATCCGCCCCGAGACAGTATCTTTCTTGCCTTCTTGCACCAGCAGCCTCCCTTGTGTCGTCCACGGTCAGCTGCGCGTGTTCTGCCATTGTCTTGCAGAGCTTTCTTTTTTCCCCCATCTTTATCCCTTTTTCTCTGCTTCCTGCCATCTTTTCTTTCTCTCCCAATTCCTTGTTCTCCTCTCCTGCCATTTCCATCCTTTTCATTCTCATTCTCATCTTCTCATCCTTTCTTTCCTTGACCACCACCACCACCACCACCACCACCAACACCACACAACGTCACAATGCCGGCTCCCAACCCTGACTGGGTCAAGGCCCTCAAGCCCTCGGGCCCCCAGGGCTCCGAGCTGCTCGCCCAGGAGCGTGCCAGCTCGAATGTCAACGTCGAGCAGCTCTCCGACTTCCTGTTCACGCGCGAGGTGCTCCAGCGCAACGCCCGCATCCTCGAGATCCTGCAGGCCGACCCCGTGTTCGACAAGACCCAGGACTACTTCCGCGGCCGCCACGACCGCCTCAAGGCCGCCCTGGCCCGCGGCAAGGCTCTGCGCCTGCTCAGCGTCAAGCACAACTGGACCAACGAGGAGTACCAGGTCGCCAACGAGCTCATCAGCGAGCCCACGCCCTACGGCCTGCACGCGCACATGTTCCTCAAGACGCTCGAGGAGCAGGGCACCCCGGTGCAGCACAAGAAGTTCCTGGAGAAGGCCCGCAACTACGAGATCATTGGCTGCTACGCGCAGACGGAGCTGGGCCACGGCTCCAACGTGCGCGGCCTCGAGACCACGGCGACGTGGAACCAGGCGGACAAGACCTTTACCATCCACTCGCCGCACCTGACGGCCTCCAAGTGGTGGATCGGCTCGCTGGGCAAGAACGCCACGCACGCCGTGGTGGTGGCCCAGCTGCTCCTCAACGGGCGGTCGTACGGCCCGCACCCCTTTGTGGTGCCCGTGCGCGACATGAAGACGCACCTGCCGCTGCCCAACGTCCACGTCGGCGACATCGGCCCTAAGTTTGGCTACAACACGATGGACAACGGCTTCCTGCTGTTCAACCACGTCAAGATCCCGCACGAGAACATGCTCGCGCGCTTCTCGGGCATCGACCCGGAGACGGGCAAGTACATCCGGCCGGCCAACCCGTCGCTCATCTACGGCACCCTGACGTACGTGCGGTCCAACATTGTGATGCAGTCGGGCTCGACGCTGGCGCGCGGCGTGACGATTGCGTCGCGCTACTGCGCCGTGCGCCGGCAGTTCCAGGACCGCGACGCGCCCAAGGACGCGCCGGGCGAGAACGCGGTGCTCAACTACACGATGGTGCAGTACCGCATCCTGCCGCTGCTGGCGTCGTCGTACGCGCTGTACTTTACGGGCCGGGCCATGATCAACCTGTACGAGGCCAACCAGAAGCGCATGGCGCAGCTGCAGGACGCGCGGGCGCGCGGCAAGGACGCGCTGCGCGGCCCCGGGCCGGAGGAGCTGGCGCCCGGCAGCGACCTGCTGGCGGACCTGCACGCGATCTCGTGCGCGCTCAAGGCGTTTGCGTCGACGACGGCGGCAGAGGGCCTGGAGGTGTGCCGGCGGGCGTGCGGCGGACACGGCTACTCGTCGTTCAGCGGCATCGGCACGTGGTATGCCGACTACCTGCCGACGGTGACGTGGGAGGGCGACAACTACATGCTGACGCAGCAGGTGGCGCGCTACCTGCTCAAGGCGGCGCGCGGCGTGCTGGCGGGCAAGCCGCCGACCAACAATATCGGCCGCGTGTTTGCCGAGTTCATCCGGCGGCGCGACGTGGGCGCGGCCTTTGACGTGCTGGACGACGACCAGGACCTGGTCGACGCGTTTGCGTGGCGCGTGGCCTTCTTGGCCTTTGAGGCGCTCAAGCACCGCGACGAGGACAAGCAGCCGTGGAACAGCCTGCTGATCGACTTTTGGCGGCTGTCGACGGCGTTTGCGCAGTACGAGGTGGTCAAGAACTTCTACGAGGCCCTGCAGGACCCGGCCACCAAGGCGGCGCTGCCGGACGGCACGACGCTCGAGGTGCTGCACCAGCTCTTCCAGCTGTTTGCCGTGTACCACCTGTCCAACCAGGCGGCCGAGTTCTTCACCAGCGCGGCCACGACGGTGCGCCAGATCCAGCTGGCCACGACGAAGCGCACGCTGGCGCTGCTGGAGGAGGTGCGGCCGCACACGATCCGGCTGGTGGACGCGTGGGCGTTCCCCGACTGGCAGCTGGACAGCTCGCTGGGCCGGTACGACGGCAAGGTGTACGAGGACCTGTTCAAGCGGGCCTCGGAGCACAACCCGATCAACGACATTGTCTTTGACCCGAACCCGAACTCGTCGGTGCTCTTCAAGGAGGACGGCGCCAAGGCGAAGTTGTAAAAAAGGGAGGCTGGCGTCGAGACATGGAGAAGAGAAGAGAAGACATGGAGAAAAGACGGGGGTGGCAGTACTTTTTTCTTTTTTGTGTATCTTATTACAGTGTATGGAATTTGGGTCCCCATTTTAGGTAGAGGAGCCGCAGAAGCCGCACAGGCAGAAATGATTTTTCCTGATCAGGTCTTTTCTTTTTTTTTTTTCTTTCCCTTTTGGCAGCTATTTCTAAAGTCTTGTTTCATACATGTTCATGGCAAGAACCGCATGTCGTATGTTGTGATACATTCGAACTTCAACGACCAATGACCACTGGTGACATTCTCGTCGTTGACACATCGCCCAACAACGGCACGTTGTGTCATCCACCAACAGCTCACTGCTACTCAAACACTGCCACCGCCCGGATGGGACTCCCGCTCAGCCCCCGCAGCTTCAACGGGAACCCGATGAAGCGGAACCGTCCCTGGCCGACGACCTCGTCCAGGTGGTCCATCGCCTCCATGTGCGTGATGCCCCGGTCCCGGCAGATGTTGTGGGCCATGAAGTTGAGCTCGCCCTCGGGTGCGGGCGAGACGGCCTCGACGCCAAAGAGCTTGCAGCCCTTGTCGGCGAGCCAGTGGACGGAATCGGGGTGGAGGCCGGGGAAGATGTGCTGTTTGTGTTAGTGAGGAGGACAAGAAAAGTAGAAAGAAAAAAAGAAGGGAAAAAAAAAGGGGAAAAAAAGAAAAAAAGAAAAAAAAAAGAAAAAAGCGATGAATGCAAGGAATTACCGAATAACAAAAGATATGGAAACAATTATTCGAGAAAAAAAGGAAAAAAAGACGAGATCCAAAGACAATATAAGCAAAATGAAAAAGGGCCACGAGACAGGAAGAATAGCATGGTCTTCAATCTTTGTTCTTCCCCTTCATCTTTACATCTCCCGTCTCCCATCTTCTCTCCCTTCCCCCCCCCTCACACGTACCTGCCATCGCGGATCGTCGTGGTCCACCCGCTTGTTGTACGCCATGTACAGCAGCACCGTGTCGCCCGGCTGGATGTCCTGCCCGCTCGCGGCCAAGGCCGCCTCCATCTCGTCCACCCCGATCGTCGCCCCCAGCTCCACATGCGACAGGTCCAGCGCCAGCCCCGCCGTGTAGAACATGCTCAGCGGCATCTGGTCCACCGACAGCGCGCCCGGCCGGGCGTCAAAGTGCTTGGGCGCGTCGACGTGGGTGCCGGCATGGTCGCTAAAGGCAATCGAGTACGAGGCCGTCTCGAACACCGTGTGGCCGGCGCGCATGGGCTGGTGGGTGTCCCACGGGGTGATGACGACGGGGGGGTGGAACGGGTGGGCGAGGGCGCGGTGGTAGAGGTCGCGGCTGAGGTCGACAATCTTGGATGGCTGTCTGAACGGGGCGGCGGCGGCGGCGGCGGCGGCGACGGCCAGGCCGCGGCGGGGGTGGATGGTGGTGGTGGTGATGGTGATCTGGGGAGCAGACGATACGCGGGAGTTGCTGTTTGGAACTCCCACGACGCCCCTCGAGCCCGACACACCACGGGCGAGCCCACGACTGGCCACGGCGCTACGGAGCCATGCTGTTGCCATGGTTTCGTTCTCGTTCTCGTTTTCGTTTTCTTCTTATTCTTTTCTTCTCCACTCGTCTACTGGCCCAAAGAAGAAAAAGAAGAAGAAGAAAGGTCTCCGAGGTCCTGTCAAAAGGACGGCGTTTTAGCCAATGGTGAAGCTCAGCCACGGGTAGGATTTGCATACAAATAGTCGGCTTACACGAGACCGCAAATGGCCGGCGGCCCAATGCAACAGAAAGCTGGTGTACAAGACCAGCATTCCTTTTCGGCCACGCGTGCTCTAGAAAAAAAGCAGCCCGGTTTATCTACGGAAGGGGAAGATGGGTTCCGGATCGATCGATCCTTATCAATGCCGTTTCTGGTTTCCAGTTGGCGCCTTCCGTGGTATCTTTCTATTATGGTATCTCTTCTTTTCTTGGTATCCATCCCCGTTAGTATCTCCGCCGTCTACTTGATTCTTTCCCCCTCCCGGTGGCATTGAGATAAGCCCCTCGTTTAAGCCCGTCTGTCGGGAGAATGCCTATCTGCATGTCTCGTCCATTACTCGAACCACTCCTCGTGCAGCCTCCGCAGGTCCACCTCCTCGGGCATCTTGAGGTACGACGCCAGCTGCTCCACGCCGCCCCTTTGTTCCCGCGTCGTCCACCCGTTGCCAAAGTACGCATACCGGTTGGCCTGGGCTGCCCTGCCGGGCTGCCGCTCGTACTCAAAGTCTTCCCATCGCGGGTCCAGGCTCGTCTGGATCCGGTGGTGACCCGACCCCGGCCACCACACCACGTTCCGGGACTCCTGATGGGGGTTGGCTGTCGTTGCTGTCGTCGCCGCCGTCGTCGCATCGTCCGCATCTGGAGGGCCCGTCTTCAGCCACGAGCTGCACCGATCACTGATCACCTTGTCGGCGAAATACCCCTGGCAGTAGTCGTTGAAGTCCTGCACGGCCGCCCGTGACGGCGTGATGGACCGGTACTGCTGCAGCTGCATCTTGCGCAGCACCTTGGCAATGTACGTCGCCGAGAGCTCGACCTGCAGCGGGATGGATCCGCCGCCGCCGTTGGTCTGGGCCTGCAGGACGAAGAAGTAGTTGGGCATGTCGGCGGCCATGACGCCAAAGTAGGACGCGGGGTAGCCGCCGGAGGGACGATCGGAGGCCCGATCGGAAGCCCGGTCGGAAGTCCCCCCGCCAGGGGACCATGCCTCCCTCAGGTCGACGCCGTTGCGGCCCACGGTCGGAAAGTACGGGACAAACCCGCTGGCAAAGCCGGTGGCGGCAATGACGACATCCACGGGCCTCTCGGTGTTGTCGCGGGTCACCAATCCCGTGGCCGTGGCGTGCGTGATGCGGTCCTGTATGTATTCGACGCGGGCCGTGTCCACGAGCGCCTCGAGGTATCCCGGCCCCGGCGTCAGGCGCTTGCACCCGGGGGCAAAGTCCGGCAGCAGCCGGGCCAGCCACGCGTCGCTGCCGCCGACGCGGGCGCGCATCGTGGCCATGCAGGCCCGGCGGAGCTCTTCGTTTTCGGGGCTGCCGAGGATGTTGCGGTGGAACTTGGTGTGGAGGTGGGCCTCGATGCTCTGGCGGTAGGCGAGGTAGGCCCGGGGGTCGGTGGCGAACGTGTTTTTCTCGGCGTCGGTGTACTGATGCGCGCCCGGGTGGGCGGCGTCGGCCGCGGCCAGGCTTTTCTGGAAAGACGGCGTGACCCAGACGGGCGAGCGGACGTAGTGGTCGATGTGGGCGACGCTGGGGGACAGGTTGGGGAGGATCTGCTGGCCGCTGGCGCCGTTGCCGATGATGGCGACACGCTGGCCGGCCAGGTCGCCGAGGGCCGGGTCCCAGTCGCCGGTGTGGACGACGCGGCCGCGGAAGGTGGTGAGCAGGCCGGGGATGTTGGGCATCTTGGGCACGCTGAGGCGGCCCTGGGCGTTGATGAAGAAGGGGGCGGTTTCGTGGAGGATTTTGTTTTGGTGGGAAGAAGCCGTCTCCAGGCTCCGGACTTGGATGTCCCAGAGGCCCCGGTCGGCGTCCCAGTCCGCCCGGACCACCTCGTGCTGCAGCCGGATGTGCGGCCGCAACCCATACTGGTCGACGAGCCGTTCGTAGTACGCGCAGATCTCGGCGCCGCAGGAGTAGTATTCGGACCAGTTTGGGTTGGGAGCAAATGTGGTTTCTTTTGAAAGAAAAAAAAAAAGTTAATGACCGGTTCGTAGGAGGGGGGGTTCTTCTCCCTTACGGTAGCAGTGGGACGGGACGTCACACCTGACGCCGGGATAGACATTGGCGGCCCATGTCCCGCCGACGCGGTCTCGCTTGTCGAAGACGGTGTAGGACAGGTTGGGCACCTTGTGGGAGAGCAGGATGGCCGTGATGATCCCGCTGAGGCCCGCCCCAACAATGATGACCTATGTCACGTATCAGCCGCGTTTTGTCAAGGGATTGGCTCTGATCCTGGAGAACAAATACAAGAGCTGGTCTGCCAATGCACAAACACAACCACAGAAAACAAGCAAACAAGACGACTCCATCCAGATGGCGACAGCATGCATACCTTGACCGGTGGATGGGGGTCCAGAGGCTGGTTCTCCGGCACAAAGCGGCCTGGATGTGGCAACTGCTCCCTGTCTTCACTCGAGCCCTCTAGGCTGCCCATGCCGCTCATTTCTTTGTGTTCTTGTTTCTGGTATTATTGCGCTATGCCGCTCCGTGCAGCCGGTCCACTCGCCATGCCGGCAGGGCCTGGTGTCAGCAGTGGCTGGTGAAGGCGGAACGAAACATGAAAAGAATGGAATGTCGTCGGCAGAGGAATATTTGTCGTGTGCGACGGGGAGAAGGGCAAAGGCCTCAATTCAGAGGGTTCTTCAGTCTGGGGTGTGCGTATATGTATAGGCTCCGACAGAGCTGTCTCGTCGAACGACTGCCTTGGAAGACGTCCATAATCCATAATCCAAGACATTCAAGGCGGCGATGCTTCGTTCCTCTCCACAAGTCGTGTGTCGGGGCCGTTTCCCGCGGCGTCTTTTTTCGGCCACTGCAAGACTCTTTCTTCTCCATTTCTAGCCTCTTAGTTGACGCTGGTGTCGGAGCAAGCCTCTACACTGGCCCAAAGACGGACATTCCGCGAGGCTGTTCCCATGCCCGAAGCCCGAGCGGACCGCCACTCCGCCAGGAGAAACTAGCCGCGAGAGGGAGAGGCGATATACATGGGAGCTCACTGGAGCTGCATGCGTGCTGTCCATGGTTGGAGAGCGGACACCCGTTCCGGCGTGCGGGAGCTGTCAAGCGGATTTTATTTTTGACTTTGTTTTCTTGTTGCCATGCCTGTCCTGTCTCGTTGCTTCCCCTGTCGTCTCTAGCTACAAACGGCAATGCACAGTCGGTGTGAGGTGCCGGCGGGCGCATTCCTGAGCGTTTCTGGACACGCCGGGACACTCCTGGACATTCGTCAGCATCCCTGACATGTTCTCTTTGGGCGCTCGTCGGCGTCTGCTCTGGTTGGTCATAACTACTATGTATTGGAATCGCCAAATCGATGACGACATACAAGTGGCGCTAAGCCAGATTGAGCACCAACACCACCCGAACTACCATTCCATAGCATGCCATTGAAATGTTTGCTTCCCAAGCCTTTTCTGTCACTTGCAACTTGATTGTCTCCGCTTTTTCGCCCCTCTTTTTTTGCACACCCTCTTTTTTTTTTTGATCCCCTCTTTTTTTTGCATCCCTTTCCGAGCAACGCATCAATCAGCACACCTTCATCGACTCACCAGGTTTCCGCGAGAAAGAGACGTTCCCGTCCCACACCACTTTTTATGTGCGTCTCTGTGTGAACATCGAGGCGGCCATGCACTCCATACTCCTTGCTTGGTTGGGATAACACCGCCTGCAACGGCAATGACTAAAGCCCCGCCCCGGGCAATGGGATCATATATTCTATATATTAGACGCGAAGAAGGCTAGGCAGACAGTCTTACCAAGTTTTACCAGACGCCAAAGCCGTAGCCTTACCGTTGGCAGGAGGTCCTCCTTGCTTTGTGCTGTGCATTATTGCTTTCTGTTGTCTGTTGTTCCTGCTGTGTCTGTTGTTTCTCTTGGTTTTCTTGCTTTGCGCTGGCAGGGTTTAAAACCTTGTTGTTTCCCCTTGTTTTGTCAAGTCGCAACTGCCAGAGCCACCTGGTAGAGCCACTTGGTAGAGCCACCTGCCAGAGCCACTTGCCAGAGCCACCTGCCAGAGCCACCTGCCAGAACTACGCCAGAACGCCACTTGCGGACACTTGCAGGCATCTGCACGCCTCATTCCAGACCGCACAACACGACAGGCTGCCCAGCCCCGCAGACAGCGCAGCCCATCAACCATGGCCGCAACCAAGTCCAGGTTTGATCTTTCCGAGCGCCGGATCCTGGGCGATACCGACTCGTCGGTTCGGGCAGACACGATTAGTCAGGGAGACATGGCGCCGGGCCGGCTCTCGCTCAAGCACCGCATCCGAGGCATCGTCTGGGACTCGCTGGACAAGACGCCCGAGGACCGCGCGCTTGTTGCCAAGATCGACTTTTTCATCCTGAGTTACGTCTGTGTCGCCTACTTTATGAAGTACCTGGCCCAAACATGTGTAAGCACGAAGGACGAGAGAGGGAGAGAAAGGGCGAAAGGGGGAGCCACCCAGAAGAGGGAACGATGAAAGGAAGACACAGTAAGAAGAGAGAAACGACGAAAGGAAGACACAGTTAGAAGAGGGGAGAAATGACCGGAGGGGGGGACAAGACGGACGCGAAGGCAAAAGAAAACGGTCAAAGGGAGAAAAGGCAAAAAAAAAAGCTAACGGTTTTCTCATTTTTGCAGGTCTCCAATGCGTACGTCTCCGGGATGAAAGAGGACCTCAGCATGAAAGGCAACGACCTCAACTACATGACGACGTTCTGGACCATTGGCTACATCCTCGGGCAGACGCCGTCGCAGCTGATCATGACGCGCGTGCGGCCGTCCATCTGGCTGCCGTCGCTGGAGCTGGTCTGGAGCGTGCTGGTGATGGGCATGGCGGGCGCCAAGAACACGACGACGGTCTACGTGCTCCGGTTCTTCGTCGGCCTGCTCGAGGCCTCGGCATACCCGGGCATCATGACGCTGCTGGGCAACTGGTACCAGCCGTCGGAGCTGGCCAAGCGGGCGTGCATCTTCCAGGCGTCGTCGAGCGTGGCGCAGATGTTCAGCGGGTATCTGCAGGCCGGGCTGTACGCGCACATGAACGGGCGGCACGGCCTGGCCGCGTGGAAGTGGCTCTTTTTGTTCGACGGCATCATCGGCGTGCCCATTGCCCTGTACGGCTATTTTGCCATCCCCGACAGCCCGACCACGACCCGCGCCCGGTGGCTCCAGCCGCACGAGCGCGCGCGCGCGGTCGCGCGCATGGCCGCCGTGGGCCGCCAGCCCGGGCAGCGCGTGACCTGGCGCACGCTCGCCAACCTGTTCCGCGAGTGGCCGGTGTACCTGTTTACGCTCTCGTTTGTGTGCTACATCCAGGCCACGCGCGTGTACTCGTACTTTAACGTCTGGCTCAAGGCCACCCACCGCTACTCGGTCGAGCAGGTCAACGAGATCCCCACGGCCGGGTTCGGCCTGCTGGTGTTCTGCACGCTGGCGTTCGCCTGGGCCAGCGACGGGCTGCAGGTGCGCTGGCCCGTGATCGTGTTCGGGGCGTCGCTGTCGCTGATCGGGGCCATCATCCTGGCCACGTCGGTGCGGCCCGTCGACGGCAACGTCCCCACGATCATGGCCGGGTTCTTGCTGACGTACCTCACGACCGGCACGGCGGGCATCTACATGACGTACATCACCGAGGTGCTAAGCTACAACTACGTGCACCGGGCGGTGGTGATTGCGCTAGCGGACACGGTGGCGTACGTGTTTGTGGCGTGGCTGCCGCTGGTGATTTTCAACACGGGCGAGGCGCCGTGGTTCCACATCGGGTACAAGATGACGGCCGTCTTTCTGGCGCTGCAGATTGTGTTTATCCTGATGGTGCCGGTGGCGCACAAGCGATGGCCGGTTGGGAAGTACGAAGAGAGGGAAGAGAACGAGGAGACGCGAGTAGTGTAGGGTGGATGATGGAAGCACACACATACACACACTGACACGCACATAAGCGGCATAGCGCAGTGTACAAAGAATGTCAATTTCTGGCTCAGAGGGGAAAAACACGAGAGCGAATACCATTTTTATTCAGATTAGCTATGCCTGGTGTGTCAGCCACTTGGCAGTCATACTTCATGGCAGCAGTTCTGCATTGTTGCCTGCATAAATACGGGAGACCCCACCAGGCCCGAGTTCCTGGTCATACTGCTGGTGAACTGCTTTCACGCTGGTGAACTGCTTTCACGCTGGTGAACTGCTTTCACGCTGGTGAACTGCTTTCACGCTGGTGAACTGCTTTCACGAGTCATTTGGGTTGCATAGACGACTCTTATTCTTCTGTCGTACAAAGCAAGGCCTGCTAGCGTATGATGCACGTCAAAGGCACGCATCTCTTCCAAGAATACAGACGACTGTTGCTACTGGTTGCAGAAATTGCAGACAGGGCAGACTCGTGTTTTTGTGTTGTTTTCGTGATATACAAAGAGCTGCCGCAGCCGCCACGCTCGTCACCGCGAGGCTGCAGTACATAGTCACATAGGGACACACGCGTAGGAACATACTCTAGGCTGGAAATTCACCAGTCGAAGGAAAAAAAGAAGAGAAAAAAAACCAATCCTCTTACCAATTCACCCGTCATAGCACTCGCTAACGAACTGGTGTACTGGTTGTTCTAGACTCGAAACTTCTGCCACTACACGGCACTTGCTTTTCTCCATGTAGTATTCCCATTTTTTTGTTCTCCACCCAGTGGCGGGTGCTGGAGAGTGCGAGGACAAAACGGAACGGGAGGGGGGGGGTGGTTGTCGACCGAGCTCCCCCATTGGCAACGCCGTATTGTGCGTGTAGCCCGTGCTCGTGCCAGCGAGCACACACAAGAGGGCAGCTAAAGAGAGGTCCAACATGCGCGACTAGTCCAGGTTATTGAAGAAAGCTGGCAACTAGTTGATCTCTATCGTATGTGCATCTTTTTCATGTGGTAGCTGTCCTGGTCGAATCTTACTGTCTTACTGTCCGAGGGCTCCATCTCGGGCGAGTTCACGGCTGGAATGCAACAAGGAATATTATGTACTCGTAGTTACTAGTTATAGATAATGCAGGGAAAGGCTGCCCCGAATGTTGGCAGATGCCATTTTAGTAGAGCGTTAGAGCGTTGCGTTGGTACATGCAGAACTCGCTAGTTAGTAGAAGAAATACAGAGTCCCCTTTTGGCGCCATTGGGGGCAGCAATGGCGACAAGATTGTCTGCATTAGCTGCCTTCTCCGCGTCATACATTATGTAGGGGGGGGGGTGTGTTCTGCGCCAACAGAGAGGGAAAAAACCCCCTGCGGAGATCCACTCCGAAGGTTCTTACAAGAAGCAGAAAACCCGGCCCTCTCCCTCTTTTGTGCGGGCGCGCGCGCTTGTTTTTCGAGTCTGACAGGTTTTCGGTCGGCCGTGGCAGTCCGACAGTGGTCCATGCAGAGCGACTGACTCCCTGGGAGAACGAACACGCCCTATTTTTGGAGGCTGTTCTTCAGCGCCTTCCAGTGGTCTTCCGGGGTCCTTCCAGTGTCCTTCCAGCGTCCCTTCGGGGTCCCTTCAGGGTCCTTTCGGCGCCCCTCCCACCAGACACAAACACACACACACACACGTTGCACACGTTGCACACGTTGCTTACACTACACGTCGCACGGCAGATACTCTAGAAGGGGGACAGGGGGAGGGGGCACCCACCCCCCCGGAAACGAGCCGGGACTGAGAAAGGACCAGAAGGAAAGGCAGGAAAGTCTTGCATGGACCGAGCGGCAGCGCCCTCGGGCGGCGGTGCCTGGCACCGCTTCCGCGTGGAGAGGCCGGTGTCCCGGGGTGGTGGTGGTGGTGACAATGGTGGTGGCCACCGCCACGGCCAGCAGGCGGCCCACACTGGCACGCCCACCAAGGCGCCGCCCGGCAGCCCGTCGTCCGGCGAGGAGGCTTCGGTCGCAGCAGCACCAGCGTCGTCGCCCGCCCTCGCGGCCTTCTCGTGTCTGCGCTGCCGGCAGTCCAAGAAGCGCTGCGACCGCGTGCCCACGGGCTGCATGACCTGCCGGCGCATCGGGGCCACCTGCACGTTCCCGGCCAACTCGGCGAGCCCGTCGGCCCAGGCGGCGGCGCTGCGGGCCCGCGTGCAGTGGCTGTCCGACTTTGTGGACTCGCTCGCCAGCGGCGGAGGTCCGTCCGTGACGTCGCTGGAAACCGGCGCCGACTTGCAGGCGCTGCACGCCGCCGTCCTCGCCAGCCGTGGCCAGCAGCCGCAGCCGCAGCAGCAGCACTACCACCAGCAACAATACCACCACCAGCAGCCATCGCCACCGAGCACAGAGACACAGGCCGGCTCCGGCAGCGTCTACACGCCGCAGAGCATCTCGACGACGCCGGACCAGGCCGGCGGCACCGGAGGCTTCGGAGGCTATACGGGTCCGGGCTCCGCAGACAGTGCCATGCGGGACGCACCGCCTCTGACGCGCGAGCCGGACCTCGTGCCGACACCGTCCCTGTCCGTCCCTTACCCCTCCCAGGCCGGCATGCTGCCGCCGCCTCCATCCCAGCCGCACCAGCAGCCGCAGCAACCGCAGCAGCACCAGCAGCACCAGCAGCAGCAGCTTCCTCTGCCACCGCCACCCCAGCTCCCAGCAGCCGACTGGTTCCGCCAACCGAACCAGCCTCCATCGCTCCCCCAGATCGACACCACCACCACCGCCACCGCCACCCGCCCGCGCTTCCCGGCCATCCGCAGCTTCGCCATGGGCGTCGACCGCATGCGGCTCGTGCGCTCGTACTTTCGCTCGCTGCACCGCTCCTACCCCTTCCTGTACGAGGCCAAGATCGTCGAGGACGCCGAGGGCCCGCTGGGCCTCGCCCTGTTCGACGAGGGCTACGACATCACCCTCGAGTCCGCCCGCCTGTACTTTGCCATGGTCATCGGCCTGGAGGCCCTGTGGCGCTTCGGCCACGTCTCCAACCACGCCATGCTGCAGGTCCACACCCCCTACGCCGCCATCGTGCAGATGTGTCTGAGCACCACCACGGCCAGCCGCCACCAGGAGGAGGGCGGCTACCTCGGCAGCCACCGGGGCCGTGGCCACTCTGGCGGCAGCCACCGCGCCGTCCTCGCCGTCGAGGTCCTGCTGCTGGTCACCATCTTCTCGCTCTTCGACCCGGACGGCTGGTCGCCCTGGCGCATGACCGGCATGCTGGCCCGCGAGGCCGTGCTGCTGGGCCTGAACCGCCGCCACGTGCCGGGCCCCCAGCTGACCCTGCTGGAGGTCGAGTTCCGCCACCGCCTGTTCTGGAGCATCTTCTCCATCGACCGCATGATCGCCGGCATCTTCGGCCTGCCCCTGGCCGTCCAGGACTACGACGCCAACCTGCCCCTGCCGGGCGTCACCACCGAGGAGTTTGCCGCCTCCCAGCAGGCCGAGCACAACACCACCCTGCAGATCGCCCGCCAGGCCATCCTGCTGCGCGACCTCGAGGGCCGCTGTCTGGCCATGGTCCACCGCGGCGCCGGCGCCGGCGCCGCCGCCACGTCGTATTCCCCGCCGCCTCTGGACGAGAGCGGTCTGCGCCCCTGTCTGCCCGGCGGCTGCAGCTTTGGTGGCGGCACCAGCAGCGGCACCAGCGGCAGCAGCACAGCCGCCCTGCCGAGCATGCGCGAGCGCCGCGCCATGATCGAAGAGCTCCGCGCCGCCGCCGACAACTGGTACACCCAGGGCTGTCTGCTGGCGCGCCGCGAGGACGACCACGCCTCGGTCGCCCATGCTTCTTCTTCTTCTTCCTCCACGACGACGACGATGACGACAAATACCACCACCACCACCACTACTACCCACTTCCACAACACCATCACCTGGCTCAACACCAACTACCACAGCATCCTGATCCTGCTGTACTGCCCGTCGCTGTTCAACGCCGGCGCCACGGCGCCGAGCCGCGCCCGCGACGACCTCCTGGACCTGCACCACATCACCCGCAAGTACGTCCAGAGCGCCCACGCCCAGTTTGCCGACCGCCAGCTCGCCCTCAACTACACCACCCTGGGCAAGATCCTGCTCGTCGGCCGCATCATGCTGCACTGCTACTTCAACCTGTGCTGCGAAGGCGGCCAGGCCAGCGAGGGAGAACAGCGGCGCCGAGCGAGACCGGAACAATCACAACAACCACAACAACAACAACCACAACAACCACAACAGCAGCAGCAGCACCCCGACGTTGGTCTCTTGTCCACCCCCACCCCCCGCTCGCTCCCCTCGCCCTCCACGACGTCCATCGTCGCCGAGCAGCTCGACATCGCCCTGCAGTGCCAGGAGCTGATGACGGCGTTCATGCCCACCTGGGTGTACGCCTGGCGCGGCCGCTTCATGTTCAAGCGGCTGGTGTCGTACTTCCGGCAACGGCTGGCAGCGGCCGGCGCCACGGGGCTGGTCACGGGTCTCGCCATGGGCACCACGGAAGGGTATGGTCCGAACCACGGCCCGATCATCGCCGACGCGGGACAGACTTTCTCTGGGCCGACGGGCAGCCCGACCGACCACAGCCAGCCCTTTGGCCACGGAGAGCCGCCGGCGGACGACATCAACAGCATCTGCGACGAGGCCGAGCAGCTGCTCAAAGAGCTGTTTGGGGTGTCCAGCGCATTCAACTACCTGGCCGGCGAGCCGCGGCCGTTGCGGAGGTAGAGAAACAGGGGGGCCGAGAAGGTAGCACTGAGAAGGTACACCGAGAAGGCACCGTTTCTGCGCATCCCCCTGTCCTGTAGTAGTTCCTTCTCTTTTTTTTCTTTTCCTTTCTACACCTTACGCCGATATCATTTAAGAACAAAGACCAGCAATGCATGGTGTTTGGGTGTTTGATTTTGGGAATCGGATTGGGGAATCGGATTGGGGAATCGGATTTTGGTGGTTTCTTAGATTCCTTGCTCTTTTTGTCATGTCTTCTTCCTGTACTCCTTGTGGGTTTCGGAAGCATATTTCATCTGTTCTTTGGCTCCCATCTGGCCATGGTCTGTGTACGTCTCCATAAATACGAAAAGCCGAGATGAGCATCTGTCAAGGTATTCTTGACAGCATTTTTGGATTTCATGCCACTTTGTGAATGCACGTTGCATGATGTATTGGTACCTGAGTGATTTTTGTTGCTTAAGTAGTCTGCTATGTATGTATTACGAGTCTAGGATACACTTTCACTGGATGGAGACCTCCTTGGGTCCACAGCGGGACCGCTGGCTAATCGGGAACGCATTTACCGGCATCAACATCACGTGTGGCCTGATCTAAACCACTCTCATCTCAGCTCCACCTTATTACCCTCCTGGCTTTTTCTCTTCCTTGCGTGGGAGAGACTACGTAGAACATTCAGCTACACCTAGTGTCCTCTTTCCTTCTGGCTCCGGCAGTTGAGTCTGGGGAAGAAAAAGGATTCAAGCTTGTTTGGTTTTTGGCTGACGAGGAAGCCCGACTTACACGAGAGAAAAGGCCATCATCCCCTTCCCTCTTCTAATACAGCCGAGCTTCCGCATTGCCATGTTGTGCATGAACTCAACCGTGGCATTCGTCTGGTCACTGGGAAAAGTCTCTGGCCCCCACAGCACCCCCCTTGTTAATCTTCCGCCGTCTCTTCGACCTACCAGATCTAGACGTCTCGGGGGCCATGCGTGCTGATCGGCCCATACAATACACGTACTCGTAGTGCTGAACAAGGACCCCCGATGTTGGACCTCCAGGTCAAAAGCCTGGTTGTTGGGCTGCCGTGGCTTAGATGAAGTCGGCGTCGCCCGAAAGGGTGCCAGTTCCGAACCAAAGAGCGAGCCAAGACGGAGATGGGCAGGCAGACGAAGAACATCAGACAAAACAGTCTGATTCAAGCAACCCGCAAAACAAGAAGCACAGCAAGGGCTCAGACTCATGACGCGGCACGCATCGGCAACTTCTATTTGTTCTTGGGATCAAGCAAAGAAGGAAGCTGTGACTAAGCGGCCTTGGCGATGGCGGCTGCAAGGGAGAAGATGATGTCGTATCCCCCCCCCCCCCCTGGTGCTCAGCCCGGACCGGGCCAGCATCGTGCATACGTATGCACACATGCCGGAGCACACCACACAACACTGTCTAAATATTCCATGTCTCTATTATTCGGCCCTTTCACGCAGAAAGAGCTCATGCAGATCACCCGGCTATCTCTGGGCCTTAATTCTACTTTGGCTGCGGCCGACAAACGTGTTGCCAGTACGACCCAGGACGTCATTGCGCGGCTGGGAAAACTAGCAGCATGCGGGCCCCAGCATGCACAGTCCCTTCTTCGGGGTCACTGTTCACTCACTGTTGGATCTCTCTTCTTCCGACGAAATTGGAAGGTACCTCACAGACATGCACCGAGGAGCTTACGACAACCGTTGCTGCTTCGTGACGTCGACAATGGCTGCTTGACCCAAGATCTTGTGGAGGGGGGTGGTGTTAGAAGGGACAAGCAGCAACCAAAAAAAAAAAACCCAGCTGTAGCTATATAAGAATGTGGTGATCGAGGCTTTTGTTCCAGCGGAAGAGCCTGTGATGCTCGTGTCTCTCCAGCGATTCCTCGTTCCTCTTCCCTCCCTCGACCACACCCCCCCCCTCTCACCAAGGATACAATCAACATCTCCCTCTCAATCCTCCTCTTCTTCCTCGACATCTTTCCCCGACCTCCCCTCCTCCTCCGCCATGCATCGGCCTTCCCTTGCCGTGGCTGGCCTGGCCGCCACGGCTGTCCGGGCCGCGTCGCTGTCGGACCTCTGCACCGTCAGCAACGTCCAGGCGGCCCTCCCGGCCAACGGCACCCTGCTCGGGATCAACCTGCTGCCGTCGACGGTGACGGCCAGCGTGGCCAACTCGTCTAGCGGCGGCGGCGGCACGATGGCCAAGCGGCAATCGGACACGACCAGCTACAGCTACTGCAACATCAGCGTCGCGTACACGCACACGGGCAAGGGCGACACGGTGGACCTCCTGCTCGCGTTCCCGGCCCCGGCGGACTTTGCGAACCGCTGGTACGTGGCGGGCGGCGGCGGGTTTTCGCTGTCGAGCTCGGCCACGGGCGGGCTGTCGTACGGCGCGGCCAGCGGGGCGACCAGCGCGGGCTACGACGCGTTTGACTACAGCTACGACGAGAAGGTGCTGTACGGCAACGGCAGCATCAACTGGGACGCGACGTACATGTTTGCGTACCAGGCGCTGGGCGAGATGACGCTGGTGGGCAAGGCGATGCTGCCCGCGTTCTACGGGCTGGGCGCGTCTACGGCGGCGGCCGCCGCCACCAAGATCTACGCCTACTTTGAGGGCTGCTCGGACGGCGGGCGCGAGGGCATGAGCCAGGTGCAGCGGTGGGGCGCGGAGTACGACGGGGCGATCACGGGGGCGCCGGCGTTCCGGTTTGC
This sequence comes from Raffaelea ambrosiae, assembly GCA_002778195.1. Taxonomy (NCBI): domain Eukaryota; kingdom Fungi; phylum Ascomycota; class Sordariomycetes; order Ophiostomatales; family Ophiostomataceae; genus Raffaelea; species Raffaelea ambrosiae. The sequence goes on along the minus strand of PCDI01000003.1, from coordinate 671,057 downwards.
GCAGCAGCAGGTGCTGCACGTGTTCCCGGCCACGATCACGCACACGATGGGCTACTACCCGCCGCCGTGCGAGCTGGAGGCGATTGTCAACCTGACGATTGCGGGCTGCGACGCGCTGGACGGGCGCACGGACGGCGTGGTGGCGCGGACGGACCTGTGCCAGCTGCAGTTCGACCTCAACACGACGATCGGCGCGCCGTACTACTGCGCCGAGGTGAACAGCACGTCGCTCGGCTTTGGCTTCAGCAAGCGGCAGGCGCAGACGACGGGCAGCACCACCAGTTACCAGCCGGCGCAGAACGGCACGGTGACGGCGGCGGGCGTGGCGGTGGCGCAGGCCGTGTACGACGGGCTGCACAACGCGGCGGGCCAGCGGGCGTACCTGTCGTGGCAGATCGCGTCGGCGCTGAGCGACGCGGAGCCGACGTACGACGCGGCGTCGGACAGCTGGGCGCTCAGCATCCCGTCGACGGGCGGCGAGTACGTGACCAAGTTTGTGCAGCTCCGGGACCTGGACAACCTGGCGGACCTGGACAACGTCACCTACGACACGCTCGTGGCGTGGATGGACGTCGGCATGCACCGCTACCTCGACAGCCTGCAGACGACGCTGCCGGACCTGACGGCCTTCCAGCAGGCCGGCGGCAAGCTGCTGCACTACCACGGCGAGTCCGACCCCAGCATCCCCGCGGCGTCGTCGGTGCACTACTGGCAGTCGGTGCGCCGGGCCATGTACCCGACGCTCTCCGACGCCGACGCCGCGGCCGCGCTGGCCGACTGGTACCAGTTCTACCTGGTGCCGGGCGCGGCGCACTGCGGGGCCAACACGCTGCAGCCGGGCGGCCCCTATCCGGAGGACAACATGCAGACCATGATCGACTGGGTGGAGAACGGGGTGACGCCGACGCGGCTGAACGCGACGGTGTCGTCGGGCACGTACGCGGGCGAGACGCAGCTGCTGTGTCCGTGGCCGACGCGGCCGCTGTGGACGTCGGACACGGCCTTTGACTGCGTCGACGACGCGGCGTCGATTGCGAGCTGGACGTACGACTTTGATGCCTTTAAGGTGGAGGTGTATTAGGAGTGTACTAGGAGGTGTACTAGGAGGTGTACTAGGAGATGATGCTGGTGGATGGCTGGTGGACGATGCTGAGAATCCAACACAAGGACTGTGCGAGTTTTGTGTGGAAAGGCCAACTTCATCAGAGGGAGATCGTGTGAGAATGGGCTCAAACAAAATGCGTGGCGTTGAACACTGGCAGCTTTTCTTGTATATACTTTTTTCTCGGTATACTTTTTCTCGGTATACTTTTTCTCGGGCGAATTCTCTTCTTGGATGTACTTTTTCTATTGATTACTCTTTTCCTTGGACGTACTTTTCAATCGATTGCTCATCGTACTCTTCCCCTTGGACGTACTCTTCTCCTTGAATGTCTCCAGTTATCTGCAGCGACGGCAGGCAGGATGCCGAGTCTAGGGCCATCGATCCGATGGCCGCACAGCGGAACCATGCATGCAGCACCTTGCTGATTGTGCCAGCATCCGCGAGCTCGAGTTGGTTTCTGACCACAACAGACCTCCAAGCCAACTCAACTCCATCCCACTCATTTTCCTTGGGCTTCCGTCTGCCAGCAGTCCGAAGGGACCCCCCCTCCCCCCATTCGCATTGCCTGCCACTCTTCCTGTTCCGTCTGTGTGTTCCCTTTTCTTGTCGGGTGGATTGACCGGGTCACAATTGTCCGGATCGCACCCCTCCCCCCCCTCCGTCTTATCAGCACGCCATGACACAAATCAAAGCAGCCCAGGCGGGCGCGCCCGCGTCGGCCCTCAAGCCCTGGCTGCGCGACCCGCCCCAGAGCTTCCTCTTCACGCACGCCAACGTCGTCGACGTCGTCGCCGGCGCCGTGCTCGAGGACATGTACGTGCTCCTGCACCAGGGCCGGATCGCCGCCGTGTCCCCGACCCCGCCGGGCGACCTGCCGGGCGCCCTGCCGGGCGACCTGCGGGCGGCCGGGGCGCTCACGACGGTCGACCTCCAGGGCCGCTTCCTGTGCCCGGGCCTGTTTGACGCGCACGCGCACCTGTGTGCGACGCCGGGCGTCGCGGACCTCGGGCAGATGCACGCCATGTCGCACGACACGTCGCTGCTGCGCCAGCCCTACGTGGCCGCCATGATGCTGCGCCGCGGCTTCACCAGCGTGCGCGACTGCGGCGGCGCCCGGCTCGCCCTCAAGGAGGCCATCGACGACGGCGTCATTGCCGGCCCGCGCCTGTTCCTGTCCATCCAGGCCATCTCCCAGACCGGCGGCCACGGCGACGCCCGGTCGGCCCACGACGACGACAACGGCGGCGGCTGTGGCGGCTGCTGTGGTAGCGGCGGCGGTGGCAGCGAACTCTCGGTGCTGGCCAACGGCGTGCCGGCGTGCCTGCAGGCGGTGCGCGACAACCTGCGCAAGGGCGCCGACTTTATCAAGATCATGGGCTCCGGCGGGGTGGCGTCGCCGACGGACCAGATCGAGCACCTGCAGTTCACGCGGGCGGAGCTGGCGGCCATGACGGAGTGCGCGGCCAACGCGGGCGGGCGCCTGGTGACGGCGCACTGCTACACGGCGGCGGGCATCCGGCACTGCATCGAGCACGGGGTCCGCGGCATCGAGCACGGCAACCTGCTGGACGCGGCCACGGCGGCACGCATGGCGGCGCTCGGCGTGTACCTGACGCCCACGCTCATCACCTATGCCGAGATGGCGGCCGACCGCTGGCGGCAGTTTTTGCCGCCCGCGCTGCAGGCCAAGAACCGGCAGGTGCTGGCGGCCGGGCTGGACGCGCTGCGCATCGCCCACGCGGCCGGGGTGACGCTGTGCTACGGCAGCGACCTGCTGGGCCCGCTGGTGGCGGCGGAGTCGCGCGAGTTTGGGCTGCGGGCGCAGGTGCTGCCGGCGGCGGAGGTGCTGCGCAGCGCGACGGTGAACCCGGCGCGCATGATGGGGTGGGGCGACCGGCTGGGCCAGGTGCGGCCGGGCTTCCTGGCGGACGTGCTGGTGCTGGAGACGAACCCGCTGGAGAGCGTGGCGGCGCTGGACGACCCGGAGACGGGGGTGCTGGTGGTGATGAAGGAAGGGCGGGTGTACAAGAGCCGGTGGAGCGCGCTGCCGGTGGACGCGGACATTCCCATCCGGTGAAGGGTTGTTGGTGTTGGTGTTGTCGAGACATCGAGGTGAGAGGGCCACGATGGCGTACTGGTTGGTTGAGAAAGACACCCAATTTGTCCATTTGCACACGATTTTACACTCATATTCACAATTTGCATGATCCCAGGATACCGGGTCTTGGAAGCTAGGTCTACGAGATGGAATGCGAGGACAGAACAGGATGGGAGGATGGAAGGTGGGAATGGGGAACCAACAACTGGTGGAAACACTGGTGGAAACACTGGTGGACGACCAACTGGTGGACAACATCAACTGGTGGAAACACTGGTGGACACCCCAGAACTCAAAATACGGGATGAAATAGTACATAGCAACTGAAACGAAGAAAATAAGCATGAATACGAAAGCAAACTCTCAAATTTCAGACAAGCTCAAAAAGAAAGACTCAAAGCATGTCAGACAGACAGACAGAACAATAAGCAGGCCGGAACTTCACGCACACCTAATGAAACACGCTGTTATGCGCTGCCAATCCTGTCCAGCATAAGCCGACCAGCCCGACACGGCATTTCCGACCGTTGGGCCAACCAGGACCAGACTTGCCCTTCTCGCTGTGCCTCCAATATCCTTCCCCCTTGCCTTCCCTTGCTGGGCGCTAAAACGGAAAGCTTGGGCCTGGCCAGCTGCAGCCAACCACGTGCCGAGGCGTACATTTGCCTCCAAGGCAGTAGTAGTTAGTCCCTGTTACAGCGGCCCCCCCTGTTCCCTGTTTGCTCTACCGCCCACCCAAAACTTCCGACGTGCGTGGCATTAGTGCAAAAATTAGTGCAAGACAACTACGAGTACTCCGTCGTGCCTTGCGGGGACGTGGCCAACCATTGGCGGCACCAACTTTGGTGCCCCTGATCCAGCCAGTCGAGAACGACGCAACGGCTTGACGGGTTGTTCGCGGGGGAATCTGGCATGTTTTGTCTGTACTGGACCGAGTCATTGTATGTCTGACACCGCATTCTCTCTCTTTTCTCTCCGGGTCCGACACATCGTGACCGGGGTTGGCCACATTTCAATCCCCTGGTCAGCTGCAGCTGGAAACGACGGGGAAGTGGAAGAAGGCCATGGCTTCGCACGAATCTTGACGTTGGCAGATGGACGTCACCATGAAAGGCCGACTGAACAAGGTACGGTGCAGAGAGAACATGTTGCCATCCCCACCAGATCGACAAGATCGACAAGCCGAGGAAGTTGGCCGCCAAACAAGACAGTGCAGAAGGACTGTTTTCATTCCCTGGCTGACGGATGCTTCGGTCCCAGGCCGTACGGACAAGACATGTATAGAAACTGCACGAGGAAATACGACGGAAAATACGACGGAAAATGCACGAGAAAACACGGCGGAAAATACACGAGAAAACACGACTGAAAATACACGACTGAAAACACACGATGGAACATACACGACGCAAATACACGATGCTGAAAAGCCCATGCACGGGCGACTCTTTGTGAAACACCTCGGCACACAATGGCCATCTTGACCAAGAAAACAAAGCAGAGGAGAGCACGAGTACGGGGCAAAGAAAAAGACCATGAGCAAACCTCTGTGAGAAAGTGCCCCCCCCTTGTGCTGCGCCCGAAGACTGGAATGTACCATGGATCCAGTCCTGTCATCGGGCCAGTCAGAACGGCCACACAGCAGGGCCTGGGCCGACCTGCTTTCCTGTTTGGGTGCCAACGAGAACCCTGCCATCCAATCACGGCCGTGATGTCGTGCCTGCCAAACAAAAAAAGGTCGGGCCAAGAAGCAGGGTCGGCTGTCCTGCTTTCATTTCTCTCGACCAGAGCACTTGCCGTACGCGGTGATACACAGGTATAAGAGGTCTGCCTCGTGTGCAGCTCGGCAGCTTGACGTCACGGACGAGGTGAGCCTGCACAGGGAACACAAGAAAAGACGACCCGGCCACTTTCCTTTTTGTCGTTTCGTTCTCACCACAATTTCATCGCCAACACACACTCTCTTACTCAGTCTCTCCTTCACACTCACCCACTCTCTCCTTCCCTCTCCCACCCCGTCTCTCCTTCACACTCTCCCCTCCACTCTCTCCCTCACCATGGGCCAGTCCCAGAGCTCCCCCCCGTCGGCCCTCCAGACCTGCCTCGACACCAACGCCTGCCACGGCTCCACCGCCGCCTGCGTCGGCTACCCCAGCGACCTCCTCTACCAGGCCAGCTGGGTCCAGCCCTGGAACCTCGCCGTCAACGTCACCCCGGCCGCCGTCGTCCGCCCCCAGTCCGCCGCCGACGTCGCCGCCATCGTCCAGTGCGCCGCCGCCAGCGGGCTCTCCGTGCAGGCCCGCTCGGGCGGCCACTCGTACGCCAACATTGGCCTCGGCGGCGGCAGCGACGGCGCCGACGTCGTCGCCGTCGACCTCGTCCACATGGCCCAGTTTGCCATGGACAACACCACCTGGCAGGCCACCATTGGGCCGGCCGCCAAGCTGGGCGACGTGACCCAGAAGCTGGTCGACAACGGCAACCGCGCCTTTGCCCACGGCGTCTGTCCGGGCGTCGGCCTCGGCGGGCATGCCACCGTGGTAAGATCCCCAGGTGACAGACTGACACTCGGATCCCCTCTTTTCTACCCGTCTTATAGACATGTATAGAAACAACTCTTGTAGATCCACTAACTCCCTCTTCTAGGGCGGCCTCGGTCCCATGTCGCGCATGTGGGGGACCTGTCTGGACCATGTCGTCGAGGTCGAGGTCGTCACGGCCAACGGCACCGTCGTCCGGGCCAGCGATGCCCAGAACTCGGATCTCTTCTTTGTAGGTCCCCCAAACCCCTCCTTTTTCTCTCGCGATTGGCCCCCCTTCCCCCCCTAACCTGTTCATAGGCCATCCGCGGCGCCGGCACCAACTTTGGCATCGTCACCGAGTTTGTCATGCGCACCCACCCGGCCCCCGGCAGCGTCGTCCAGTACTCCTACACCCTGGCCTTGGGCTCCGCCGCCTCCATCGCCCCCCTCTACGCCCAGTGGCAGGACGTCATCGCCGACCCGGACCTCGACCGCCGCTTCGGCTCCGAGTTTGTCCTGTACGCCCTCGGCGCCGTCATCACCGGCACCTTTTACGGCACCGAGGACGAGTGGCAGGCCAGCGGCCTGCCCGACCGCCTGCCCGGCTCCGGCTCCGGCAACGGCACGCTCTCCGTCCAGGTCGCCGACTGGCTGACGGGGCTCGTGCACGAGGCCGAGAACGAGGCCCTGTACCTGCCCAACGCCGCCGTCGCCATGTACAGCAAGAGCCTGGCCTTTCGGCGGCCGGACCTGCTGTCCGCCGACGCCATCGCGGCGCTCTTCCAGGCCGTCGACGACAGCGACAAGGGCACGCCCCTCTGGTTCATCATTTTCGACGCGACCGGCGGCGCCATCGCCGACGTGCCCCTGAACGCCACCGCGTACGCCCACCGCGACAAGGTGCTCTTCTACCAGTCGTACGCCGTCGACCTGCAGCTCCTCACCGTGTCGCCCACCACCAAGCAGTTCCTGCAGGCCTTCCACGACGACCTGCTCGCCCGCCTGCCCAGCAACGACACCTATGGCACCTACCCGGGCTACATCGACCTGGCGCTGGCCCAGCCGCAGCAGGAGTACTACATGAGCAACCTGGACACGCTGGCCGCCCTCAAGGCGAAATGGGACCCGGAGAACGTCTTTCGCAATGCCCAGAGCATCAAGGCGAGCTAGTTGGGGGGGGGGGGGGGGTTTCTATGTAGCACAAGATCGAATAGTAGTAGAGAGTTACAAAGATCAAAAGAGTTGGAGGAAAAAGAAAAAAAAAAGCATCAAACCGAATCGATGGGACGGAAAAAAAATAAGAAAAATAAAATGTATATTCTCTTGTTTCCTTTGTACAAATGCAAGTTCCCAAGCTCTAGCCGTGAGCGAGTAAAAAACAAAAAAAAAACAGAAAAAAACAGAAAAAAACAAAGGGGAACGTATAAAAACAAGTATCGACGGAAATGCAACACTAGAATACAAGGAAGCAAGCCTCATCTATTGCAGGAGCAGCAACAAAGAAACCTGTGAATGGGAGAGGTATTCCCTCTCTCTCTAACTCTTTCTCTCCCAATATCACCGCAATTTCGTAAACAAGAATCCCCCCGGCCCGTGTCTGCTTTTCACAGTCTTCTTTCTGAGGACACAGTGAGTGTCGCTTCGCTAGCCAAAAAAGAAAAAGAAAAAAAAGAAAAACTGGTAGCTGCGGTTGGTATTCTCTCCCATCGGCAGAAACGTGCCTGGCACACATGGTATGCCGGGCTCATGCAATCGAGTAATGATTTTATTTAAAAAAAAAAAAAAAAAGCGTCGTGCCGTCGTTCCTCTTTCATCTCTCCCGGGTTTCCTTTGCCGTCGTCTATTGATTCCTCCTTCTCTCCTATGGGCGGTGTCCCCCGGCCTTCCATGCTCGCCGTGCTCCGTTGCCGTTCGTTGCGCCAAAGTTGTGCAGCCGCTCCCCAATCAGGTACGCCTCGTCCCGTATCCGCACCTTCCATGAACTGAAAATGTCCACCAGGCCCCACAGCATCCATGCTATGGCCACGTTGAGGGCCACAAACGGATACGAGAGTCGGTACATGAGAGTGGCGGAGATGCCGTTGGGATCGGCCGGGGAGCTGCTGCTGCTGCTGCTGCCGCCGCCACCGGATGACGGGTCGCCCATGAAGGCCAACATCAACGGCGGCAAGACAATCGTCACCACGCCCAGGACCAGTCCCGGCACCACAAACGCCCGCGTCAGCAGGTGCACGTCCGGGTCCATGCGACCGCGCCGGAGAACGGCCCGGATGGCCGACGCCATGCGCGTCTCCGGGTACCAAGACGTGACGGTGCGCGCGCCGAGCTTCACGTACAGCAAGCCCAGCGTCCACGACTGGATGATCCGGATCGTGTGGCGGGAGTCGTCCGCTGTTGCACTACCACCACTAGAAGAAGAAGCTGCTGCTGCTGCTGCTGCTGCTGCCGCTCCTGCTCCTGCCTCTGTGGCCGGGTACATGTACGTGTGCAGCGGAATCAGCACGTACAGCTCGACCAGAGCCGTGGCCAGCAGCGGGAACACAACAAGCATGAAAAAGTAGGCGTACACCAGCTTGAGGCCCTGGAACACCAGCGCCGCCGTCTTGCGCACAGCCGTGTGGGCCGTCACGGACGCAGCGGCACGGCGGCCCAGATCCGCAGCCCTGATGGCGATGCCGCGCGCGTGGAATGCGAAATAGAGCGCCGACCCGAGCACGTACATGCCAATGCTAAACGCATAAATGTCGTTCGTGCGGATGTGCGACGGGATCAGCACCTGGAACAGCCGGCGGCCAAAGAGCAGCGGGATGATCGTGAACGAGACGCCGGTGACGGCCGCAAACATCCAGATGAACAGGATAAACAGGAAAATGCGCAGCCGGAAGTGCGGCGGGATGTACACCAGCTGGTACTGATAGAGATCGCCGCCGACGCCGACGACGCCGTCACGGGCGCAGGCCTCGATCAGGTCCCTCTCGTTGGTGTGCAGGCTGTTCTCGGTGACCGGCTGAAACACGTTGTGGTTCTTGGAGATCTTGACCTGGTCCGAGGCGGGGGCGCGGACAAAGCGGCCGTCGGGGATGAGCTGGTGCGTCGACACGAGGTAGCGCCGCTCGTCGGCCCCGACCAAGATGCGGGGAATGTAGGACCGGGGTTTGGCGGTGCCTCCTTCGAAATCAAACAGAATGTCCTTCAGAGACTTGGGCACGACCTCGCCGTGGCTGCGGTACTCGAGGAACACGCGGCGCCACCACGGCAGCTTCCAGTGCGGGCTCTTGGCCCGCAGCACGAGCGTGCCCTCCTCGTCGACCTTGCGCTCGCCAAAGAGGAACCAGGTGATGCGCAGAATGCGCGCCGACTTGCGGAACCACCATGTGTACATGGCGTGCAGGCCGTCGCTGGGCTTGAAGAACTTGATGGCCAGCGGCATCAGGAAGTTGTAGAACAGCAAATCGATCGGGAACTCGAGCACCGGCTCGTTCGACGAGTAGTGGATCGGCAGCACGCCGGGCGCCGCCAGCGCCAGCCCCCAGACGACGCCGCCCAGGCAGACGACCACCAGGGCGCCGTACACAAAGGCCGAGAACAGGATCTTGCGCAGCTGCGTGGTGACGTTGCGTTCGAGGACGTCGCGCACGGGGTGGAACTCGGGGTCGTCGGGGTCGCGAATAAAGTCTGTTGCGTATACGTTAGTGATGTTCAGCAAGCGAGCAAACCCTGCAAACCCAGCAAACCCAGCAAACCCAGCAAGCCCATCTCCCAAGGACAACGACAACCGCAGATCCACTTACACAATACACCCTTGCGCATAATCTTGCGGCACATGGACACAAACAGGGCAAAATGAAACATGTACCCCGTGCCCACAAACCAGTGCACAAAGATGGACGTCACCGGGTAGTTGAGCGAAAAGGCCAGCCGCGAGAGCAGCGTCGTGTTCTCAAACAGCGGCAGCAGCGCGACGTCCAGCAGCAGGCCGCAGTACAGCGGAAACACGAGCATTTCGATGCCGATGATCAGGATGACCTTCATCACGCCGCTCGCCTGGTTGAGGCCTTCCATGAACGACGCCTCCAGCTCGCGGCCCGTCGGGTTGTCCGACAGCGGCGCGTTGCGCTGCAGGTACAGCCCGGCCACCAGACACAGCGTCGAGTAGCCCAGCAGGATGGCCAGGCTGCGGTCGACGCTGTCCCAGTACGCAAACGCCGGGTTGACCGCCACCGGGTCCAGCGAGTCCAGCGTGATCACCCACGCGCCCGGGTTCGACAGCAGCGCCGGCAGCGTCTGGGCCACCGCCCAGGCCGCCACGGCTGCGTCGCGGACGACGGCCAGCGCGGCGACGCTCTCGGCCGGCAGGTCGCCGCTCGTCACCAGCACGACGCCCTGGCCGAGCGCGGCGAACGCGCTGCCAATGTGGCCCTTGAGCGTCGCCAGCGCCTCGTGGCTGATGGCCGAGAAGTTGTGGATGTCGCCCGGCAGCAGGGCCTGCCGCTCCAGGAGGAAGCTCTCGGCAATGCGCTGCGCCGCGCTCGCCGACACGTTCCACGCGGCCGACACCGCCGTCGACGCCAGGGCGCCCGTCGGCACGGCCAGGCCGAGCACGCTCTCCCAGACGCCCGCGGCCAGAGACACGGCGTAGAAGAAGACAAAGGCGATGCCGCCCAGCACCACAGCCGCCACGTCCTGCAGGAACGTGGACAGGCTGAACAGCATCATGACCGGCCGCATGGGGTTGGCAATCAGCCAGACCGTCAGCCGGCCAATGTTGTACGGCAGGAAGATGCCCAGCAGCAGCGTGACCGTCACCAGAAACGCGCAGAAGATGGCGTTCTGGAAGAGCGCCGCAATAGGGCCGCGCATGCCCAGAAGCTCCATCACGCCCTCGAGGTCTTCGGCGTCGTCGATAGCCTCCGCGTCCAGCCCTGCGGCCGCCGCGGCCTCCATGACTTCGCGGTCCTGCTCAAAGTCGTCTCCCAGCTCCGGCCGCGGCTCCGGGTCATCAAAGGGCCCGTCCTCGATCTCAAAGAACGGCTCCGGGCCGACAGGCGGCAGCTCGGCAGGGTCGATGTTGTCTAGGTCCTGCCACATGAAGTTGGCGATGCGTCCAAAGAGGCCGATCGGGCGCCCTCGGCGGTGTGGCGGTGCTGCCTCGGCCGTCGGCGTGGGCACGTCCGCAGCTGCATTGTCGGCCGCATTGTCGGCTGCCTCACGGTTGTGCCGGTCCTCGCGGGTTTCCCCGTTGTCTCGGCGATCCCGGTGTTCGCTGGCGTCGCCGTCGTGGAACTCGTTGCTCGGCGTGGGCGAAGGCCGTGGTGCCGGTCGCAGAGGCGCCATCTCCTCCAGCGCTTCGGGCTGCTGCTGATGGTGGCTCTCGTTGTCCACGCTGTCCACGTTGTCCACGTTGTCCATGCTGCTGCTGTTGGCGTCGGGCTGGCCACTGCTGGTGTCGGGCGTCACGAGCGAGTCGTCGCTATCGCTGCTGGTGAACAGGTCGCCCGTGCTGTCCTTGTGGCTGTCCTCGTGCATGTTGGAAGTCTGCACGCGCGGCAGGTCGCGGCCTGTCGACGCGGCGACGTTGGATGGCCGGAGCTCGGGGAACGACCAGTTGTTGTTGGCCAGTGGGTTGGGCCCTTCTTTCCGCAGCGGGCCGTCTGTGTTGGCTCGCCGCCGCAGGACCGATCCGATGTCACCTCCGCCGAACTCAGCCACGAGGTCCTCCTCTTCGTCCTCCTCCTCGTCCTCCTCCTCGTCCTCTTCTTCCGCCTCGTGGTCTTCATGGTCTCCGTGGTCTTCGCGGTCTGCACCTGCTGCGGCGTCTGCATCTTCGTCTTCGTCTTCATCGGCTCTTCCTTTGCCCTTGTCTTTGGACAAGAGCCCGTTGTTGCCTTCGTTTGCCTCCTCCTCGTCGCTACTGTCTTCTTCGTACCATTCGCGCCGGTCTGCTGTGCTGGGCTGGGCGAAAGGACGTGGCCGGTCCGCGTGGTCTGCGCTCGAGCCGGCATCTTCGCTGGATTCGTCGCCGTCGCTGGTGCTCTTGCCAGACTGCTTCTTCTTGTCCGCCACCTGTTGTGTGAGAGGCAGCCAGTACTGAAAGCGGTCCTCCAGACCCTCTTCCCTTGCGATTTTCCAAATCTGGTCTGGGTCGCCGCCTGCTTGCCGGAAGATGCGCACATACTCCTGCGCCGTCACGCCCTCGCCGGGGTTGCTCAGACTCTTTGGCAGCTCGGGCCGCTGTATCGGTGCAGGCCCGTCCAGGTCTTTCTGGGCCCCGTGTGATATAGACGGCAGCTCGTCGTGGCTGTCGTCATCGTCGAATTCGTCTGATGCGTCGTCGCGGTCGTGTCGCTGGAGCAAAGGCTCGAGTGTTGGCGAGGACGCCCGGGTCGCCGATATGGGCGGGCTCGCAGGGCGGTTTGCGGCGTGGCCGCCGGGCGCCCGGAGCCCGAAAGGCATGTCCTCTGCCTGGAAAGCAGGAAGAGGCTCCGGCTCTGGATCGTGTGGATGTTCCCGATTTCGGCGTTCGACATGGTAAAGCTCGGGGTGCCGGAGTCCCGCCACCTCCCGGCCGTGGTCCGCATCCTGCATCGAGTCTGACTCGGTCTCCCATGCCGCGTCTTCGTCGGGGCCGAAGTCAGCCTGCGGAATGCGTCCACCGTCCTGCACCAGCGGCGGAGGCGCAATGTTTTCTTCGGCGGCCTGTGCGGCAAAGGCCTGGCGCATGACAATCTCTGGCTGCTGCTGCACGACGTAGTCCCGGACCAGGATGACGAGGATGAAGCACACAATGACCAGGACGGTGATGATCTGGCCCTCGAGGGTGTAGATGACGGCCTTGTTGATGGCCGCGTAGCGTGTGAGGTTGCGCAGGAAGCCGACGTCGCCCAGCAGCGTCGGCGGGCCGCCCATGGCCGTGATGGCATCGGAGGTGCTGGTGCTGTTGGACAGGCCGTCGTCGGAGCCGACAAAGTCGGCCAAGAGACGGAGCAGGATGGAGTAGAGCGGCTCGCCGGTCGTGGCATTGGCGGCGTATTGGCTGTTGGCGAAGATGCCGCTGGGCTGTGTGCCGAGGGCGCTGGCGGCGGCGGTCGAGGCGAGGGAGGAGGCGGAGGCCAAGAGCAGGCTCGACGGGCAGACGGAGGAGGACGAGGGAGAGGAGGACGAGGAGGACAGGGCGGCGGCGGCGGCCAGGCTGGCGGAGGCGTTGCGCAGGGCGGCCTCGTGGTCCAGGCCGCGGTTGGGCGAGATGAGGCCCTCCTCGCTGATCCAGAAGAAAAACGACCACTCCCAGCGCGTCAGGTAGGGCAGCCAGCCGAGCCAGACGCTGACGACGAGGCCGATGCGAAACCACACGAGGATGTTGCGCAGGATGTACTTGGTCATGTGGTGCAGGAAGACAAAGACCGGCAGCTTCTTGGGCATCGAGGGCGAGTAGAGCTTGGTGAAACGGAACGACGTCTTGCAGAGCTCGCAGTGCTTTTTCTGCGAGTGTGACAGCCACTCCATCAGGCAGTCCTGGTGGACGTACTTGATGCTGCCGCTGCATTTGCACGGGTAGAAGAGCGGCTCGGTCGGCGTGGCCTCGCCTCGACATATGCGGCAGGTGTCGGGCTCGAGGTTGCTGGGGCCGTCGGCGGCCGGTCGTGGTCTGGACGAGGAGGCGAACGGATTGTCGGCGAGAGAAGAGCGGCGGCGTGGCCGAGGCAGGGCCTCGCCGTCGAATGGCGGTAAGGTCTCCATCGTGGGGTATGTGTGTGTGTGATATTGATACTTAAATCCTGCAATCATAAGCCAAGAAAAAAAAAGGGGGAGAGAGAGAGAGACAAGAAGAAGACGAGGAGAGAGCGGTCGCGGAGGTGAGGTCAGAGCGAGGGGGAGGAGAAGACGAGGGGGGCGGGTGAGGAAGAATTCAGGGACGCTGCACCGCTAAAACGGGCAAGCGGTAAGTGCTCATGACCAGGAGCAAGGCGATGGAAGGGCGGGTCGAGGCGCTGTCGAGGCGCAGAAGTCACCGTATTGAGGCGACCGCTGGGTCGAGGGCGATGCGGAAAAGAAAGACAGAAAAAAAGAAAGACAATGAGAAAAGGTCGGTCAGTCCGAAAGGGCCCGAAAAAAAAACACAAAAAAAAAACGGCTCCGAGGTCGAGGGATCTGCCGAGAGACGTCAGCAAGGGCAGGGGAGGGAAAGCGTGCCCAGAACACCGCGACAGCGGGATCAGATGCAGAGAATGGAGGACAACGAAAGAAGGAAAGAAACAAGCAGCACGAGAAAGAGAAAAAAGAAAGGTGCTGTGCTTGCACGTGTTCGTCACGCCGGCTGGCAACTGGCGATCCGTCTTCTGCGTGGCTGCTGCAACGGTGATGAGGAGAAGTCCAAAGTGGCGGCAGCCTTTAGTTGGTTGGCTTTGCGCGTGCCCTTATCGTCCTGCGGAGCGGCGGTCCAGGCCAGCGCCCAGGCCAGCCCGCCCAGGCCCGCCACAGCCAATACGGGCACGTCAGAGACACGTTATCCACTGTAGTTGATCGCTAATTCCGGGGCCCTGACGCCACTGACGTCGGCCAAAGGAATTTCCGTGTCCGGAGGCTTCTTGGCAGCCAGAGGCTGTCCCCCATTGTCATGTGACAGGGAAGGCAGCGATCTTTCGTTACCAGTGATTGGAGATTCTTCTTTTCTCTTCTCATTCTTCTCGCTGAAGCAGCATTTTCGTGTAGACATAACTATCTCCTCATTTTCTGCCTATTGCTGAATTTGCCGTCAAGCTCCCCTGGGACAAAAGTTCCGTGGTCCGTTTGCATACCCACTAAGCGTGTCAGTGCTATTTTTAGTGGCTGTCTGAGTGACACTCCTCACTGGATATAACCGAAACAATAGTCAGGCTCGGTATGAAGTGCACCCTAAGACAGAGCTTACCGCTCTGCCATTCTGTGAGGATATCTCTACATCGAGGTGATGCCCACAGCTCTGCCCCACAACAGCACCTGTAATGCATGCTGAGCAGCACCGACAATGGAAGGTTCTTCCACTTCCGCGGCTTCACCGCAGACATCCCGCAGAAGACGAGTCAAGTGCATTGCCAGCTGCACATGCTGTCGAGGGCCCAAGTGAGGCCAGCTTCTACTTTTCTGTAACCCTATATAAACCCGTATGGACAATCGTTTCAGACCTCGATATGACAGACAGTCAGTTTCCTTGCAGTTCGTGTAAAAGACATAGCAAGTCAGCCGAGTGTGCCTGCCTCTCGTCTGAGCAAGAACGGCGCGATGCTGTTGACTACAGGCCGCGAGGGCGCAGCCAACAGCAGCCTCGTCAGAGGACATTTCGTCTGGAGTCGCTGGTCACAGAGATGCGAAGAATGGTCAGACCGCCCGTCTAGTCACAGGTAGCAGTACTGCGTTGCCATCATCGTCCGCGGCTCCCGTCCGCCCTGACGAGGGTGTGGGTAATCTGAGCCTTACAGAGAACTCTACCGTCTACACTACCAGTTCTCACTAGGCCACAATCTTGGAAGGTGCAAGTCAACCGTGTTCGCCATTACCCCTATGCGAGTCTTAACCAGCCCCCGGATCAAGAACGATTCGTCTGAAGAGTGCACCAACGCTGCGGAGCAATAATCGAATGCCTTTGCTGCTAAATCGATACGAGGTTCACCAACGACGCGCATGTCTTTGCTAAGCAGCGCATGTTGGCTCTCTCCAGAACAAATTATAGCCATGGTGCCACCACGCAGGGTTGTTGACCGGCATGTCTCGCACTTCTTCAATGCCTTCGAAATGGGACCATGGAAGTCGTCCATGCGCATCTTTTGGCATCGCTTATGTTCACTCGCTGACATGGAATTTGCAACAAAACTTTCTGCACAGAAAGAAGTTCCTCGCACAGGTGAGAATTTCTTCCAGCTCTGTGTTTGCCACATGTCCCTCGTTTGTCCCTCGTTTGTCCCCTTGCTCATTTGTCGTTGTTGTAGTACGCGAGCTTTTGTTTTTGGTTGCCTTTGTACGTCACGACAGTGACCACCGTGCCCCTATCTATTCTGATATCTTTGTTTATCCGTCGTTTTCTACGGCAATCGGTCTGGGCGCCGGCGGTGTACAATCGGGCGTGGTGAGTGTGTTTCTCTCTCACGGAGTCTGGTCTTGTTTCTAGTCTCCCCGGAGATGCAATCGATCTTACAAACTCGTAAACATTAAATTGCCGTCATGTTTTACGCACTACCGCTTCCTACGCGGTCCATTCCAAGGCCTTATCAAGGCCATATACGACAATGCCTCTGCCATCGACCCCTTGGTGGGCGGCGCCTCCACGACAAACGTCAACTGAAAATAGTGCTTCTTTATCAACCTGCCCATAGGAGGCCATCTTTGTGTCCATTGGCCAAAATGTCCTGGACGGACAGCCGTGGCGGCGGCTCACCAGCATTCCCGGCATGGCCAACGAGCTGACGCCCTAACACATTGCGTCGGCGGGCACCACGGGGATCCTGCGTCTGGTCGCGGCGAAAACTACGATGCCGCGCTGCAGGCGTACAATGACGCGCTGCGGGTGTGCTTCTTGGTGGCCGTGGCCGTGGCCTGCGTCTGCATCCTGGGCGGCCTCGGCATGGAACGGCGGAGTGTCAAGGTCGAGTCGACCGACAAGCCGAGGGATGCGGCGAGCAGTGGTGGTCCATTTGACAACGAAAAAGATGTCGAGTGTTCCAAGGAGCAGAAAGATGGCATGCGTGGCAACGGCCTCGAGGAGGTTGGCGAAGGAAGCCGTGCGAAAATGGGCTCATCGGCTGTCGTTTGATCGGGATAGTTTGACGGCGTTTTCACAGCTTTTTCACAGCTTTTTCACATGCGGTAAATATCCCACGGAGAATTTCCAAGACTGTTCCGTTCTGATAACCGACTCGATGAAGAATAGACCTGGGGCCGTGATTACGAGTTCACTAGACATCATAATTGCACAAATGCTAACAATATACGCCGTTTCTCTTCTTTGGAGAGGGAGGGGGGGCCTTTTCTTTTTACCGTTGTTTCCTTAAAGGAATGCATTCAAGGCCCAAAGTATCCGTACAAGAGGGCCGGCAGATAATACACCGCTTTGATTAAGCTGGTTCGCTAGGATCACCAAGACTGGGCCCAACTAGATCCACCCATAATATCTATCATCTTGCCCTTATCTACGCTATTACAGACTTTCCCACACTTGCCGATGGGTTTCTCCATGGGTGCTTTTGAGACGACGCGTGCACGGTCACTACTCCTGGAAGCTTTTCTTTACTTTTGCCCTTAGAGTGGCGCACTGTCCTACCACAGAAAGCCGCAAAAGAACCGGAAATCAGCCCCCAGAAAGAGCTGGATGCCACACACAAAAGAGACACTACGGAAGTGCGGCAGCTGCAGATGAAGAACGCAATGCATCTCTAGAGTGTGGCGACTACGGATCCCACAGGGTTTCGCTGCAAAACCGGATTTTCCCCAACAAACAGAAAAAGAAAAGAAGGTGACAGCAGGTGGGCGGCCTGAGGATTCATCACAAGAGAGGAAAGGAAGCATGCAAGAGGTGCTGCAGACTACTCCGTGACTGGGTGCACTTTTGGTGTAGTTTGGTCTGGTCTGGCCCGGTCTGGCATGGTCTGGTCTGGCGCAAGTCCGGCGCAAGTCTGGCAAAGTGCTTGCGTTGCAGTGCCGGTCTTGCTGAAACATGTCGCGCCGCGTCTCCGTCCAGTTGATGCCAAGCCCCTGCGTCACGGGCTTCATGACTGGGGTGTGTCTTATTTCAAAGGCAACTGGACAAAGTATTGTCTCGTCTGGACAAACTAAACAGAAAGAGACGAGACAATGCCTCGCTTCGTTCTGACAGCTGACATGACGAGACGGTCGCGTCGCTTCAACCAAGGATCGTTTGGATCGGTGGGTTCTCCGCACACTTTGAAATGGATGCAGCTGTTGGTCTCCAACGAACAGGTAGTCCTACCGGAAGTACAGTACGTCAGAGGGATACATCGGGAGGATACATCGGCTGGTTAGCTGGCACCTATTGGAGGATACATGGGCAGAAAGATATGCCAGGATCCATGGAAAGGACTGTCGGCAGCATAAGATACTGCTCAGCAGGATTGGCCAGCAAGATATTCGCGCCGAGATGCATGTACTCGTACATCATCAGCTCACCAAGACCGGCAGATCCAGAGTAACAGGCGCCGTAGTGCTTTGGCTAGCTACTGGTACGAGTAGATACCTGGAACAGCAACACGTCCGCGCCAGCTCGCCTGCTTATAACCTGCATACGCAGCATTGCAGAGGATTCGCCGCCTCCGGCCAATGGCGGCGCGGTGGCGCTGGGCCGAGTTCAGCTCATGATGTGCCCGTTCATGTGGAAATATCCATTCAGATCCCCCATCCCTGCCGGTGCTGGCCTGTGAAATGGCTGCAGACTAGCTTGGCGCGGAATTTCGGTGTGGAGCGCAGGCTGCGCAGCCATGGAGGGACCCAAGCTTCTTCTGGGTTTTTTATCTCAATTTTTATTTTTATTTTTATTTTTATTTTATTTTTTGGTCTTTGTCTTTTTGCTTTATGACATATTGGTGAGACAGCGGAGAGGGAGCTCGTCGCGCAGGAACGTGTGTGCCAGATGGAATGAATCGAGACTGTCGAGTCGAAGCCGGGACGTGCGGTGGTCCTCTCCTGTTTCGAGTCGTGATGCGACAAGAGTTTGACAGGAGTTCAGACTGGAGTTCAGGCCAGATAGATGGAAATGCTGCGAAAATGCCTGTATTTGCCATATTATTTAAGCATGTCCACTTGGTCCGTGACCCCGTCTCGAACAGGAAGCCGCGGCTTGAGACAAAGGGGAAGGAGCGCTCTGCAAACCCGGATCTGCTGCCTGCTGCGACCAAGCACAATAGCACACTGCAATAAGGTGAGATCAGGTCGTATCTTGCTGCGTGTCGCGTATGGAAGGTACGAGTAAGATGCACGCCCATTGCTCCTTCCTGCCCTGCACGCACGCCCCTGCCCCATTTTCCCCTCCGGACCTGGGAGTGCTCCAGGAAAGAAAGAGATCCTTCTTTTCTTCTTCAGCTGGCCCTGTTTTATCTAGTCGCTCGAGCTCTTAGCGTGTAGCCCTCCTGGCTGTCCCTCCGGGCCCCCTAATTCTCTTTAAATTCTCATTCCTAGCTTCGTTCCCTAGCTTCGTTCCCTAACGCTGCCTGTCCCAGTCAATCCCCTTAGTCTTACTCGCTAGCCAGCCCCCATTAGACCCTTTTGGTGACGGCCACGACGACACGCATCCCAATCCGTCCCAAGCTTTTTTTTTTTTTTTTTTTTGTTAATTGTTTTTGTTTGTTCTTTTGGTCGCTCTACCTACGAGTACAGAGTAACTACGAGCACTCGTAGCTCCGCGTCCAGTCCAATCCTGGCACACCAAACTTCCTGCTCTTTGTCTCATGCCCTCTTCCACACCCTCCTTCTTTTTTTTTTATCTCCCTCTCTCTTCCCTTTCTTTTCTCGTTCCTCCGTTCCCTTCTTCTTTGTTGGTTTTATTGGCGCGCACGCAAACTTCTTGACCGAAAGAAAGCTCTCGTGGTTTTCACTCTCCGTCCGTTTCTCGGTCACGTCTTCTTTTGTTGTCCGGCTTATCGTTAGGGATTTTCTTGTCTTCGCCTGTTAATTTGGCAGCGTGTTCTCGAACCGTGCTGTATTTCACGTGGCTTCGGCATCGCGCGCTTTTCTCATACCGTGACGCACCCTGGCACGCTCAGCGCGACGCGACCGTATCCCACGATGTCTACCGTCAAGAAAGAATCCAACGGCTCTCTGAAGCCCGTCAAGACCGAGAGCTCGCTCGACAATGGCCATGCCGTTGTCCCCGAGCTCAAGGCTGTTCCACAGGTGAAGCGCCAGAGCTCTGTGGGCTGGCTTTTCAGCACCATCCTGAGGTAAGACCACCTTGCTGCCATATTGTGGGCTCCTTGGTCTTCTTTTTTTCACCGCTCTTCCTCTTTCTGGCTCTCAATACCACCGTCTTTATGCGTCGGTCTCCATCTGCTCTTCCTGCTCTAACACGCTCCTTTTCGCAGACTCTTCGTGTACTTCTCGATCTACACGCTGATCTTCCACTGTCCCTCCTCCATCACGGACGTCACCGAAGGCACACCGCGGATATGCAAGCCGTACTTCCAGATCAAGGAATTTGTCGGTCCCCATGTTGCGCCGTACTACGAGAAGCATGCCGCTCCCTACGTTGCCGCAGCCAAGCCATACTACGACAAGGTCGACGAGAAGGTCCTGACCCCCGGGCGCGAGTACGCCGCAAAGTACGCCGCGCCCCAGGTCGCCAAGGCCCAAGCTTTCGGCCAGGAACAGTGGTCCAAAAACGTCCAGCCGCATATTGAGCATGCGCAGTCCGTGGTCGCCGAGCAGTACGGCCAGAACCTGGCGCCGCACGTCGACCGTGCCTCCGCCGCCGTCGGCCCCTACTACGAGGCTGCCCGTGCCAACGCTCTGCAGACCCACCAGGACGTCGTCCTGCCGGCCTACGAGAAGTACTCTCCGTACGCTGCCGAGGGCCTGAGCCGCGCGTCCACCTATGCCCAGCAGGGCTACTCTTCGGCTTCCACCTTTGCCACGGATACCGCTGCGCCGTCGGTGGTCCGCGCATGGAAGCAGGTCAACGTCTTCCTCGACGAGGCCATCTGGCCCAAGCTGCACATCCTGTACATCGAGACCGTCGCGCCGCAGCTCGAGAAGATCGGCCAGCGTCTTGGCCGCTACAGCGATAACGCGCAGCTCGAGACCCAGCTCCGCAGGTAAGCATCATTTCCTTGTTTCACTTTTGCACCTTTTTGCCTTGCTTTTCCCCCAATCCTCCACATACGCGGTTCGGAACCATTTTCTCACATATTGTCCTGTTTTTTTTTCTGCTCATTTAGCTGACGGTCCCGAAGTATGCATAACGCCGCGCCGTCTTCATTCACCAAGCCCACGCCGTCGAGTGCTCTGTCCAAGACAGACGCCACTTCGACCGGTCAAGCAACAAGCTCGGCGACTCCTCAGGCACACCCCGGTGTGACTGAGGCTGCCAGAATGAAGGTCCCCGAACCGGTCGCGGCGCCAGATACGCCAGAGTCGGGAGAAAACGAGGAGCGCCGCATCGCTCGCGAGACGGTGGCCGAGGATCTCAAGGCCTGGCAGGAGAAGTATGCAAAGGCTGCGGATGAGGGTGCGTCGGAGATCGAGCAGGGCGTGGAGGAAATTTCAAAGAAGATGATTCGGAGGAACGCAAAAACAACAGGAAAATCACTTGTGGAGAAGCTGCGGAATTCGGTTGAAGCAGAACTGGAGCAGTTGCGGAGTGACATTGTCAAGACAGTCAGTGCCGTGAGCCAGGGGGCTTCTACGCCGAAGGAGGGAGAGGAGCAGGTCCTGGCCGCTGTTCGCCGGGCCGGTGTCGAGATCAAGCAAAAGGCGCAGGATGTCCGCACATGGCGCGAGGGCTACAGCCACGAACTGCAGTCTGCAGTGACCCATGCTGCAGAGGACCACTTCAAGATTCTCGGTTCCATTCGGGATCTGGCCCTGCAGAAGATCGGCATGAAGTGGGCATGGATGGAAGGCGTGACCTACAAGGATTGGGCAAAGTACCACCAGCTGAGAGACCGTTTCGACGAATGGGAGAATGATCTGGAGCAGCTGATTGTCACCCACCCCGGGCTGGCAGAGGCACAGAGCGTGGCTCAAGGCGTCGAGGACGAGGCCATGACGGTGGCCCAGTCTGCCGCCAAGGAGTTGGCCAGACTCAAGGAAGTCGGTGGCTGGAAGATTGTTGCCGAGGACACGAGTGACGAGTTCGACAGCGAAAAGACCAAGGCCGCCGCTGAGGAGGCTGAGGCCAAGGCTGCCGAAGCTGCTGCCGCTGCGAATGCTGTGGAGGCCGCCAAAGCATCCGAAGCTGCCGAGGTTGCTGAGGCTTCCAAGGCTGACGAGGCGTTGTCTTCCTCGACAACTGTTGCCGAGTCCACCGACACCACCGAGGCCGCAGGTACTGTCGCGGCCGCTGATGACGAGACCGATGCAGCCAAGACTGTCGGTGTCGCGGAAGCCAAGGCCATTAAGGCCGAGGCTGTTCCAGAGGCCAGCGAGACGGTCAAGACCATATCGCGCTACGACGAAGAGACGACGGCGGCTGCGTCTAGCAGCAGCTCGACCGCATCGAGCTCGACTACGACCGAGTCCGAGGAGCCCACGGCCGAGGCTACTACGGCCGTGGAAGAGTCGTCATCAACTTCTTCGGAGCCAACATCATCCACCGCAGAGTCTTCCACCCACGCAACTGATGAGACCGTCACGCCAGAAACCAACACGGCTACTGGTGCGCCGACAGTGTCAGAGAGCTCTGTGGCTGCGGAGGAGTCTTCTGAGACCGAGTTGAGCGAGTCAACTTTGACTTCGAGCTCTGCGGAGTCCACGACGGCAGAGTCTAGCTCCACTACTTCGGTCGCAAGTGAGGAGACCACTTCCTCGGCGGAGGAAACCGCTACGAGCACCGAGGCGACTTCATCGGAGGAGCCAACCGAGGAGGCATCTTCAAGCTCTTTGGCCGATGAGACCTCTTCTACAACCAGCTCTTCCAGCTCTTCCAGCTCAACAACGGCAACAGAGACGACCTCGACCAGCACCAAGAGCACTGCCAGCGAAGAGAGCAGCAGCAGCAGCAGCAGCAGCAGCTCGTCCGCAAAAACGCAAACGGCCTCTGAGGACGAGCTGTAAAGGAAGACCCAACAACTTCTCCCTTTGTATTCTATCCTGTTCTCAACAATGGTGGCTCTCGTCCTTTTTTTTTCCTCTCCGATGTCTTTTCGGTCCCTGGCTTTTGTTTGCACTTTCCCGGTCGTTTTGCATTACCTTTTTTTTTTCCGCATTTTGCATTTAGCTGGACAATCGCAATTCCACCCTTTTCATTTTTTCTGTCTTGCGCATATCATTTGGACGGCGACACGCGGAAAACCGAAAATGAAACCATTCGGGTGGCAAGGCACACAAAGAACACACAACAACAAAGCACAAAGAACACAAATTAAAACAAAGAGAAACAGCAACCCTCAGTGTGGGAGGGGAACTTCTGCGGAAGACGAGTGAATGGAAAGACCGCAAAGAAACTCGATTACGCGATAATGATTGGATTTGGCGGGGGCGCACTTCCTGCAAGCACATACAATTTGACGTACACTTGACGTGACAACGCCCAGAGGGGGGGATGAGAGACGTATCGAATGCTGGGCGGTCTTGGGAGGGTAAGGTGTATTATGGGGGGTAAAGGCAATGGGGGAAGGATATTTGGGTTGGCGGGTTTCATCGGTCATTCACAAGAGCCTTCCTCTCTCTTCTCTCCATTGTTTTCTATTATTTTTCTTATGTCTCTATTTCCTGGACTCTTCATATTTTCTCGCTATTCCTTTTGTACTCGTTTATTTATACCCACACGACCTCTCATCAAATCCACATACATCCATTCTTACTTCATCCGTCCATCTCTCGTCATGCATCCCGACGTGATCCGTGATTCCGTCGCTTTTGTCAAACTACTGTTATATATACTATTCTGATTATGCAGCTGGGGTATGGCGGGATTTGGGTTTCCTGCCTACACTTCCCTGTCTACACACATAGTGTCGAGAGGAGTCTGCCTTGGTTTTTTGCAATGAAAATGGCAATAATATCATTCCAATCAAGCCGTGTTTGTTTGCACTTGTCCCAGTGTATATCTATCCCCCAAAAATAGTGGTGACGGTGTCTCTTATATGGTACAGTATTTCTTTATTGTCCTTGCTCCGCTCGTCTCGTCGTTGTTTCCTCTTGTCCTCGCGTCGGTCACTCGTCTTATCATGGAACCCTCGTCTTCAATTGTACCCCGTGCCACCCCTTCATCAAATCCCCCAACACCGCATTCACCATCCGCTGCTGCTTCAGCATGTTCGCACCCCGGAACTTGTCCGAACTAATCTCAATCCCGTACATGCTCCCACACCCGCCCGAAATGTCCCGCACCGCCAGCTCCGCCGGCGCAAACGCCTCAGCCAGGAGGTCCCAGATGTGCGACTCGGCCTCGTCGAGGAAGTCGGGTTTGGCGAGCCGGACGGTAGGGCTGGCGGCGTCGGTGTCAGTTTCGCTGCTGCTCGACTCTGTTGCTGGTGCCTTTGTCTGGGATGCTTCCGAGGAGGCAGAATAGGATCGGCGGTAGAGGGCGGCAGGCAGGAGGTGTTGGTGGACGGCGGTCGGGTGATGACGTCGGCGAGGGGTGACGGCGGTGGGGAAATGGCGTGCAGTAACGGCCGCGGTTGCTGCTGCTGCTGCAGACTGGCTGCTGTAGGCTCGGGTTGGGGCCGCCACGCTCGCGGCGACGGCCCGGCTGCTTACCAGGTGCAGGCGGACGTGCTGCCGACAGCTCTGGCAGATCATGTTTGCGTTGTGTGTATGAGGTGCCGATAGTTCTGCACTTTTTCTCCCTTCGCCTTCTTTTTGCCCAGTCGTTGGACAATTGCGGCACTGAGAGAGGTAGTGGCCTCGCAGGTAGAGGGAAAAGATCACTTTGGACGCATCAATTGGGAGAAAGACTAAAGTTGTTCTCTTGCGGTTTTTTTTATTTCGTCCTCTTTTTTAAAAAGGAAAAAATCTGGGGGTGCCTGGGGTCAAGCGAAAACTCCAGCTACAATTACTAAACGGCCAAAATTCAGAGGGTCGCTCGGCTCCGGTGTACACACACGGGGACCCTCTTTGCTAAATAACACGAGTCTCACGTGATTTTAGCCTCGCGTAGATCGCTACATGGAATTAGACAAGTTCAAACAAAAAAAGCTGCTGTCAACTTCAAGTAACTCACGCTGAGAGTCCACTGAAGGACACTGGAGGCTACGGTAGAGGGTAGTATTTTGACCACAGCAGTGCGCTTGACGTATGTGCCCTGCGATGGTTCAATAGCACGCTTGTCACAGTGCCGAATGATTGCAAGACCGAGGAATCGGTCGGAGCCCCGTCGAGGTGTCGGCGGTTTTGAAATTGCTTGCCAGGCTGGTCATCAGCTTCTAGCCTGCCCTTCCGGCTGTGGTTCCTCGTTCCATACTATCCTTCTGTGTTATTGAAGACCAGCCAATATAAACCAGCTTGCGAGCCTTGTCCCCACCTAGCCGTGGCATGCGTACGGATTTTTATTTTATTCGATATAAGTAAATCATATTTATTTCGAAAAGAAACCCAAAAGCTCCTGCAATGTTTTACTTGAACAAACCACAGATCTGATCTCCTACGCAGAGCAGGAGAACATAGAGAAACCTGTGCGGCTCAATATGAAAAGGCTAGTTGTGATTGGATACGAAGCAGGTTTCTACGGGCTGCAGGGAGATATTGGCCATAGCTTGACTCTGTTTCCGTGTCAGAGTGATGGAATAAGGCGAAACCACGAGTGAGCTTTCGTTGTCAGGCGAAGCCCAAAAAGGATGCTGTTTGTTGGAAACCTTAATGGGGTATTTTCTCTGCTTTCTGAGTAGTCCAGGGAACGGGGAGAAGCAAGGGGGAGCTATGTATTTTCTACATGACACTGGGACTCAATCGATTTCTTTAAGCAGCCTAGTTATTGAATGCCAAAGCTTTCACCGCACAGCACGAGTGTGCATGAGCTTGTATTCGGATGTGCTCTCAGAGGCAGTTGGTCCCACTTGCTGGTATCGTGTTCACTGCCTCGCTACCTTCCATCGCGCCTTCCTTATTTGCAAGTCGTGTAAGTTGGCACGTGCAACGTGTGCTACTTGACGATGGCCATATTTTTTATTTGTCAAATTGCACATTGGCTTTTTTTTCGCTCCTTTTTTATCCCATCAGCACTGCTTGTCCGTCCGACACCTCTGTCACTGCTGTGCTTGTTGGTCCGGGTAAGTATGGGTGGGATGTACAGACCTTTTGTCTCTGTCCGTCCCCATCTGGCCGCTTTTCAGTTTTTATCCGGCTTGTATATTAACACCCAAGGCAAGACTTTTTCTACAATTCAATCCTTGGCTTCCTATTCTCTTTCGCTTGCCGCTTTCCGTTTGCCTACAACGGGATGCCGGGCAATTAGCTGCCGAAATACCTGAGCCGCTTTCCGAATGGAGAGCCCCCAAAAGGCTTTTTGTCGGCACTTAGGGCTCGGTGCTGGTCCCGGTCCAAGACGCCCAGACTCTCCAAATGGTAAATGTTTCAAATCTATGAAAACGGCCCAGTATGGACTACCAGCGTCCAAGGGCAGGAAGGAGTGAGCATGGCCAAGAAACAACTCAACGAAGAAACATCCACAGTGGACATGTAAGAAGCAGCCGGGATGGTGTCTGTATCTTCTTCTCAGCGCTAACGATGTAGTCCTTCCTTCCCTTGTCACGATATGGGTCAGTCTGCGAGAAGACGGCAAAACATATTTGCCATCCCGTGTGCTGCAACATGGAAGGCGAAAGCCAGGCTTTTCAATGATGCAAGACCGCAAATAGGCGCCGTCCCAACATCTCCCTTGCCGGGTGCACTAGTGGTGTTGGGGACCAGAAAGCTCAGGGACTACATCTCGATAACGTCACATCTACGCACGCGCCGAGCGACCACTTGCAGCCTTCGATGCTGGGTGGCCATCCCACAGCTGCAGGTACGACTGGTCTGCCACGGCTGGATGGGTCTTCCACGCAGGTGTGTGCCTAGATTTGTCTCCTTATCTTCGGGTCAGGCACACCTTCTCTGCATCTAATTTACGTCTTCAAAGGCGAACACTTTTGCAAAAGAAGAAGAAAAAAGCTTATCCCCATCCTCTTCATCTCCCACAGCCGCTCCGTTGTATTAACCGCGCTGCCCATAACATAACCTCTGATATTAAGTTCATATATCACAGCTGCTGCGGAAGCGTGGGGTGTGTGCACTCTGTTCTTCACGATGGCCGTGGGTCTGAGTAGCCTGGCTGGCCCTGCGCAGAGACACGCCAATTAGCCATCCTGGCCTGTGGTTAAAGTCGGCTTTCTCCCATCTCTTATAAGTGGCAGCCCCTTCCCCAATGTCACTTTTGGTCCCTTTGACGTCCGAACTAGTACACTTGGTGATGTTATGGGTCTAGGCCTGCCAAAATAGTTCCAAGGAGACAGGCTGTCCAGAACCAACATCCAACAGCCGATGCCTTCGTGGTCTTGACATCGACACTCGCTTTCTCACGGCCACCGCCCGTGAAAGACAAAGGGTAACTGGGAGCTACAGACCCGTCTGTGCCTGTCGTTATAATCAAGTCCCTTCCCCCGACCAGGGTCTTGTTTTGCTCCCCCCTTTTTGCTGCTTTTTTGCTGCTTTATTTCGCCCTCTTCTTTACCCTCTCTTCACTCTGCACTCAGATTGCCCATCTTGCAAAGACAAAAGACAAATAAAGTCAAGCAAAAATGCATGCAATCAGACTGCTCTTGTCGGCGCCATTTCTGGCGGCCGTCACCCATGCGGCCGCCACGCATATGAATGCTGCTCGGATCGTGCCCGGCTCCTATATTGTCGAATTTGAAGACAACAAGGTAAGTTGTATAGGTCTCAGGGTCGTCTGATGCAGCCGGCAAGTGCTGACAAGAATTTGCTACAGGACACCGCCAGCTTCTTCCAGAGCATCGCCCCCAATGCTTCCAAGACGATGGACCTGAACTTCAAGCTGTTCCGCGGCGCCTCCATCCAGTTCCACCAAGAATCCCCAGTCGACGACGCAACACAGCATCTCCAGTCCATGCCAGAGGTAAAGCGCACGTGGCAGGTGCGGTCGTACAGCGTCCCCGATCACACGGTGCACTGGGCAGGGACCACGGGGACAGAGGACAACCTCTCAGCCAGAAAGCGGGCAGAACAGGACACCTTTTCGACGCACATCATGACCCAGGTGGACAAGCTCAGGGAGAAGGGAATCACCGGAAAAGGCATCCGAGTGGCCGTCGTGGACACGGGAGTTGACTTTGGACATCCGGCGCTGGGCGGCTGCTTCGGCGACGGCTGCCTGGTCAGCTTTGGCTACGACCTCGTCGGCGACGCTTACAACGGCTCCAACACGCCCGTGCCAGGGCAGGGGCCGCCAATGGACTGCCAGGGCCACGGAACGCACGTGTCGGGAATCATTGCCGCCCAGGGCAACAACCAGTTTGATGTTACCGGCGCCGCGCCGGGGGTGCAGCTGGGCATGTTCAAGGTGTTTGGGTGCACGGGCAACGTCAACGACGACGTCCTGATTGCGGCGTTCAACCGGGCCTACGAGTCGGGCGCGCACATCATCACGTCGTCCATCGGCGGCTCGTCAGGCTGGCACGAGAACGCATGGTCGGTGGCGGCGTCGCGCATTGTCGCTAACGGTGTGCCATGCACGGTGTCGGCCGGCAACGACGGCGCCACGGGCCTCTTTTATGCGTCGACGGCGTCGGACGGCGAGCACGTCACGGCCGTGGGCTCAGTCGACAACTGGAAGGCGCCGGTGCTGCTGTCCAGCGCTACGTTCACGGTGGGCGGCGCAGCCAACGCGTCGTTTGGCTACACAGTAGGCTCGCCGGCCAACTGGACCGGCGTGACGCTGCCGCTGTGGGCGCCCGACTACAACACGAGCAGCGCGGCCGAGGGCTGCGAGCCGTTTGGCAACAGCACAGACCTGTCAGGCTACATTGTCCTGCTGCGGCGCGGCACATGCCTCTTCACCATCAAGGCGCAGAACGCGGCCAGCCGGGGCGCCAAGTACATCATCGTCTACAACAACGCCCCTGGCACTATACAGGTGGACGTAGCCGGCGTAGCCGGCATCCAGGGCGTGGCTATGGTGACTATTGATCAGGCGAAACCGTGGCTGGAGGCGCTGCAGCGCGGCGACCGTGTGGTGGTGGCCATGACAGACCCGACCACGGCGCCGAAGGCACTGATCAACGCCAACAACACCGAGTCGGGGGGGTTTGTGAGCATGTACAGCAGCTGGGGCCCCACGTTTGAGATGGAGCTGAAGCCGCAGTTCACGGCGCCCGGCGGACAAATCCTGTCGACATACCCGCGCAAGGCCGGCTCGTACGCCGTGCTGTCGGGGACGTCCATGGCTTGCCCCATGGTGGCCGGCATCTATGCGCTTCTGATGCAGGCGCGCAATACCAACAACGCGCGCGACATTGAGAACCTGCTGTCGGCGACGGCAAAGCCCAGCCTGTTCTACAACGGTTTGCAGGGCTACTCGTGGCTGGCGCCCGTGCCGCAGCAGGGCGGCGGCCTTGTGCAGGCATACGACGCGGCGTATGCGACGACGATGCTGTCCGAGAGCAGCCTGTCGTTCAATGACAGCGAGCACCACGCGCCGGTGAAGAACTTCACCATCAGCAACGACGCCGACACGTCCGTCATCTACACGCTGTCCAGCGTCGGCGCCGCCACGGCCTACACCTATTTTACCGAGACGGCCATTGTGCCGGGCCGCTTCCCGAGCGAAAACCGAATGCTCGTCAACCACTTCTCCATCCTCAACTTCACGGCCAGCAACACAAACCTGTCGGGCGACAGCACCGGTGGCGACGGCTTCACCGTAACCATTCCGGCCAAGCAGCGGCGCGTTGTCTCGGTGCGGCTGCAGCCTCCGCCCGACGTGCCGGGTACGCAGCTGCCCATCTACTCGGGCTACATCAGCATCAACGGGTCCGACGGCAGCGCGCTGTCGCTGCCCTACCTGGGTGCCATTGGCAACCTGCGCGACCAGATCGTGCTGGACTCGACCAACACGTATCTGTCCAACGGACGCCCGCAGCTCCCGCCGCCGGCACCGGGCACCAACGGCACCAACGGGACGCTGCTGCCCCCTGCCGGCGCCAGGCAGGTGCCGCCCAACACGCTGTTTGTGCTGCCGCCGCCGGGCGAGTCGAACAACACGGCGTACGACAACCGCACGTCTCTGGTGCAGCTGAACCTCAACTTTGCCATGGGCACGCCGCTGGTGCGGGTGGACGTGGTGCCGATCCGGGTGTGCAGCCAGGCCAACAACAGCAACCATGCGCTGACCGAAGTCTTGGGGTACCGCACCATGGGCGCGATGGACGGGTTCCCGATGCAGTGGTTGCCGCGCGACGCGGCCAATGCGACGTGGGACGGCCTGCTGGCAGACGGGACGTATGCGCCGGCGGGGCTGTACAAGCTGGTGGTGCACGCGCTGCACATTTACGGCGACGCGGCGCTGACAAGCGACTACGACGTCAAAGAGACGGATCTGTTCCGGCTCCGGTATCTGAAGCCCGGCGAGCAGACGGCCCTCCCCCTAGCTGGAGCACGGCTCACACCGCTCGCGGGAAGGAGGGCGCGGCGGGCGAGCAGCAACCTGATGGAGCGCCAGGCTGAGTGTCAATAGTGAGGGGGTCGAGTTGCTGTGTAATGGTTTTCAAACGAGGTCACGGCAGGATGGCAGGACAGAACAGCAGAACGTGGGCAAGCTACACGGGGGTGGACGATGACGCTTTTTCTTATAATTAGACAAAAGATTTCCTGTCCAATTTCTTCATCTTGCTAGACGTGTCCTCTTTTCAGTCGAAACTTTGCTTTTTTTTTCGAAGTCCTATGCGGTTCCCTGCTCCGGGGACGTGCAGAATGGTGCTTCATCTCTCAGTTCGATTAATTAAACGAGCATGAATGCTCTAGATAGGGTATACTGCAATGTCATATGCCACATGCAAAACAAACAAATGCAATCCGAGAAAGGGGAGTTCCTGGAAAAACCCCGACGAGGACTGTGAGGCAGTCTTGGCTGCACCGCCCGCAGAAGACGCGGACGAGTCCACATAATCAACAAGGATGTCGAGGTCGGCATTCGGTCCCGCTTCTTCCGGGGACGCGGCGACGGCGACGGCGACAGCGCTCCCTTTCGGCGCCTACCAGTGCTCCTGCAGTCGGGTCCGCAGGGTCACGGAGCGCTCGTACGCGCGGTCCTGCACGTTTCGAATACACCGACGGGCCTCCTTGAACTCCCGGTACGATTTCAGAGGCATAAAGGAGTCGACGAGATACTGGTGGTATGCGGTCGTCCCGTCGTCGGTCTTTTGGGCGTAGTGGGCAAAGATGTTCAGTTCGCTGCCATTTGTGGAGAACGTCATGACGTGCGAATGGCCCTCGGCATCCTGTTTCCCCATGTATTGCAGAGCTTCCCGTCTGCCATGGACCAACGCGGCCCCGTCGTAGGAGCTCTGCAGGGTGGCGAGGTCCATGCTACCCCCGGGGCCCTCCCATTCCCCGGCAAAGTGTGGCAGTGTGATGGACTCGCGATCGTCCTTGTAGAGCACCGCCGAGTCCAGCTCGGAGCCTGCGGGGAAAGGAAAGAAGCTGGTGGCCGATACGCCCTCGACCAGGTCGGGCTGCGGGGCGGACAGGCCCTTGTTGAAGCCCATCTTGCTGGGCAAGGCCGTGAACGCCTGGTGGATGCTCCTTCGATTCTCGCGGTCTGCTGGTCGCTTATAGAGCACATCCATGTCTTCGACCTGCACCTTGATGTCGTTGCCTGCTGGCCTTTTCGGTGGCGGTTTCGGCCAGACCAGGAACCTTTGCTTTCGCCATCTTGTTGAATACGTGCAGGTTGCTGCGGGTCAGATCAGCCTGCCGTAGCTGGCGGTGCTCAGCATCTTCGTCGCCTTCTACCTCGGCAACAAGCCTCTTCAGATGCCGGGTCCGGTTTGCGTGCCGGATCACCGGAGCGTAGGACTCCTCGCGGTTCTTGGAACGGAACGTGAGTCCATGCTCATTACAAGGCGGGGATGCACGGAACGGCCAGAGCCTACACAGAGATCAGGCTGCGACCCACCACAGCCAACGCCGGTGACGGAAGATCCTGACCACTGCGAGTGCGGACTGGGCGGATCGGGTTCGGAGGCCTGCTCAGAGATTTGCTGGAGCCACTGCTCGGTGGGCGATTCGTCCTCAATTGGGGCTGGTTGGGCTGCGTTCCGATGACCAGGCGTGTCTTCCAGAGACACAAAAGAATCACGGTCTGACACTGGTGCTTTCGGCGGTTCTTTGCTTGCCTCACGGGGGGGAGACCCGGCGTTCTCTCCTTTCTCCATGATGACGACGCCAGTGTATGTGCTGGTATTTGTACTATGTATTTCCCTGCAGTCCGCCTGGACAGGTCGCGTTGGGCCGCTGCGAGGTCGCTATCCTAGCCATGAGAGGGGAAGGGAGTGTGGAGTGTTCGGGAACGGGACAGAGGATTGTTTATCAAGGGTCGACGGAGGTTGAGCGTGGAAAGAAGGCCAGAACGGCCGCAGGCCCCAAAAGTGGAGACGGTCCCAAAATTAGAGCCTCTGGGCGCTAAAGCGCATTTTTGGTCCAGGTTATTCCGACCGGCAAGTACGAGGACTGCCATGGCTTTGTTGGCGTGGGCTGTCAAGCTTTCCACATAGATGCCGGATTAGAACAAGGTCCCGCAACACTCCCAGTTTCCCCAAAACAGAAGAATGCATAAACAGACTTCGTTCAAAGACAGTTCTGTCGCCTGGCAAACAGTCTGCCAAAGTAACTGTCAGGACTATGATGAGATGTACTAGAGTACCACAAATGCACCGTCCGTGTATCTCTGCTTTGCAAAATCCGGACGGCGGTCTGTCGAGGGCGGCTATTGGTGGAGCCGGCTCCACCCATAAGGCTCAAGCTGCTATTGGCTGGCCAGCTATTGGAGCCTATTTCTGCACCTCTGGGCCTGGACAGGCTCACCATGTCTCGACAGTTTTTGGGCAGCAGAAATGGTTTGCTGTGAGAACTTGCAGGCTCGTGGCATAGCCATGACTCCGGGCAACGACGGCCGATGGTGACGGGCCTCGGTGGCTGTGACGGGCCGGACAATATGCGGCCGTTGTGTGATGGCTTTCCAAGGCGTATTTCAAGGCAAAGAAGACCAAAAGTGACGGCCAAGGAGGCCACATTTTTGCTGCTGGACAAGCATGCAGGAGATGCAGCACAATGGAGAACAAACACCGTGTATGCATCCCTGAAGCAGATCTTGTTTCACGGGGACCCTGGCATGCATGTTTCTGGACCGCTGGTAGCCTATGGGCAGCAGTCTTGGCTGCTGGTTGTCTGCACGGCTAGCCGCTGGCAAGGGCGAGCCACTGGAGGGCGATCGGAGAGCCTCTGGAGCCCACTGGAGCCAACGACACGGGCGCCCCACTTCCACACATCGTGCACGCTCTGCCCGGGTTTCCTCGCCGTGTTATTAGACGCCCACCCACGTCTTGCGCACATGTATGGCTCTGTGCATGTAGCCGCCCAGTGGCAGAAAACGGCAGTTGCTTCCTGCCTTCTCCCATGCCGCCTTTGGTCAAGCTCCTTCGAGATGTTGATAAAAATAAGAAAGGCCCGTCGCTGGCCATGGCCGCCGCCCATGAAATGGGACGTTTCAGTCAGTCTCTTTCTTGTCTGTCTTGTCCAGTCCAAACTCGCTGTGCGAGCACACGAAGCCTGCTGCAGAGAAACATTTGGCCCCCATGAACCGAACGATGGAGAGGAGACCGGCTCTGGAGTGCTGGCCACTCCAGCAGGGCAGGAGGCCCGAATCTTCTGGCCCGAAGCCGTTGGTGGAAGGCTGCATCAGACTGTCGTTCAACTATGAAGGTAAAGCAGGAAAGCGCCGCCTTCCCTCCCATCATCCAGCTGTTAACCACTGCATTAGACTATTGTCGCAAGATTGCAGAACGGAAGATGCCATCGCCCAAACGCACGGTGACCCTGCCGTCCAAGGGATGCGAGGCATCTACTCAGCAACGCCACGGAGCAGAAAAGACGGCCGTCAAGAGGGAGAGGAGGTCGCCCTCTCCCTTGGCCCTAAACGACCCTCTGTTCCCAGAGTCAGACGCCGTAGGACCCCCCTCCCCCCCTTTTCTTTTTTATCTTGCGATACTCTGCGTTCAGAAACAGCCGTGCAAAAGCCCCAGTGCCGTTCACTAACATCCTCACCCCCCAAACAAAGAAACCAAGTCCCAACGATCCCGTTGACACGATGCCCGTCCATCGCAAGAGACGCGTCGACGACTCGGACGTCGACGATGCCAGTGACCAAGACAGCCGCCCTGGCGCACCCCAGATCAAGCGGCGGTGGACGTCGCCCCGAGACGACCGCACGGCGACGACGGCGGCGGCGACGACGAAGAACACGAGCAACAAGCCAGCAGCGGCGCGGCCGCGGTCCAAGAAATGCGTCCTCCTGGATCCGTCCGAGTCGCGGCCGCCCGAGAACCTGGACGAGCTGCGCGAGATGCTGTCGCGGCAGCGCGACCCGGCCGACGCGCTGCCCGAGTCCGCGTACCGGGACTACGCGCAGGAGGTGCAGGACGCCTGCAACAAGCCCACGCTGCTCTACTGCGCCTGCCTCCCGCTGCTCAGAGGATACCAGCCGCGCGACGGCCGCCGCCGCCACTACGCCATGGTCGTCAGCCACCCGTTCACGGGCGTGCCGCCGGACCTGGGCCTGCATGGGAACGACGACAGCGGCATCGTCATTGCGCAGCCCGACGTCGTCGAGGGCCTCGAGGTGGACGCCTTCCGGCCGGTGGACGTGCGCCGCGCGCTCGACGCCGCCGTGCTCTACCGGGACATCCCGCAGTCGGTGGCGCTGGCCCATCTGGTCGGCGAGCTGGGCGAGCCCGGCCAGGACGACATGGCGGCGGCGCAGCAGAAGGCGGCGCACGACGGCGCCACGCTGGTGCATGCCCGCCACGAGGCGCTGGCCTACATGGGCAAGAGCGACCGGCCGGGCCACGCCCACGTGCTGTCGTTTGTGGGCAACGGCAGTCTGCTGGTGTTCTACGCCCACTATGCCACCCGCGACAACCACAACACCCGCACCGTGTACCACCAGTATCCGATCCGCTCGGTCGACCTGACCGCCTCCTACAAGAGCTTCCTGCGCGGGACGCGGTCTCTGCGCAACGCACAGGACCACGGATTCCAGGCGGCGAGCAAGCTGCGGGACCGGATGAGGAAGCACTGGGACCGCGAGCACGCGCCGGAGACGGAGGCGAAGACGGAGGCGAAGACAGAGGCGAAGCCAAAGTCCAAGCCCGACGAGAAAAAGACAACAAAGGTGGAAAAGACGGAAAAGACAGAAAAGGGAGAGAGAGCGGCAAAGGCAGACAAGACGACCAAGACAAAGATGGAGACACCTGCACAAAAGGTCGCCTCCCTGCCGGTGTCCAAGCTGGTCTCCAAGCCAGTCTCCAAGACGACCTCGAAACTATCTACGCGAGAGCGGGAGGCGTCTCGCCATACCTCCCCTGACAAGGCCTCGTCTCCTGGCAAGATGTCTCCCTCCCCGACCAAGTCTTCGTCTGTCAAGAGAAAGAGGGAAGACATTGGCGCCGACAGAACGCCATCGTCGCCCGAGAAGTCGGCGAGAACCGTGCCGGTGTTTTCACCGCCATCGCCACCTTCTCTGACGCCGCCCCCGCTGAAAAGGAGAGGCACACGCGGCCTCGCCGTGCGGTCCAATTCGTGGAACACGGCCGCCCCTGTGTCGAGTGCCCTGGAAGCGTGTGAATGGGCCCGTGAGCTGAACAAGCCGGTCGCCCAGACAAAGCCAGAGGTGTCCCGAGCAGAGACATCCAAGCCAAAGACGCAGCAATTAGCGGCACCAGCGCAGCCCATCCGGGCACCCAGGACGCCGCCCCGAGACGAATCGCCGGCTTTGTCGCAACCTGCCAAGAGATGCGCGACGGAGGAGATGACCCCGCCGCCGCCGCCGTACACGGAATCGGCCGTCGCTCCCTCCAAATTTGTGCTGAGGACGCCGCCAGGGACGCCGCCGCCGCCTCCCAGCTTCCAGGAAGCCGTTGCCCTGCCCGACCCTCTGGCCAATGCCGGAAGACCAAACAAGATATCCCGGGAAGAGATGCTCTCTCGGGGCCGCGACGCAGACGGCAAGTACCGGCGCAAGCGCACGGGGTCGTCGTCGGTGGCATTGTCCGTTGGCCGGCGGCTGTCGTCGCCGGGCGTGGTGCTCCGTCCAGGATACGAGCCGAAGAGGCGGCCGAGCGGGGATGTTGCGGTGAAGCGTGAGCCGGTGGATTGAGATGGACACGGCCACCGAGGGAAAGACACTGGGACATGCCATAGAGTGTATCTTTATCTGTTTTTGTGGCAACATTGGCACTGGAACACAACATAGAGTGGATTGATTCTATTTGTTTCTGTATGAATGAAGCCTGAAGCCAAAGAGGCAGGGAACATCATTGTGTATTTTTGAAACAGGGAAATGAAATGAGCCACGAAAAAAGAAACGAAGACAAGCCACAAATGGGCTTTTTTAGACGTTGCATTGCTTGAGGATTGTCGTGCCGTTCGGATGCTGGGATGCTGGGACGCTGGGATGCTGGGACGCTGGGACGCTGGGATGCTGGGACGCTGGGATGCTGGGACGCTGGGATGCTGGGTTTCTGGGATTCCTTGGCGTTGATTGCCTTGTCCTTTGTGTTCTTTGTCGAATTGTTTCAAAGTTTTGCTGCGGATGTTCTCGTTGTGTGGCATCGGTAAAGACATGAAAGGGGAAGGCCAGTGTTAGTAAGGCTGTGGCCCCTACGTTGTATTATCAAGTAAAGCCTCAAAAAAGAAAGAAGAGAACACACACATTCACACACCCCATACCCAACGCCCAATATTCAGAACAATAGAAATCAACTTGCAAACGAACCAGATCTCCGAGGAAAGGGCGGAAGAAAAAAAAAAAGGAAAAAAAAAAAACGTACAGCAGCGGGTATTCGCTGGTCGTCACCGACCCAACTACTAATCCGCCGATTACTGGTTTAACTAGGGGAGAGCGGACGGGATCCCGTGCTTTCCAGTATCTATGGCCGTACGTGGAAGACAAGGCGTGCAAATAGGGTTAAGTAGAATGGACCTGTGTCTGTGTAGGCGTGGTTGCAAGAATAGAGTGTTCTTGGAATCGTGAAAGTCCTTTGTCTCTATTCTGGACGCACGACAAAGACAGCACAGCCGAGACTCGAGCAGGACAATCGACATTCTCTGCTCCAAGAAGACCTTTGTCTTGCAAAGACAGCCCAGACGACCAGAGCTGGAAAGCGTGTATATATGGAGAGGAGAGTCCAAGTGCATGTCTTGTTCGTGTGCCGATCCGTTGACACTGCCATTGGCCATTACCTACATCCATTTTCTGTTTTTTTATTTCTGTTTTTATTTCTGTTTTTATTTCTGTTTTTATTTCTTTTTTTATTTCTTTTTTATTTCTTCTTCTTTTTTCACTTCCTCTCCTCACCATGCCGGTCTTCACCCGAAACACCCCCCACGACAACAGGGAGATCTACATGCACTGCATGAACATCCGCTGCCGCTACTACCGCGACGGCGAGTACCACCAGTGCCCCGGCTACGACACCCTCGTCGACATGGCCCGCCGCCTGCCCCGGTTCCCCCAGAACGGCGCCGGCCGCCGCCGCCGCCAGGACCTCGTCCGCCGCCTCGACCACGGCTTCGGCCACCACCACCCCGCCCACCACCCCGACGCTCTCCGTCCCCACCACGGCGTCGCCCGCTATGCCGCCGACCGGCTCGTGCCCGCGCGGCCGCGGCACGACCTGCAGGGCCTGGGCCAGTCGCGGACCCCGGGCGGCGCGCGCGTGCAGGCGCGGCAGGTGCGGCAGCAGATCAACGCGACGGCGCGGCGGGCGTTCCGGCTGGGGATCCGGTTCCGGCGGGTGCTGGCGTACGGCGGGATGGGGGTGACGGCGCTGTTCGAGGCGCGGAACCGGCAGGGGCGGTACAACAAGTGCGTGGCCAAGGTGGCGCGGCCGGGGTGCGAGCAGGAGCTGCTGCAGGAGAAGGCGATGCTGGATGTGAGTCCCGGCGTGGAAGTTTGGTCCCGTGAACGTCTGGTCCCGTGAACGTCCGGTCCCGTAAAAGTCCGGTCTCCGCGTGTGGCATTGCTGACAAACACAGTCTCTCCGGAGCGCCCCCCATGTGGTGCAGCTCCTCCAGGCCGACGAGCTGCTGGACCGGCCGGGCGCCGGCTACGCCTCCGAGCCGGTCCGCGGCGTCCTCCCGCAGGAGCCGCCCGACGACCGCGCCGACCTGCCGCCGCAGGCGGCCGCGCTCTTCGACCGCAGCGAGACGACGCTGCTCATGGAGTACGTCCGGCGCGGGACGCTGGCGGCGTGGATTGCCCGGGCGCGGCGGCAGCGCCAGACATTCAGCAACGACTGCCTGTGGCGGCTGCTGCTGTGTCTGGCGCGCGGGTGCACGGCGCTGCAGCACCCGCCGCAGTACCAGCACGGGGCGGCCGAGACGTTTCCGGTGCCGCGGTCGGCGGGCGGGCCGGCGCTGCTGCGGGGGTGGGCGCCGTACACGAACATGGTGCACTTTGACCTGGACCCGAGCAATGTGCTGGTCGGGCCCTTTGACGAGGACGAGGGGGGGGAGAGTGAGGTGGAAGGTAGTGGAAGTGGAAGAAGTACGGAAAGTCCAAGTAGAGGTAGTGGAGGCAGCAGAGGCAGGGGAAGTGCAAGGGGACGTGGAAGTGGTGCTGGAAGTGGCAGTAGAAGTGGTGCTGGAAGCCCGAGTGATGAAGGTGGAAGCGATACTGGAAGTGGTCCTGGAAGCAGCACCGGAAGCAGCACCGGAAGCAGCACCGGAAGCGATGCCGGAAGCGATGCCGGAAGCGATGGCAACGCCTCCACCTCCTCCACCTCCTCCCCCGACCCCGACCCAGACGCCTACATCGGCGACGACCACTCCGTCGCCCCCCGCTTCCAGCTTGCCGACTTTGGCCTCGCCACCCTGGTCAACCGCGACCTCCGCGGCGACTGCCTCGCGCTCTGGAAGCGCCGCACCCACGGCAAGGTCGGCTACCTGGCGCCCGAGCAGTGGACCGCCGAGTGGGAGGTCGTCCAGGGAAACCCGCTGCGGCGCCGCGTCCACACCGTGGCCGGCCGCTACGGCACCTGCACCAACATCTGGCAGGCCGCCATGGTGGTGCTGGCCTGCATCACCCGCCGCCGGGGGGAGTACCCGCCGTATGCCGGGTGGGTGCCGGTCGGTGCCGCCCCCGCCGGAGCCGGGACCGAAGCGGCGGCAGCCGCCCACGCCGCCGCCCACGGGCACCCGCCCCTGTACCCGCCCGGCTCGGACGCGTACCAGCAGCCGTTCCTGTCCCACGGCTGGGCGCTGGAACAGCCGGCGTACCAGCACGTCGACCCGGTGCTGCGGCGGCTGCTGATGCGGTGTCTGGCCTACGAGCCGGCGCGGCGGCCGACGCTGCCGGAGTTGGTGGCGGCGTGTCTGGAAAAGCTGGAGGCCGACGAGGAGGAGGAGGAGGAGGAGGACTCTGATGACGACTCTGACGATGCCAGCTCAGGAGGGTCCGGCTCGGGCCCCGGCGACTCGGACCGTGCCATCGCGGGCGGCTCCTCAGGCGGCTCCCGGGGGTCCGGGTCCGGCGGCTCCTCGGGCGGCTCCCCGGACTCCGCCTCCTGGGCCCGCCGCTTCTTCGACAACGAGGCCAACTTCCCCGACGAGCCCATGCCGGACGTGGCATACGGCCAGCGGGCAGAGGCCGTGTCGGAGTCGAGCCGGGGGAGTCGTGGTGGAGGTGGTGGCAGGGGCCGGGGCGGGGATGCCGGCGGTGCCGAAAACAGGGCCAACAGCAGCAGCAGCAGAAGCTCCAACCCGGACCAGCCACCCGCGGTGCCGCCAGACTCGGACTGGACCTTTCTTGTCAACCGGGCGGCAGCACGCTCGCGGCCGCCTCTCATTCGGTTTCTGAATCTGTGAGAGTGGGTGTGGATGGGCGTGATCTGGTGTTTGGGGGGAACACTATCTGGGCATGGGCATTGTCCTTGAATGCCGTCTCTACAGGTCTTTGAATGCCATTTCTGCATATCGCTCTGAATGGCGTCTTTGAATATCGTTATGAATGGCCATTTGTCATGGCACGGTGGCACAAAGACGTACGCATGTCTCTCTTTCTGTCTTTTACAGTAACTTTTTTTCTGGTATATTAGTTTGTTTGCTTGGACGTTTTTTCTTCTCCCTGTTTATTCCTTTTGTTTCGCTCTTACCAGCCTTGGCTTACCATATATCCTCCCCCCCCCTTTCTTTTTGCCTTCCAATTCTACCTGCCCTTTCTACATCCGCTCCACCGGATTCAACCCCAGCAGCCGCATCCCGTTGCCCAGCACAATCCGCGCCGCGTCGTACAGCGCCATGCGCGCCTTCATCAGCTCCCGCTCGCTGCCGACCACCTGCAGGTGGTCGTAGGACGCGCTGAGCGCGTGCGTCATCTTGAACAGGTACGTCAGCACCGTCGTCGGCTCCAGCGTCCGCAGCGTGTTCTGCACCGCGTCGGGCCACTGCGCCAGCAGCCGCACAATGTTGACGGCGTGCGCCTCCGTCAGCAGCGACAGGTCCGCCGTGGCCAGCTCGTCGGCCGTCAGGCCGGCCTTGCGCTCGATCGAGTTGACACGCGCGTGCGCGTACTGCAGGTACGGGCCGGTGTCGCCCTCAAAGGACGTCATGGCGTCCATGTTGAAGACGTAGTTGTTGATCCTGCGCGGTCAGTATGCTTTCCATCTGTCTGCAACCCGTCTTGGCAGAAAATCTGCCTGCTACGCGGCGGCGTCAAAACATACCTCTTGCCTGTCATGTCCTGCACCATCACCGACGAGATGCCCAGCGTGTCCGCCGTCTTGACCGGGTCCGCCACCAGCGCATACTTGTCCTCGTTCGACCGCATCACGTCGTGCATCTTGTCGCCCACGTCGCGCAGGATGTCGTCCAGAAACTTGACCGTGCCCTTGCGCGTGCTCATGCCCTGCACCATGCCAAAGTTGATGTGCTGGCACTTGGCCGCGATCTCCCGGTAGCCCATCAGCTCGATGATCTTGAAGAGCTGCTTCAGGTGCAGGTCCTGCTGCGACGCCACCACGTAGATCATCTTGTCAAACTTGTACTTCTCTTCGCGCGCCAGCAGCTCGCTGATGTCCCGCGTCAGGTACAGCGCCGTGCCGTCGCGCTTGCGCACGATCGGCTTCTCCAGCCGCTTGCCCTCCTTGCCCGGCACGTGCTTGGAAAAGTCGATGATCTGCGCGCCCTCCGACTCCTCCGTGATGTGGAGCTCCGCCAGCCGCGCCGCCGACCGCTCCATCGCCGCCTCCGACACCTGCGACTCGCCGCTGTAGCTGTCAAAGTGGATGTTGAGCCGCGCATACGTCTCCTTGTAGCGCGCAATCGACAGGTCCCGGAACCGCTTCCACTGCGCCACCGCCGCGGCGTCGCCCTCGGTCATCTTGCGGAAGTACGCCCGCGCCTGCTCGTCCAGGCCCGCGTCCGCCAGCGCCTGCGCCTCAGCCGCCTGGCCCGCCGCCTTCAGCGCGTCGATCTTGTCCTTCTCCGCCGACAGCTCCTTGTTGATGGCCACGTACAGGTTGTACAGGTGGTTGATCGGGTCCTTGCGCAGCGCCTCCTCGTCGCCGTACCGCTCAAACGCCAGCGCCAGCAGCCCGTACTGCTTGCCCCAGTCGCCCAGGTAGTTGATCCGCACAACGTCCCAGCCCGCGCCCTCGTACAGGTTGGCCAGGAAGCCGCCGATGATCGTGCTCCGCAGATGGCCCGCGTGGAACGGCTTGGCAATGTTGGGGCTCGAGAACTCAATGATGATGCGCTTCTGGCCCTGGCTGGGGTCCTGCGGGTCCCGCAGCCCCGTCGCCTTGTTGTTGCCAAACGCCCGGCCCTGCTCGCGGATCTGCGGCACCACCAGCTTGGTCAGCGCCGCCGGCCGGAAGAAGAACTGCATAAACGCCCCAAACGTGCCCGGCTTCTGCACCAGCGCATCGTCGTCCGGGAACGCCTCCGTCCACTGCTTGGCCAGCTCGTCGGGCTTCTTGCCCTTGACCCGCAGCGCCGGCACCGCCATGATCAGGTCGCCCTTGTCGAGGCCCGTCGTCCACTGCAGCGCCGGGTAGATGATGGCCGGGTCGACGCCGGTCACCTTGGTCAGCACGTTCGCCAGGTGCGCGCGGTAGAAGTCGAACGGGTTCGTCTCGGGGTAGCAGTTGGCGTACGTCTTTTTCGTGTCGCTGAGCGAGAACCCGCCGAGGGCGCCGGCGAGCCGCTCAACAGCGGTGGTCGACTCTGGTGATGTCATGGTGAGGGGTCGGGAGGAGGAGACGGAGGATCGGAGAGCGGCGAGGGTCGGTCGGCCGGTGCCTGGCGGAAGACAATGGGATCGCGGTGCGCGTTGGCAGTCTGCAGCTCGAGTGCGTGTACAGAGAAAGAATCGACTGCTCAGTTGAGCAGTTCCTGTTGGTGTTTTTGGTTGTCGGCGCAAAGAAGAGCAGATTGCAGTCGTTGCGGGCCAGGCGTTGCGGAGGGGTGCCAAAGTCAAGGGCATGAACAACTGCTTAATGCTTTTTTATACAACAAGACAAGAGGGGGAAAAAAAGAGAGAGAGCAGTTGGAGGGACGTTGAGTCAGGCTCCCTGTCCGTCTGTGTGGCGCAATGTGTGGTTGTTGACTCAGAGAGGAGGGGCTCAGAATTTTTAAAGCTGGACGTTGACGCAAAAAAAAAAATAGGCCTAAACTATTACAGCCTGTTGGAGGGGGAGGCTACGATGGCAGGGTCGGTCCTGAAAGAGGGTCCTAAAACCAACGCTAAAAAAAAACCCCCCAAAAATCGGACTAACACTTTTGCCGGCAAGAACAGGCCAGCCAGTAAGGGCCAGTAGGCGAGCCAGTGGACAGCTAGGCTTGTCACCCCGCTGATAAGGACTTGTAAGGCTGACGTTGGCGTTTACAGGCCAGGATTCTCGCCAGGGATTATCAAAAGCTCATTTGTTCGGCGACTTTGCAACGAGGTGTCTGAGGCGAGGCCAGAACACTCCATAACTTGTAGAAGACGGTCCGGGCATTGAATTCTGGTTGGAAAATTCCCCGACCGCGTTCCCGCGGCTCTGATGCCATGTTCTGCAGCTCTGTTCGGCTCCTGTGGTGCTACAAGCAATCACAACGATATGGGAGCGTATGGCTTCAATTCCGTCCGTCTAGGCAAATGCCTCCTTGCCATCCTTGCCATCCTTGGCTCCTTGTCTTCCTTGACCTCCTCGAATTCCTTTGCCTCAGCCTTTCTTCATCCTGTCCCAGATTCACTGCCGCATCCATAGATGGGCCGGGCGCCTGCTTGTCAAGGTCGCAGGCCCGCCTTGCCATGGTGGAGGTGATGGGCAGTAGCAGCGATGGGGGCGTTTATGCCGCCCGGGGGGAGAACTTGAGCTTCAGTGGCGCCAGCGTCACCGTGAACGCGTCTATGCAGCCGTCGGTAAACGCCTCGGCCGTCTGTCCCGGGGCGAGAGCCACGTCGTACTTGCGCACGATCTGGCTGACCACGTAGCGGAGCTCCATCAGGGCCAGCTGCTTGCCCACGCACGAGAATTTTCCTAGACAAGGCGAGAACGCGAGCACGCCATCGTTGATGATTAGCGGACGGACGAGGAGGCAACACGCGTGTTGGCGTATTTTCTTACCAATGGAGAAGGGCCCAAACATGGAGGGATCGTTGGTCAGTTCGGGCCGGGTCGTCCACCGCTCCGGGATAAAGTCGTTGGGCTGGGTGAAATGCCGCTCATCTGGTTGGTTGGACAGATTAGCAGGGGCTGCTAGTCGTGGGACGTACGCGCGACCTACCTCGGAACATGGTGTACACGGGGATCTGCACGATGGTGTCGCCGGGGATGAAGTGGTTGTCGATGTGCATGCCCTCGGGCGGTGTCATGCGCTGGAAGCCCGAGGGGGCCGGCGGGTGCAGCCGCAGCGTCTCGTCGACGCAGGCCTGCAGATACCGGAGCTTGGCCAGGGCGCGGTAGTCGGGCTCGTCATGCTCCCGGTAGTACTCGTCGACCTCGGCGCGGAGGGTCTCCAGCACTTCGGGATGGAGCGCCAGTTCGAAGAAGAGGCAGGTCAGGGTTACGGCTGTCGTGTCACTAGGCGTGTGTGTAAGTTCGAATCCTTTTTGTTTTTTATTTGGGGGG
This sequence comes from Raffaelea ambrosiae, assembly GCA_002778195.1. Classification (NCBI taxonomy): domain Eukaryota; kingdom Fungi; phylum Ascomycota; class Sordariomycetes; order Ophiostomatales; family Ophiostomataceae; genus Raffaelea; species Raffaelea ambrosiae. The sequence continues at coordinate 627,308 of PCDI01000003.1, read as the reverse complement.
GTTCTTGAAGAGAAGACAAATACCTTCCAGCCACGATAATCAGGTAGGCATCGCCATACAGGTTGAGGGTGTCCTGCCAGGTCGGCTCGGGAATGGCCTTGTACTCGGCCAGCACCCACGAGAAGACGTCGGGACGGTCTGGTTGGTTCTGCGCGTGTATGAGCCCCAAGTGATCCTCAATGCATCGAAAGGAAAAGAAAAGAAAAAAAAGAAAGGAAAAGAAAAGAAGAAAAAAAGAAAAAGAAAAAGAAAAAGAAAGAAAAAGAAAAAAAAAGAAAGAAAGAAAAAAAAAAGCAGGCTGTCCTACCTCCATCCGTTCGTGCACCTGGGAGGTGACAAACGTCCAAAACTGCTTGGCCTCGCGGTTGAGGATCGGCGTCGCCTTGAAGATGGGCAGCAGCCACATCAGATGGCCAAAGACGCCCACGGCCAGCATGTCGGCGCGCAGGGCCTTCATAAAGTAGTGCTTGACGCCGTCGCGCAGCATGCCGAAGCTCTTGCCAAAGGCCAGGTCGCCCATGACGTCGAAGCTGAAAAAGGTGAACCAGTCGCTGACGTCCAGCGGCTGGCCCGCGCGCGCCGCCGCGTCGATGCGGCCCAGCAGCTGGCGCGCGTGGCCGGCCACGCGCGGCTCGTAGTCGCGCAGCGCCTTGATGCTGAAGCCCTTGTCCCAGGTCTTGCGGCGCGGCGCGTGCGCGTCGGCGTCGCGGACCACCATCAGCGACACCATGGGGTGCAGCGCGTTGTACCAGGGGCCCTTGGAGCAGGGCGACTGGCTGGCGTGGAGGGCGGCAAAGGCGTGCGGCGTGTTGACGGAGAGCTCGCTGGGGCCCAGGCGGACGATGTCGCCGTACGCCCGGTGCAGCGCCTGCACCTCGGCGTAGAGGTGCATGCGCTTGAGGGACAGGCGCGTGGCGTACAGGTTGGAGAGGCGCGCGGCTACGGGCCCCGGAAAGCGGCGCAGCCGGTGGAACAGGCCGCGGTACACGAGCGTGCTGGCGAGGATGCCGGCGACCAGCGCGGCGAGCAGCAGGACGGCCGTCGGGGCGGCGGCGCCGACGCCGGGGAACTGCGCCGGCAGGAGATACGCCAGGGCGACGGCCGTGGCCGGGCCGCTGAGGCCAAAGCCGGCCACGAGCTTGGCGGCCTGCAGATCCCACTCGCCCAGCCGGAAGGCAAAGACGTGCAGAAGAATGCCGGCCAGAAAGACGGCCGAGAAGGACTGCGGGCTGTGGACCGCGCGGCCGGACAAGGCCAGCGACGACGCGACCGCGCCGGCGGCGGGCGCGGCGCCTGGCAGGCCCGTGAGATTGGCCATGCTTGGGCGTGCTGTCGTATTGCTGGGATCGTCTTCTCTGGGTTTCGTTTTGCGATTTATCTGTGCGATTCTTGCGATTCTTCGTTGGGCTCTTCTTTGGGTCGTGGTCTGGGTTCAGCTTCGAATCACGTCTGGCTCATTTGCAATTGCCCCGAGAACAAGAGGAGAGACGCCTCGCAACCTGGGAGACAAGCGCAGGCATTGGTCAAATACACTGGCCGTTTGAAACCGTCTCCGTATCATCGAGAGCGGGCGAGAGGCCTGGGACCCGGGAATTGTCTGCATCCTACGCTGGCGGGTTGGATTAGGAAGGTGCCTTCCGCCCGTTCGATATTTCCAGCGCTTTGTGCGTTTCAGTCTGGCCAGAATCCTCAAGGATGCGCCTAGCTTGACTAGTCCCTGCGACCATGGCTGCGGCAGTGACCAAAGATGAGCATCTCTTGCGTTCTTTTATTTTTGGGGGTTGATTGTTAGGAACCCCCAATCCTGACTTGTCCTGGCCTCGCTCCATGGGGAAAGCGACCACCACTCTTGCTCCTCCAATAGCATGCTGACTATGCGTAAGCAGACCCTGCAGATCTGCGCTGTGGTTGCATCCCCACGAAGAGAATGCCCGCCAGAACCAGACGACGACCAGCGGGTGCGCCGCAGTTCTCCCAATGGACCATGCCGCCGCTTTGGCCGCCCAGATCCGCCCAGATCCGCACAGGGCCGCCTCGGGCAAGGCAGGACGCACAGAAGACCGTCACACCTTGGCTATCGGACGGGCCGGGCGTCAGCGTCAGCAATGAGCAGCGACGTCAGCAAGCCGATCTCTGGCCAACCCGCAGAGGGAATTCACATCGTCGCCCCAAGTTGGCTGCATCGTAGCTCATACCTGACTTGGCAGCTTTCTGCGACGCATTCCGTCTTCTCGCGGAACATGCAGCAGGCCCCAGAGAGCCCCCCTTTTTTGCCGTGTCTCAGCCTGCAAGACGTCTATGGTAGCATGGCTGGACTGGGTTTGAAGTTGTCCGGACCGTTCAGAGCTCGTCCCGGACTAACACGCAACTGCTGGATCCACTCGACGTTTGTCCACCAAGGTGGTGGTAGCCTTGTGGGTAACTCAAAAGAGGCCAAATCCCGTGACCCCATGTGTGTGCAAATTAAGCAGTTCATCTGTCAACCCGATCAAATGAGAACCGGAAGCGTGCAGAGTGCGTTTTCCCCCTACTCCATTACGGTCTTTTTTGTGGCACGAGAGCCAGAATCTAACACGCCCCTCGGCCGAGTTGACCGCGAGGCAGAGCGAGGCAAGCCAAGGATCTTTGGACAAGATCATGAAGGGGGGCCACATACCAGACAAAAGGGGCAGACCATCTTCAACAGCACAGAAATCTCATGATTCAGACCCTGTTCGCTCATCAATATTGCGCCTATCTAAACCCAAATTACACGTAACTCGCACCATTGCTGACCCCAGATCCCTACATGCCCAACGCCATATGCCATTCGAGTTTGAAAAGAAAAAAAAAGTATAACAGAAGCCATGCACTTGTTTGTTCTTCTCCTTTCCCTTCAAAAGTCGTACTCTTCTACATGCAGATGGATCCCCTGCGCGTCCGTGCCCTTGTGCACTGCGCGCTCGTCCGACAGCTGGGCCACACAGTTCCGTGTCCGCGCCACCAGCGACTTGCCAGCGCAGACCACAACCGACGTCTCGCCGCCGCTGGCCTCGACGGGGCCGCGGATGAAGTCGTCAATGTCGGGCCGGGCGTTGACCAGCTGCACATGGGAGTCGGTGCTGCCCGCGCGGTGGCGGCTCCGAACAGCGCCGCTGCCCAACAAGGAGGTCGACATCATCGTCACGGCCGCATCGGTCTCGACATCGGCCAGCAAGCCCACACCGGCCGCCTTCTCCTCGGGACCGGCCATGGCCGGAGAGACACCAGGCGACATGGCCATCGATGACGACGACCCCACAGAAGACGCGGCGGCGGAGGAGGAGGAGGAGGAGGAGGAGATCCGCTTCTCGGGAAGCCCAGACTGGCGCAGCAGGGACGACGACGAGGCGATGGACTGCGCGTCGCGGGTCAGGGCGATCTGGACGGTCAGCTCGATGCCGACGTCCTTGGCCTTGTCGACGAGCGCGTGCAGGCGGTCGAGGTAGTAGCCGATCTCGTCGCCCTTCTTGGCGGCCAGCAGGAAGTCGATGCGGCGGGTGCAGATGTGCGCCTGCTTGGCCTGCAGCACGCTCTCGAGGATCGGCAGCGTGTACGAGGCGCCGGTGGAGGCGGAGATGAGCACGAGCGTTTCGTAGACGTCCCAGCGCGTGGGAGCGCCGTAGGGTCCGGTCACGAAGACGGTCCAGGTGGTGTCGCTCTTGCTGCACAGGTTCCTCTTCTTCTTTTTCGGCGAGACGCTGCTGCCGGCGGCGGTGGCACTGGCCGCCGCCGCCGCCTTGCCCTCCTGGTCTTCCTTGTTCTCCTTGTTCTCCCTGGTCTCCCTGATCTCCCTGGTCTCCCTTCTCTCCCTGTCCTCCCTGTCCTCCTCCTGCAGCTTGATGGCGCGCTCGTGTAGGCGCTTCGAGAAGCCCGCGTGCTTGCGGACGACGAGCTGGATGCTGTTGCAGACGCAGGTCTCGGGCAGCTGGTGGGCACAGGCGATGGTGTAGGGGTGGGCCTCGAGGGGCGCCAGGCCAGGCATCCACAGGTACAGATGCTGGCCGGCGTGCCAGCGGAAGTGGACGTCCTTGATGGTGAGGATGGTGGTGTCGTCGCCGACGGCGCGGATCTGGGCCTGGTGGCCGAAGCGCTGGCCGCCCTTGCAGCCGGAACCGCTGGGGCGCACGCGGATGTTCTGCCAGAGCAGCAGCAGCACGCGCACGGCGCGGTCGAAGCCGAGGCAGGCAATGGCGAACCAGACGTTGTACCGCGCATACGAGGGCACGTGCTCGTAGACGAGCCACAGCATCAGCACGGCCGTGACGATGTGCTGGACGACGAACAACTCGTAGCACCAGTGGCGCAGGGGTGCAAAGCCGGAGACAAACGACCACAGCAGCAGGCCCCAGGCGCCGATGCCGTACTTGCCCATGGGCATCATCTCAAAGAAGATGTCGACCATGCCGGCGGTCTTGTACTCGGTGTAAAAGTGCCAGCCGTGGACGGAGGCGGTGACGAACATGGTGCGCGCGACCCAGCGGTGCAGCCAGTTGAGGCGCTCGTGGGACGAGCCCACGAGGGCGCCGAGGACGGTCGACTTGCTGGCGAGGAGGTACAGGAAAGGCAGCTGCGTCACGGTGACCCAGGCGTTTCGAAAGCCGAGACGCTCGTAGAAGTTGGCGTCCTTGATGACGGCGCCGGCGGTCATGAAGGCGATGATGACGGACCAGTAGACGAGGAGAATCACAACCTTGCCGACGGGCGGCGGCGTGAGCCAGGTGAGGCCGCGGAAGGGCACGTAGAGCTGGGGGTAGCTGGCTTCGCGCACGACCGCGGTCAGGGTGGCCCAGGTCTTCCAGAACGGCGAGGATGGCTTCGTCGGGTGTTGTTGGGCAGAGGAGGCTCGGGTTCGCAGTCTGAAAAAGAGTGTTAGCTGTTGATCTTGACGATCTTGGCACGCCGGCGAGTCGACCAGTGTTGTGGTAGTTGGATCAACGTGACGCGCGCATCGTCACGTCACCACCCAGTTCACGCACCGTAACCAGCACTGGAGGTAGTTGACTGCCCGGACGACAACGAGCATGCCCACGACGCCGGCGATGATGTACCAGTACACCTCGGCCAAGCGCATGTTGGTACTCTGGAACATGTTTGTTCCCATCGACATTCCGTCCATATCCATCTTGGCGGCAATGTGAAGACGCTGTCTCTGTGTGTGTGTTGGAGAGTCGAGGCCGGTGAGTGCCCAAGTTGTCAGTCGAGAGCGGCCAAGTCGGCGTCGGCTCGAGAGGTCAACTCGTTCGAAGTCGAGACCGTCGTAGTCGGAGTCTTATTGCTGGCACGCCTCGCTTCACGAAACCAGTTCAGTGTCTCCAGGACACAAAGGGTTGCCAAGAAGGGGCTAGTTGCGGTGATGTCTGCGGCAGCTGTATCGTTCCCATGCCAGATGTTGTATGTGGAGGGAAGTAATGGATAAAGAGGACAAGTGCAAGAGTAAGAAGAGCCAAGCAGTCAAAGCAGAAGTTACAGCAGACAGACAGCTGACGTGACAGAGGAAACCGGACGTCGGAAGAAGAGAGTTTGAGCAAGTTTACTTTCGGGGGAAAGGCAATCGCCGAGTCATGGAAAACACGCAAAAAGGCCAATACAGAATGGTAATGGCAAATGCCCGCTCTCTTGTGAAAAACAGAATCAAACACACGCTGGGGCTGTGCCGCACTGGGTCCGTCTCACGGGATGGAAGAGTGGGCGGTAGAAGGAATAGCCAGAGCAAGAGCCACAAGGAAACCACGAGGGAAAGCACAAAGTTGGTTCTTGTAAGACAGAAGACCGGAGTGGTCGAGGGAAGACGTGCGGGCAAGGGTTCGGGCCAAGTACTCGTAGAAGGCTTGAAGACAGTGTGGCAAGCGCACTATAAGCCATCCAACAGAGCAGATCTGGAAGGCACCCAGGAACAGTCCTGCTGGCCAGCCACACAGATGACACACAAATGCAAGCCGATGACCAATTCGTAGCAATTGGCCGGATTGCGGCGAGAGGCACCGGGAGAGACGTCCTGAGAGACACCCTGAGCATGTTGCAGAGCAGATTCGGTGGAGTCACAGCAGCGTTGCAGAGGGACAAGGAAGACCGCTTCCGATCCGTGCAAGCCGGCCATGGTTGCAGAGAAGGACGCGTCTTCTGCAGAGCAACCACGAGCAGGAGGATGCTGTGCGGTGTATCTTTTTTCGGGGTGCATATTTGCAGCTTTTTGGGGAGGGTTTTTCTTGCTCTGGTTCTTCAACCGTTGCATCTTTCCCACATCTCGGTCCCTCTAAGCCTGGAATGTCGCTTATTGGCCGGACTGGCGGCCAAGACGGGCGCTAGTCCGCCACAACTTGCTCAAAGTTGCGCAATATGCTGCGACCATGGCCCAAAAAGGCATAGTGTAGAGGGGCCTGTGCCGCCTTACACTTCCATTGCTTGGGGTTCTTGTTAGTGGCAGCTAACGCCGCTATGGGCACCTGTCAGTACGGTGTATATGACGTTGCCTATTCGCTCTGGGGAAAAAAAAGAAGAAAAAAAAGAAGAAAAAAAACAGCCTCACAATATTGCCGCGCAATGAGCCCGGATACCCGTGCAGAGGATATCCTACACTGCGGTCAATGCTGACGAGATACAGGTGCTCACGCATGCATGGCCGGCCAAGCCAGGCACCCTGAGAGATCGCAAAGGTCTCTTGATTCTCACAGATCTGCTTGTCTTGGGGGACAATCATGCTCCTTTGGGTATGCTTAAAAGAAGCCAAGAGCCAGGATCTCAAAAAGCCAAGCCTCCCAAAACACACCCCAAGACAACACCCCCCCCCCGACCCCAATAATAGCAAATATCTTGCTCAATGGCGTCCGTAAGCCCCGGCGCGGAGGCAGATCTTAAAACATGCTCAACGCCATCCCAACTTGGCAAGGCTCTCTTGCCTAGTCTGGGTGGCCAGACATGAGCACAAATGCCTGCTTGCTCGAAACTTTAAACATGCGAGCTCCTACTGTGTAGGAGACTTTGCCCAGGAATGTACATGCGTCTGTGAGACTCGACCGTCTCCATATCGTGCGCCCGGTCCGTCCACTCCGACTACCTCTTGCTTCGTCCATCTGCAGTGCTCGTACGGGCTAGCCAGCTCCAATAGCCCGCAGCTTCCAACGTCACCCAGGACCTTTCCCACGATGCAGGAGAGGGCTTGAGCACCCATGGCCCCCCCTCCCTGTATTGCGGAGCCAGTGAGCTCAAGGGACCCAACCCCCCGTTCCTTGTCGCCTCCGGAGTAGTATGTAGGCGTAGTATGCATGGAGTATCACAGTATTCGTAGTCCGGTTGGCTGGGGGCCCCCCCTTCCCAAGCTCAGCGGCTAGGCAGGAGCGACAGATGCTGCTGCTGCTGCTGCTGCTGGGAAGCTGCTCTTTCCATATAAGAACCCGTTCTGTGCCTCCGCTCTCGGGTCTTGGCACTCTAAAAGCTCTTGGAAAGCTCTCTCTTTAAGCTCCCCCCATCCATAGACGCATCCTGTCAACTACTTGTCACTTTCACTTCACCTTTACACGCACACACACACACTCTCTCTCTCTCCATTTCACACACACACACACAATGTCTTTCAAGTCCGTCCTCCTCTTCGCCGGCGTCGCCGCTGCCCACTTCAAGCTCGACTACCCGTCCAGCATCGGCTTTGACGAGGACAAGGAGCCCACCGGCCCCTGCGGCGGGTTCGACCCCGACTTCTCCTCGGACAACGTCACCGACTTCCACGTCGGCGGCGACTCCATTGCCACCAACCTGCTGCACACCCAGGGCACCTGGCTGTACCGCGGCACCCTGGACACCACCGGCGCCAGCAACTGGACCCAGCTGTTCCCCGAGGTGCTGCAGAGCGGCCTGGGCTACTTCTGCCAGCCCGAGGTGACGGTGCCGTCGAGCTGGGCCGGGAAGAAGGGTGTGCTGAGCGTGGCCGTGGATGCGCCGGATGGCGTTCTGTTCCAGGTACGAGTTGACAGCCATTCCGTTCCCTTGACCAGCAAGGTGAACGAGAAAGCAGCAAAAAGAAGTTTGGGGGGGGGGGGGGGGGTGGAAATATCCAGAAACATACACAGAAGAGAGAGACCGAGAAGACAGACACAGATACGCGTCCTCTCTGATCGTTCTGGACTGCCTTCGAAGCTGCCTTTGGGACGTCTTTCTAGATCTGTACTCCTGCTAACTTGTTCTCGTCTAGTGCGCCGCCGTCAACTTTGTCACCGGCAAGGGCACCGCTCCCAGCACCTGCACCAACTCGTCCGGCATCACCGCCTCCTTCACCGAGGACGCCAATCTCGCCTCGCTCACCAGCGACAACTCCACCTCCGAGGCCAGCGGCACCGCCTCGGCCGGCAGCAGCACGGCGTCTTCGACGGCCTCCAGCACGTCCTCTGCGTCTGCGGCCGCCACGACGAGCAGCGCGGCCGGCGGGCGTCTCCTGGCGGGGCCGCCGTCTGGCGCTCTGGCGGGTGTGGTGAGCGTGGTGATGGCCGCGGCCATGGCGGGTGCCGTGCTTGTGCTGTAAGAAGGGAAGAGGGAGTGGGAGAGAGCATAGTCGTTTTGTTAGGAGGCAGATCTTCACGTAACGATTCTTTGATTTCGCAAACAATGATATAGTTATTTCAAGCCAGTTATTTCTTTCCCTTTTTTCCCCCTACCCAGTGGACCACGCGCGTATCGTGAGCGGAAAACAAAGAATGTTTGATGACGAAAAACAAAACGTTTGTATCTATGTGGAAGTATTGGAGTATGGGAAAAGGATATCTCTCTGGTTTGCTCCTCTCAAGACCCTGAAGATCCAAAAATAGTCCCCAAGAACAAAAAAAGTACAACACAAAAGAAATTGGTATCGTTCTATCAGAGGCGCAAAAACAAAGACCCCCCCAAAGCATGCCATCGAACTATCAAAACACGTGAAAAAAAAGCCATCAATCACTCCCTCCCCATACATATGTACCCTTGCATGCTGCAAGATTGCTACAAGATCAGAGATAGACCTCCCCACCTGGTTCGTCTGGTTCGACTCCCACACTAACCCCAGAACCCGAATCCGACCCCTACCCACCCACCCACCACCTGCTTCAACACGTCGTCCGCACATCATTCCCAGGAAAGGGAACGTTGCCAAGACCGCCCACCAGCGTCATCATCTTGGTCTCTTTCCACGGTCCAGAGCCCTTGTCGCCGGCACCGCCATCACTTCCGCTGCTGGCTCCGCCTCCTGCGTCTCCTTGCGGATCGCCGCCTTCGTCCATCACGCCGCTGATAATCTCGCTGCCCTTTTCGTTGTGGCTGCTGCTATTGGCGCTCTCGTCGGGCATCCACAGCGTCTCGGCCGTGGATGCGCCCGACGACGAGGACGTTTGTTTGAGGTCCCGAAAGGTCTCGCCAAACAGGTCGCGGTGTGTTTCTCTGGAGAGCAGGGACAGCGAGGGCGAGGACGACGAGTACGGCGAATCCCGAGCTTGGCGGTTCAGCAGCGCCATCGAAGGCGAGGACGAGTGATCCCGCGTCGGCTCCGAGTCACGGACCGCCTCCAAGTCACGACGGGCGGCCTCGCGTTCCAGGTCACGACGCGCCGCCTCGCGCTCCAGCAGCGCCATCGACGGCGACGAGTGCAGCAGCGTCGTGCTGCTGTTCTTGTGCGCCAGCCGGCGCTGCTGCTGGTGGTGATAATCAAACGGGTCCTCAAAGTGGCTCTTTTCAAACGTGTTGATGGCGTCGAAACTGACACCACCAGCACCGCCACTGCCACCAGAACTGCCGACAGATCCACTAGACCCACAAGACCCGCTGCATCCGCTGCCGCTGCCGCTGCTGCTATCTCCTCCTCCGCCCCGTAGTCCCTCGACGCGCTCTTCCACTCCGTCGGCACCGCTGGCGGCGGCGGAGGTGCTGTCACCACCACCACCACCACCGCCACGAGCAGAAGAAGAAGGTGTACTAGGAGGCTTGTCCCAGACGGAACGGTAATAATGAGGCTCCGCTTTGTTGGGAGACGTAGCTGTAGACGGAGTGGGAGGCACGGGGCGCGTGTTGCCGGGTCCTCCTGACCCTCCTGGTCCTTGTGATCCTCCTCCTCCTCCTCCTCCTCCTGCTCCACTGGCCGTGGTCAACGACTTGCGCCGCTCCTCGGCATCCCTAATCTTGACCACCGCCTCGCCGCCGGGCAGCCGGATCTCGCCAGCCTCGAGCGTCTCGGCAATGTCCAGCAGCAATACGTCCATGGGGCACAGGTACGCCACGCGCTTGCGCTCGCTCCACGCCAGCACGTGGCCGCACAGCCGGCCGTGCTCGCGCTCCACGATCCACGCGCCGCTGTCGCCGGGGATGCCAATGGGCGCCTGGCGGGCACCCGACTTGCCCAGCTGCCGTCCCCACCCGCCGCCGGCGCCGCTGATCTGGTACGTGTGCGACGGCGACACGCGTCCAAAGATCTTCACCGACGTCAGCGTCGGCAGGATCTTGCCCGTCTGCAGGCCGCTGGTGCGGGCCATGCACTGCACCTCGAGGCCGGGCAGTGCCGTCGACGGGGCCACCGTGGTCGGGTGCAGCATATGCTTGCTCTTCTTGTCGCTCCGCTCACTTCTGTCGTGCCTGTCTTGCGCTCTGTTGCCTTTGCCTCCTCCTCCTCCTCCCAAGGGAAGATGCGGAATCGAGTTCTCAGGCGGACGGCGCTCTTCGCGGAACTCAAAGAGCGCCCAGTCGATCTCGTGCACGAGGCCGTGCTCGTCGACGCGGCGACGCACGCCGCTCGAGGCGTAAATGTCGCCCAGGCCGCACGAGTCCAGGTGGTCGTCGTCCTGCGTTTCGGCGTCGGGGTAAAAGGCGCCGTCGACGTCGTCGAGCGCGGGCTGGGTCACGACGTAGCCGTCGCCGTAGCCCGGCTCGATGCCCGGTGTGTCGCCAGGCTCGGCCTCATCGTCATACTCTTCGTCGCCTTCGTTTTTGCCGTCGTCGCTGTCCGACCAGTACTCGCTGGTAATGTCTGATTCAGAGACGTTCGAGTTGGTGTCTGAAAACTCGCAGGCGAAATCGTCCTCGCCGCTCGTGCTGGCCACCGACGAGTCCGCCTGCAGCTCAGCATACCAGTCGAGGATCGACTGGCCGAGCTCTTCAATTTCTTCCTGGGCGGCGGCCGCCGCGGCCGCGGCGGCGGCCGCGGAGGAGCTGCTCCGCAGGGCCTTGTTGCGGACACCCGTTTCGCCGCCGCGCGAGGCGACCAGCTCAACGGCGTCCGGGTCGTCCAGCATGTGGTGCACGGTCATGCCAAACGGCTTCTCGTCGACGAGCAGCAAGCCGCCAAAACTGACGGGCGGCAGGTGGCGGTCGCCGATCCAGGCACCAATGCTGGCGCCGTTCTGCGGCCGCGCCTGGAACTGGCTGTTGGCAGCCGTAATGTGCTGGCGCTGGTTGGACGAAGAAGAGGACGAGCCCGCCGAAGAGCCTACAGATGCATCGTCGCTGCTCTTGCTGCTGTCCTGGCTGCGGCGCACATCGCCGCTGCTCTCGCCTGTCACGCCTTTAGCGCCGCGTTTGCGCGAGCGAAGCACCCGGCCGCTGCACACTTTCAGGCCAATGGCCGAGGTGCCCTCGAACATGTGGCCGACCTTGCGCTTGAGAATGCTGCGGACCTTGGCCACGGACGTGCACACCACCAGCACGGTCGGGCGGGTGTTGCGGGGCGAGTCGCCCACGGACTCGAGCGAGATCTCGACGGACTCGGGGTGGCTGCGGTAGAAGTGCCGCAAAGCATAGTTGATCTGCGGCATCAGGAGGGAGTGCCAGTTGTCGACAACGTCGGGCGGCAGTGGCACCTGAGGGTAGAGCCGCATACGTGGGCGGTCGGACTTGGCAGGAACCGCTGTGGTCGTTTCGTTGTTTGTCGACCTGGGCACAACGGGGGCCGCTTCTGGGATGGAGGCCACAAGCGGCGCCGACGAATCTAGAGGCGCCTTGAAGTCCTTGAAGTCCCTGAAGTCCTTGAAGTCGTCGCGCTGTCCGGTCCTGAAATACTCGTCGGTGCTGGTCCGCTCCAGGCGGGCCTTGCTCGGCACGGGCACGGTCCGGTGTCTCTGCATCAACGGCATCTTACGCGCAGTGGTATCGATGGTGCTGGAGGCGGAGGTGACTGGCGGCGCGGAGGCGGCATGGGCAGCGGATGCAGCAGCACCGGTCGAAGTCGCAGACGAAGCCGCGCGCACATCTTCGGCGCTGCCAGGGGCCGGACCCAGGTCGATGCCGAGACGCTCCTCCAGGTTGCTCACGCCGTCCAGGATGCAGCACGCCTCCAGGTACCGGGTGACGCGCAGTTGCACACGCTGCAGGTGCACATCGCCAGTGCCGGACTTTGCGGCCATCAGCGTCTCCATGGCGTTCCAGCACGTCTGCACCGCCTTCATGTAGAGCGTGCCGCACTGGGTGCCGAGCTGGTCAAGGACAGCCTCCGATACGGATGTGCTGTATTTGGGGTGGGGCACCAGATTCTCGAGTTTGGTCCACATGCCGATCGACAGCAAGATCATGGCCAGAGAGTACAGGTCGAAGACGCGCGGGTCGGTGTCGACCATGGGCGGGGCACCGCCGGCTGCCAGCGCCTGGGCGTTGAGCGGGTGCCGGTACAGATGGGGGCTGCTGCTGCTGGCCTGGAGCTGCTCCTGCTGCTTGTTCGTCGGCGGCGAATCTGGAAAGACCTCGAAGGAGGAGATGAACGGCTTGCGGATATCCACGTGCGACACGCCGGCGGCGGCCGACGAGCCCGACGAGCCCGATGAGCCCTGGGTTGGCGTGTTGTTGCTGTTGTTGTTTGCGTTGTCATTTTTGCTGTTGTTGGCCAGGATGCCAAACAGGATGCTCGAGTCGAGCAGGTTGCCGTGCACGATGCCGCGCGCATGCATATCGAAGATGGTGTTGGAGAGGTTGGCGGCGAGGCGGAACTTGGCCTCCAGACGGGGCTCGAAGCCCGGGCTGCCGAGGAGGTCGCCGAGGGAGTAGAGACAGGAGCGCGGGTTCTGCGAGGTCGGGATGTGCAAGGACGTGCCCTCGGACGGGACAACGGCCTGGAAGGTTGGCGGGAACTGGTAGACCAGGCCGAGACGCGAGTTCTCCATGTCCTCAAAGTAGCCCAGCAGACTGGGGATGCCGCTCCACGAGTCGGGTGCGCGCTGGGGTGCCGTCTGCAGGCCCGACGACAGCTTCTCGAAGCGGGCCATGGAAGGCATGATGCCGGTGTTGGAGTAGACTGGGTCGAAGTAGGCGTACTCCAGCAGCAGCGGCGAGTAGCTCTGCTTGCCGTGGGGCCGGGCGAGATCGGCGTAGGCCTGCTTGCTCATGAAGACGACCTCGCGGTGCAGCACGTCGGCAGCAGATCCGCCGGCTGACGAGGCGGCCTCGAGGTCCGGCCGTGCCGACTCGACGCCGGTCAGAGTGAGCGGGCTGATCTGCTGCGGCACCTGCATGCGGGAGGACTCAAACGGCCGCAGCTCGTCCTCGCCGCCTTTGGGGGATGTCGACGACCACGCGGCAGCGAGCTTGGCCGCTGCCGCCGTGGCCGCGTTGGACCGCGTGCGCGACAGGTCGTAGAGGGTGTCGATGGACACGGTCAGGTCGTGGACGAGATCGGCAAAGCGAGCCTTGTCCCACGTGACAATGGGGAGTTTGCGATCAGCTGACGCGGCCTTCTCTTCGGGACCGGTAAGCGCGCTCAGCTTGCCGGAGCCCATCTCCGTGTCGCCCACGAGCCGCTTCGAGCTCGCCCAGAGCGGCTCGACTTCCGCAAGCGTCTCCTTGATGGTCGACATGATGCTGCTGACCACCTCGCTCAGCCCGGCGCGCGAGATGGACGAATCGATCAGCACCTCGTTGGATGGTTGCGCGCTGGGGTCGGACCACTCAAGGCCCCAGCTGACGAGCCGATCCTTTTGGATGCGCAGCTTGCGATGCAGTGCCTTGATCTCCGGGTCCTCGGCGTTCTGGAGCGGCGTCATGACAAAGTCGGACGACTTTTTGGTGTCGTCGTAGAGGCGGCTGAGGCGGCTCTGGAAGGGCAGCTGGAAGCCCGGCAGGAAATAGGACTCCATGCTGGGCGGGTGAGAAGAGGGTATGTATGTGAGAGAGAGAGTATGTGTGTCTGTCAGTCCGGTGTGCTGCTGCTCACAATCAGCAGCCAGTGTATGATGAGTTCAGCTGCCTGTCTTCGCGATGTCTTGGCAACAGAAGACGCAGATGCCGCTGAGAGGCTGGCGTGCCCTCAGCACGGTATCGAATCGGTGGTATCACAATCTCTGTCGCTGGGAGGGGGGGGGAGAAGATCAGAACCTCTCCAGATCAGATGAATGGTTGGCAGAGAGAGACAGGAAGAGAAAACGACGAGCGGTCTCCTAGTAGATAAGGCCCGCCTGGTGATTCGTAGGCACCGATATTTCTCCAGTCAGGGTGGAGGCTGCAGCAGACAGGTCGCCAGGCCAAAATGAACGGTTCCACAACCTCTTACGGCAGCATCCCATTTGACGGCGGCGTATGGGACGGGTGGTGTTTTTATTTGGCTGCCTATGGGAGGGCGTTGGCGACGAAAGCGCTGCTTCAGGGTATGGTTGGTCCAGAAATCCTGTTGCCTGGGATGGATGGCGCGGGGAGCATCGCCACTAGTCGCTCCTGAACACTGTGCCTTTGCACAGTCCTTATAAATATACACTGTACAGGGCAGTTGTTTTTATTTGCGTCGTAGCAGTGATGAACGGTTTGTATTATTCTACCACCCTTCGCAGGTTCTGATTCTTTCCGTGTTATATCTGGTACAAAAACTAAAGCAGAAATACCAATTCTGTTTATAGTGAGAACAAGTGTATGTATGCCGGGCACAGTGGCTGTTGTTATACATAGTTAGGAATATTCACCGCGACTCGAAGAGGCGGCTGACGATACATCTTATGAAGAATACGCTTCTTTTTTGAAATAGTCTTTTTCTTTTCCCACTTCCAAATGCCGTACTGTCAAGTGCTGCATTATTGCACAAGCTCTGAATATAGATTCCATACATCTTTCAACCGTAACTCGTTGGGTATATCTTCACACATAACAAAACAAACACATACACACATACCGAAATACAATTGTAGAAGCGAAGATGTGAGCCAACCGGGGCCAAGAAAGAAAAGAAGAGAAGAGAGATTGGCGTGCCGTGAGAGAAAAGTAAGACGACCACAGAAAGAGGTCAAGGGGTGCAGGACAGTGGAGGTCGTCACCACCGAATCCGAGTGACACGCGTCTTGAGGTCGGGTGCGCCAGCAATCAGGCCGCGAGTTCCACACTGAAGCGTGGCTATGTGTTCGCGCAGGTCAAACTCGCAGGCCTTGACGAGCACACGCTTCTCGGCTGGAACTGGTCGGTGTGTTTGCATAAATTGCAGCAGATTCTGGTTGGTCATAAAGGACTGCGGGTTGACACCCTGCAGGCCAAAGAAGGGGGGCGATGAACTTTCTTTCCGAAATTCCCACCGTGCATTCCCACCGGGGCCTAGCGGCATCTCGCCAAAGTCAGCCGACAAGCTGCGAGGTTGGCTGCCTACGCTGCTTGGGGACAGACGTCCTAAGAGCGAAGGAGGAGACAGTGGGCTCGCTCCAGGCGTGGTACCTGAACTGGGCATGCTGGGCATGCTGAGCATGTTAGGTATGCTTCCCGTGCTGTGCCGATGCATCATCTCCATAAACTCCTCCTGTTCGCCTTCTTCCTCAATGTTGACCACCCACATGCTGATTCGGGCCATGAGCTCGCTGTCCCACATGCCCTCGCGACGGGCACTGCTGCGAAGAAGCTGGATCGCTTGGCGACGGAGCAGACGATCGCGGGATTTGGTAGCAACAACATACAGCGGCGGGACAATGCCCAAATCGGCGCTGAAGCTAGCCTTGATGTGCCTAGCTTGGTAGTCGAAGCCCGTGAAGGAGCTCGGATCCAAGCTGGTTCCGTGGTTGTGGTGGTTGCATTGTCCCGGGTCGGGACACCGGGTGGCAGCGGCACGGCGCTCTTCGTCGCCGACAACTTCAAACGCAAGGTCGACGATTTTCTGAAACTGAGGGCGGAATGCATCAAACTTCATCTCGCTGTCGCTGAACGTCATGAGGAACAGAATCTGGGCCATAATTTGGGACATCTTTAGCACCGCAATGGCTGCTTTCTCCTGGCTGGTGACGTCCGGATTGTTGCGGCTGGCCAAGAGAGGCTCGAAGGCGGTTGTCCAAGTCTCGATGCGGTGCCGGAACTGCTCGCCAAACTTGGCCACGGATTTAGGCAGGATGTTGGGGGGGCCACTGGCCTGCTGGAACATCATCTCCGTGAAGCGTAAGGTGTGTTCACAGAGCGCGTCCCATGTGAGACGAGCCTCACGCAGAGAGGTAAAGCGTTCAGGAATTGGGTCCTGGTGGGTCGAGACTGGAGAGCTTGCCTCGGATGACGTCGGCGGGGACGACGGCAACGACCGGTCGCTCATGTCTGGCGTACTGGTCGGTTCCTGTGGCAGCAGGCGGATGACGTGGGGTTGGGGGAAGTGAAAAGCCATGTCGTACGACTTGGCCTGGATGGCGAGGCGTGTAAACATCTGGATGAGCTCGTCTTCCACCGGCTCTTCTGCAGCACGGGGCGTCTTGGAGTGGCGACGCTCGGAACGCAGGCGCTCGAGCAGGGCCAGGCCCGTCTGGATCTGCACAATGGCCTGCTTGTGGTCACCGATAAAGGAATCGAAGCAGGCCAGCAGCACGCTGGCCATCAAGCGAGTGCGCTGCGTGCGCTCGTCTTGGGCGCTCACGCAGGTGAGAGCCTCGCAGGCGCTCGAGTATTTCTTGAGCGCCACCTCCCAATGGCGGAAGGCACTGTCGTTGTTGCTCACAACCAGGGTGGCACTGGGCGAGCCGGGTGGTGACTCGGTCGTCTTTTCCAGTGTCCTGTACAAGGCGCCCAGGGCCACGACGGCGTGGCGGATGGCGGCCTCGGAGTGGCACTCGACGAGCACCGTCCGCGACCAGAACACATCGTCAAAGAATCCCGACAGCTCGTTGGCAGTATGCAGGCGGAACAGCTGGAAGTACAGGGCCTCCTGCTGGTCGAAAGGCAGGTTGATGGAGGGGTGGTAGACGAAGGTGGGGACGGGCGGTGCGGTTGGAGTCTGCGGGGGAGTGATTCGGCGCAGGACCAGTTTTTGCACTCGTCGCGGCGCAATTTGCACAGACTGGTGGCTCTGGTAGTTCTGGTGACTCTGGTGGTTCAGGTGGCTCTGCTGGTTCCGCTGGTCCTGCTGGTCCTGCTGGTCCTGCTGGAACTGCTGGAACTGCTGGAACTGCTGGAACTGCTGGAATGGCCTTTGCTGCTGTTGCTGCTGGTGGAACTGGCTCTGATGATCGCCTGGCTGCTGTCGGACTTGCTGGAGCTGGTGCGGCTGGAGCTGCAGGTTGGGCTGCGGCCGTAGTGCCGGGCGCGGCTGCAGCACAGGTGTCATGCGAGGCACCGAGACGGGACCAGCGGCGGCTAGAGCCGTGGGATCTGGCCTGGGAGCGATGCGGATTTCTCTGGTGTTGGTCCGGTGTGGCGGTGGGTAGCCGACGCATTCTTTCCTGGCCTTGACGCATTGAGAGCACTGCGGCCGCATCTCGTCGCACTTGATTCGTCTCTTTCTGCTCGTCGCGCGTTGTGGTTAGCCGAGGTCGCTGTACCTTACGCTACGAGCCTCCAGCGTCAATTCGGCAGCCAGTTTGCTCCGAGGCCAACTTACTTGCAGTTGCTGCAGCCGGTCTTGACCTTGGGCCGGCTGGTGCGCACCCTTCGGGACCTTGCGTCGGCAGCTACATCTTGGCTCGCAGTATCGGAGGCGGGCTGCCCGGCTACGCTGGCCATGCGCGGCTGGGGTAGCTGCTGCTGAAGCTGTTGCGTCTGCTGGGGTAGGGATTCGGGGTTCTGAAATGCCATGGCGGCAGCGTTGCAGACAGGCAGGTTGCGAGGCTGGATCGTAAAGAAGTTTGGGGAGAAGGTCTAATTAGAGACAAGAGGCAATAAGAAATGATAATAAAAATAACAATAAAAAACGGGTGGCCACTAGTCACGAATTGCAGGCCATGAGGGATGGTGCCTCGTGGCGTAGTCGGCTCGGTCGAGCAAGAAGGACAGCAATTGTGAGCCTTCTTCTTGAGGAGGGAGGGGGCGGTTGCAGGCAGGGTGAAATGAGCAAACGAAGGCAAAGTGAAGCAAGAACAAGTTTCAAGGGCAAGAGAGCAAAAACGGGCTGCACAGATGCCAAAACGAACTTGGAGTTGGCGGATAATATAAGGAAGGGATGAGAAAGAAGGCAGATAGGGCTAGACCGGTCCTGTTTCTGTTCTGGTTCTTTTGCTCTTTTGTTCCTTAGGAGAGCCACCAAAGTGGGGAATTCGGGGAAATCGCTATGATGCCTTTGATGAATGACGAGAGCAATTGACTATGCGCCGGCAGTGGCGTGTCAATGCTGGCTTGTGCAGAGCACGGGCAGGATGAGGCGAAGCTGGACTGCAAGGTATATTCTCGGGAATTTATCACAGTTCGGAATCCCTAGTCTGCAACAACTGTGTTGTTTATTCGCGTGGCTCGAAAAATAGGTCCCAAAGCAGAATGGCCAATTTCGGGAGGGTGTGGTAGAAACCGCAGCGTGGGAATGGACCCCCAGGCACCAGCGATGGGTTTCCAGGATGGGTTTCGAGCAGGAGGCGCAACCGGGGTTGGGGCGACGCCGTGGTGGGCAGGGCAAGGGGGGAGGAGCGTCCGAGCGATATCGCGTACCAGAAGGGCTAGGAGGACACCCAGGAGACGAAATGGTCACGGGTTGTTGCAGTAGGATCGAGCGTCGAGGAGATTGGGATGTTGCAAGCCGAAGAAGGCTAGGTGGTGCTGCACTCGTCAGAAGCTGAACTGCGCAGTCGGTCCCGGGAGCTGAGCACGCAAAAGGGTTGGGATTGGGGCAGGATTGAACGAAGCCACGGCTCGGAATGGCAAGAGGGCCAGGGCTGAAGGAGGCCAAAGAAGACAATGTTTCAAGGTGCAAGGTGTCAAGGGACTCAGCAGGTCGCGTGTGTGGCGGGGCGAGGGGCTCTTCTTATCAGGGGAGATCGGGAGGGAAGAGGCATTGATGGGTATTCGATGTAATATGCGAATTGCTGTGTTGGGGATGGCAGGCCGAGCATTGGGGAGGCGGTGGCCCTGCAGGGAAGTGGCTGCAACGTTGTGACTGACACAAGGATGCACGCCGGGGTGATGACTCCACGCAAGGGCGTACATAAATGGTAGGGCGTGCATAGGAGGGCATGCATAGCAGGACATGCATAGCAGGGCCTCCATGGTCTGGAAATACATACCGGAATGAGAAAAGAGCCTTCAAAAACAAAGAGTCGAGGACCAGACGATGAGTTGTCAGAAGACGTGTAACCGGTCTGTCGGGGAGGCAGCAGTGCCGGGGAGGTGCGGCAGAAGTGTAGACCGTAAGACGTGTATGTACGGCAGGAGGGGGGGTCAGCAATGAAAGGCGATATTCGAGGCAGGGATATGCGAGGATGGAGCGGTGGGAGCCAGACAAAACGGGACAAACAAGAGAGGTCGAACAAGGCAGGGATGGATGGATACGAGTTTCTATATGGAGAGGACGGGGTAGGAGAGACAAGGAGAAGAGAGCAAGATGCACGGGGGTGAGGGGAGCCACGAGAAGGGGGGAGGGGGGGGGAGGGGGATATTATAAAGAGAGAAAGAACAGAAATAGAAAAACGATAGAAGAACGATAGAAGAAAGATAGACGAGGAAGGTCGAGATGAGAAGACAGATCAAGCCGGGTTATAGCGGTGAGGAGCAAGGTCAATGCAATTCAGGCCGGGACGAGGGGGGAGGCATGGGTAGGAACCAAGTAACGGAGAAGGGAGAGACATGCAGGGCGAGGTCGAGGAGGGTTGAGGTCACTTGGACGAGGACGGAATCGATGGAGCAAGGAAGTGTGTTCAGGACCGAGTACATTGTACACATGCGATACAACACGGGATTGGCAAAGCCAGGAACAGCATGGGCAACTCGAGCAACTTGAGCAACTTGGGCGAATGCGGCAAGCGCAGCCAGGGCCAGCAGAGACAGACAAGAGACAAGCGGAGACTGCAAGCAGAGACACGACCAGGGCAGGGAAAGCCGCGGCCCATGGCCATACACGGAAGGCACGACCAGACGACACTAATGTGGAATAGAGGGAGTGATCGAAGCGCTACTGCACCGACGATGATGTGGGAACGACTAGCGCCACGCTGCTCCCCGTTCTGGTGCAGGCCCTGACGTGCCCTGGCACGCCCTCGAAGCACTGGCATGTGGGGGGGGGCATGCTACCGTAGGTGCTGGGTGCCGCAGAGTGTCACATACGAGTTCAGCGTGCTAACTAACTACATAGTAGTTGACTAGTGTGTGGGTTTTACGAGCAGGAGAGACAGAGCCGGCAGGTGCGACCGTGCCGATTCCTGCCCTGATGAGCGGACACGTGTGGACGACGTGCAGCCAGGCAAACAGGCAGGCGGATTTGGAAAGAGCGACTGGCAGTTTGGCAGAACACGCTTCTGAGTCGCGATTGGCAGCAGCACACTGTACATACAAAGTAGTAAGCTGCACCTTGGTGAGATAACCGGATCGCCCATGATTATCCACGTTTACGAGATGCCCCAAGCTGGACACACCAGCCGATCCCCAGGAGAGGCACCAAGAGCTAGGCGACCCTCTCGGGTCACACGGGACGGTGATCTCAATGGCGACGTACGGTCGCAGTGCAACCGAGGCAGAGGCAGAGACCAGACAGAAACCAGAGACAAGAGGCACACAGAGACGAGTCGCAGGCGACGCGCAGAAGGACGTGCGAGGGGAGGACATGCGGCGCAGAGACAAGGACAGAGACATGCAGAAGCACGGATACACAGAGGGGGACACACGGACACAGAGAAGCACACAGGCGGAAACAGGAGCACAATGACGAAGATGTCTGCGCAGCACAGAAGCACAGAAGCACACGGGCGCAGGGGCACAGATACACGGAAACATGCACGGAGACACGGGGACACGGAAACACAGAGAAGCACAGAGACGAGAGACGAGGGAAACGAACAAACAACAAAGGTCCCGGGGGTGGGGATTAGACGGTGACAGCGAGTGACAGAAATTGGCAGGCAGCGACAGTAAGGGGGAGAAAGAGACCAAAAAAAGACACACCAACAGACACGCACATTCCATCCACCAACCGCCAACAGCCAACGTCTAACTAACAGCACGCGCCAGCGGGCACCACCCCCATTTCTGCCCTGTCTTGCTCCGCGGCCTGCAGAACAGCTGCCCGCGCCTACCGTGCAAGACGGCAAGATACTAACTATTAGTTACTTTGTATGTCAGTACATGCGGCAGGGTGCATTCGAGCATCTTGACAAGTCTCTGGGTCTGCGCACAGGCACCGTCGTCTTCTTCGTCTCCCCCGTCTTCCCGGTCTCCAAATCGCAGATAAACAAGACACCCACTTCGTGCGTGCACCGACACGGAGCACCCGAGCTTTCTGGGGTACCACTGGGCCCGCGATGAGGCGATATTTCCGGCTTCGAGACGCTACGAGGAATGGGACGGCGTCTTTTTTATTCTGCGGCGGTAGTTACCATGTATCTTGCAGAAGACATGCGTCGCGAGATAACTATAGTCCTGGATGGAAAGAGGCTAGCGGTGGAAGCTTCGAAGAAGGGGTGTGTGGGAATAAGCCAAAAGCCAAGCAAGATACGGTGTGCATCCCCACGCAGATAGAAAGCGAGAACGACGGATCGAAGGTCGAAAGTCGAAAACCCACACGATGGCTGCAGTACCCATCTCGAGATGCGACGGCCGCCAAGTCGCTGCAGAACCGACGCAGAACCGACGCAGAACCGACGCAAATTGACGCACAGCAAACGGCAGTGTCCATCATCATCTGAAGTTGTCCTGGCAGAGGGAGGGAGGGAGGGAGCTCCCTGTCTCACCCTCGCCTAAACACACTGTCGTCACCGTTGAGCGTTGGATTGACTCTGGCGGCCCATCGGGCCTCTGCCTCGTGCTCTGCCTCGCCACCTCCGCCTCACTGGCCTCTTGACGGCTATGTCTCCCTCCCATATACTCCATTTCAGCCCTATGCACAGAAATATGGGCCGCGGCGCTGAGAGGGGGCGCTCGCTCATTGGGTTCCTGGGTTCTTGGGCTGGTCTGCTGACGGCTCCCCTCTAAGCCGACCAAACAGCGTTCCAGACAGACGAAGGGGGAAAAAAGGGGGCTGTGGTGCATATGTGGGAAGTCGCGAGCTAAGGGCCAGTCTGTGGGCAGTTCTGGGACAACACTGGGACTTTGGGAGGCTAAGTGAGAAGCTTGACGCAATTCGGGACCGACACTGACAGCCCGCCGTCCAATCGCCTGGCCTTGCGTGGTGCATATGCAGACACAGCGTGCGACTCGTACATGATACTCTACATGTGCGAGATATCGTACATACATACGGTGCACACGGTGCACCCGGTGCATGCACCAGCCACCATCTCTTGATGGATGTCCGCTGCCTGTCTGTCTGCCTGCACGTCTGCGTGCTTGCATGCAACCACCGGGCATGCTTCCGTCAGCCCTACTGTCGAAGGCGGGCAGAAAGCAAGGAAGAAGGAGGGATGACCAGCCAGCCAGCCAGCCAGACCAGATATGGTACTATGTAGATATGCCGTACCAAAAGGGTGGGATGGCCGGAGGCACCACGGACAATGGCACGCGCCACTGGCCTGCCTTTGACCGATGGATGAAAAGGGCCGTTTGGCTCTGACGCGGCTCGGCCTGGGGTCAGCGCGATGCGGACGGTATCAAAAAAAAAAATACAAGGACAACAGGAACAGCGAGAGCGACAGATACGGTGCATACGTGCTCTCGTCGTGTCGTAACTAGCCCTCCCCCCTTTTTTCCCCTCTACCCCCCTTCCCTCTGTGTCTGTCTCTTGCTCTTTTCGAAGCGTCGTATCTGGCCCTGTCTGCATCCAAATTATGGGCTGACTGGCAACATGCATGACTAGCAAGATGCTCATACTCGTACAAATAAGATTGAACATGCAAGAAGAAAAAAGACCGCAAGTCGAATAATAAAAGGAAAAAGGAAAAAAGAAAACAGGAAACGCGCCAGAAACACCATCATACAGGGATAGATAGGATCAATGAAGAAAACGAGCGGTACCGGGAGGAGAGTCGACATGGGTGCTGACCATGGACCCGCCGATGGAAGCGACAAGACGGCGCCAGAAGGACGCCAGAAGGACGCCAGAGCAACGCCATAGAATTCTGGGCCAGGGAGACGGAAGCAACAGGGGGCCGGCCCTGTTGGTCAATCACGGCAAGGGCGACAATCATGAGCATATGGGGGACCATACGAGATACTCGACATGCATATTACTATGTAGTCCACACGCACTAGCTCAGCATGGTCAATGGATCGTACCTTGAAAGTGTACGCAGCAAGATACGAGCAGCCACAGCGCCAGGGCTGCACCAGGCCTGTACCAGACCTGTACCAGACCTACACCAGTGTGCTCCAGTGTGCTCCGGTGTGCTCCAGTCTGCTCCAGTCTGCTCAAGTCTGCACTGCACGAATGCGCTGCATGGCTACCAATCCAGGCAAACAGACCCAGCCACACCTCTCGGATCTGCCGCTTATCGCAAGTTGAGCAAAAGGGCTGTGCTCTGCCCACTTGCCGCACGGGTTGCGGATTGGGCAAGGGACGGGCACCCTTGGACAGGCGCTACGGGGGGGGCTTCCATAAGGCTCCCATCGATCTCGGGGCCGCCGTGATAAAGTGGGGAGGGAGGGTCATGGGTGCCCACTCCGCCTTTTAACTATCCTGGACTACGATAGGATTGGGGATGGTCGGGGATCCAGACGAGAGGGACCCAGTCCCATTGGTCAGAGACAGGGGTTGTGTGGGTGCGGTGTGAGCTCGATTGGACGGATGGCTGGAGGAAAAGATGCAGCAACGAGGCACATCACAAAATGAGGCCAAAATGAGGCCAAATGGGGGGGGCAGCGAGGGGGCAGCGAGGACGGCGCGGCCCAATAGGCGAGCTGACCCAGCTGTCTACAGACAGAAAACCGTTCGATTTTCGGAGCCACAACTGGGAGCCAACAGCCCCTGCTGCTGCCATCCCAAGGAATACTCGTAGTGCATGCAACGAAGTCTTCTGGAAGCACACTAGAAGGAGACTATCGTCGGCGCCCCCTTTGGTTTCTTTTGTTTTCTTGGTTTCTTTTGTTTCGATTGTTCCTTTTGGTTCGATTGTTCCTTTTGTTTCGATTGTTCCTTTTGTTCCTTTTGTTCCTATTGTTCTTTTGTTCTTTTGTTCTTTTGTTCCTTCATCCTTCCATTCTTCCGTCACCCCCTTCTTCCACATGGTCGGCCCGTCCTCTTGGCCCACCCTGGCCTTCCCACACCTTCCTCTTCTGTTTGCCTGATAGTCTGCCTTAGAGGCCTCTCACCTTGACATGCGTGTGGCCTGTTGATCACTGGTTCACTCACCGGCTACCCCACTGGTTACCTTGCTGGCTACCTCTATCGAGGTGTCTCGATGCCTGGCTATGCGAAGGATAACACCATGGGCCAAAGATACTCATGACGCTCAGATAGGATACTCGTGGGGCTCGTAGATGGGGCTCGGACAGATACGAGGAGGCTAATCCTTCCTTACACGTACATGGAAGGCCATTCGCCATATCCACTTGCCTGTACGGGACTTCTGAGGTCCGTTGGCGAGAGACACTCGAAAACCTCGCAACTCTTGACACACACTTGGATGTCTACCATGTAGGTAATCCCTCTGCTTGACGCGGTTTGGTAGCTCGTACTCGTACACAACACAAAAGCCAAACAGGCCATAAAGAGACAACCACACAAGCAGCAGCCATCATGCAAGCTGCAAACACGCACACGCACACCCCCCCTCCCCCAGACAGGCCGTCCCGGACGTCTGGTCGTGTCGTCTGACTCAGATGGAACCCGGCATAAGCGACGTCCTTTCTATTGGGGAACCAGTCAGATTGGCGTCCTTTCTATTGGGGAACCAGTCAGATTGGCGCTTGGAGGGGGGGGGAGGGAATCGGCGAGGATAGGCGAGGAGACTATGGGCGCGGCATGGCCATGGCTCCTTAATATTAGAGAGGTGCTGGTTCGAGGCTCTTGCGCGTAGGATTAGGCCGATCGGGCTCTGTTTGGTCCTTTGCGTTGTCATTGGGGGCGGGAAAACTGATCAACACGACAGACCAGATTGGGGAAAGCACGGCAGAGACAGTGCAGAGGATGCAAGAGGAATGCAACCAACATGCAGAGGAGAAGGGGGGGTCCCGACACAATGACTCGGTATCTTAAGCCGTACACCAACAAAGAAGGTCCCTCACCGACGCTGTGAAACAAGTGCAAAAGCAAAACAAGGAAAAAAGGGAAAAGGATGTCAGAAGTCAAATTTTGTAATAATAGCCCCTGTAAACGTGAGATTGCACATACGAGCATACTGTAAATGGCGACCGGTAAAAAAGACCAAAAAAAAGGAAGAAACCGGAAAAGGGGACCGACTCGGCCAACGGGAGGAAAGATGATCGTTCCATGGCCATGGCCGGCGTCCAACAGCAAAGGGCAAAGCCACAGCGAGAGAAAGAGAAAACGAATAGGAATACAGAGTGGAGTGCAATGCAACCATGGCAAAGGCTGGCTTTGAGAAAATCGTAGCCAGTGTGAAGAAAAGAGGCATCGTAGCACTCGTGAACGTTGTGCCCATAAAGACACTCGTCGAGAGAATCGTGAGGAGAAATGGGGATAGCAATGGAGGGCATTGCTAGATATGGTCATGGAGACATCGTGAAAAGGATGGTAAATGAGAAGACAACGGAGAAAGATCATGACCAGGGCCTGGGACCGGCAATGAGTTGTCAACCTGTTGTTGCGTGTTAGTGACCAGTACACCGTAGAAAAGTTAAGAAAAAAAAAATCTCCACCAAAATCTTGTCCCACCAAAAAAAAAAACCCACGATTGGTTAGTTATATTCAAAAAAAAGAGTCTGAACCTCACGAATGTGTTCAACAGAGCCTCATCCTAGCCGCCCGTCACCACAATCGACACACCACCACCGATCATGTCCGACTCGGCCACGGCGGACCTCCTCTTTGGCTCGGACCAGGCCAACCTCAACTTTGCCAAAGTCCTCGGCGCCCTCCGCCGGTCGCACCTGTCCACCACCCACCGCCTGCGGTCCATCGCCCGCGATGCCGCCTTTGTCGCCGAGGTGGCCGCGCACTATGCGGGCCGCCCCCTCGTCGCCAACGAGCGCTGCGGCCGGTGGTACATCCCGCCCTCGGCCGGCGCCGCGTCGGCCTACTTCAAGTCCACCGACGGCCACACCGGCCAGTGGGCCGTCAGCACGCGGCGCCTGAACCTGCACCTGCTGGCGCTGGCCGGCGCGCACGGCGGGTGCATCCTGGTGGACTCGACGCGGCGGGGGAAGCGGATGCCGGATGCCCTGAGCAAGACGGTGCCTCTGTGGTGTTGTGTGGTGAACCGGCTGTTGTTCGGCGAGGGCGACGACGGCGGCGACGAAGCTTCCGGCGGCGTCGAAGACGGCGTCGGAGGCGAGGAGGAGGAGGAGGAGGAGGAGGAGGGCGAGGACGCGGAGAAGAAGGAGACAAAGGCGAGGGCGACGTCATCGTCTCACGCATCGTCCCACGCATCGTCCCACGCGTCCTCCCACGCCTCCCCCCTCGCCCTGTTCACTCCCCCTGGCGTGGTCTCCCCCTCGGAACACAGCCAGATGCTCGACCGCGTGCCTGCCGCCGTCGCGTCCCTCCGCCGCCTCGGCATCCTCGCTGACCGGGCCCTCTGGCGCGCCCGGCTCCGGAACAAACCCTTGCGGCCCGTCTGGGTCACCCCGGACCGGCCCCTGCCGGACCTCCGCGGCCGCCTGTCCGACGAGTGCAACGTGGTGGTGTGCTGCACGGCGTCGTTTGCCGAGGAAGACGGCCTCATCAAAAAGGACTACACGTACATCCAGGGCGCGGCCGACGACACGGAGAACTGGGCCCACGGCCTGACGTGGGAGGTCTTCTGGGCGCACCAGGCCGAGCTGCTGGCGACGCCGGAAGGGGCGCTGCCGGGGGTGATTGCGTCCCTGGTCGAGAAGGAGGCGGCGGCGGCGGCGGCGGCGGCAGCGGCCAAAGCGGGAGAGAAGAGCGCCGGTGCCGACGGTTGCTCCGGGGGAACCGCCGTCACGCCGTACCTGTCTGTCGGGGCGTGGACAGGCTCGGAACCGCCGTCGCCCTGGACCGACAAGAACAGCAGCAGCAGCAGCAGCAGCAGCATCTGCCGGGTGGTGTTTGTGCGGCAGACAACCGAGCCGGCCGCGTGGGTGCGCGCGCCAACACACCTCGAGGTCGGCCTCGGCAAGCAAGACAAGCTGGCCGGGCGGAGTCTGCGGTACGCGCTGCCGCAGATATGCTCCTTCGTGTCGGCGTACCTGGACAAGGCCGGAGAAAACGCCGCAGACGGATCCCCTCAAGGAGACACTCGACAGAAACAAGTGGTCGTCCTCTGCCCAACCGGCAAGGACATCTCCATTGGCGCGGCACTGGCGATCTTGTGTGCCTGCTTTGACGAGGCGGGCCACCTGCCCGCGACCAATGCCGACGGGGTCTCCACGGCGCCAACCTCGTTCAACAAGGACGCCATCCGGGTTCGGCTGGGGCGCATCATGACAGCGCTGCCGCAGGCCAATCCGAGCCGGACGACGCTGCAGAGCGTCAACAGCTATCTGATGGATTTGCGGGGGTGAGACAAGCCAACAGATGACACCACAATTACGACAACAACGAGAGAACGGCAATCACGATCAGAATGGCAAGACCAGCGAGATCAACAGACTAAGAAAAAAGACAAGAAAAAAAAGAATGCTACAACTGTAACAGTTTTGTCTAAAACACGTATCTATGCAACAAAAACCAGAAGCCAAAAAATAAAGTCTCTCTTTGAGACTCTCTGGCTTCTGGGTTTTGGCGCTCATGCTAAAAAAGGACACACAGAGAGAGAGTTGGAGCTATCTTCGTCCCCCCCTCTCTCTCACACACCCTCTCTCTTTCACACACACACACACGCACACTCTCTCGGTATCTCCCTCTTATAACTCCCCCTTTTCAATCTTGGCCAGCGCTGCCGGGAACTCGGACCAGTGGTCAATCACAATGCGCGCGCCGGCGTCTGTCAGCACCTTGGCCATCGCGGGCTTCTTGTCGGCCGGGTAGGGCCCCGTGTAGCCCACCACGACAATGCCCGCCCGGTGGCCGCTCGCCGTGCCGCTGCGGCTGTCCTCGATGGCGACGCTCTCGGCGGCGGTGACGCCCAGCGTCTTGAGCGCGTGCAGGTAAATAGCCGGGTCGGGCTTGCTGGTGGGCGTGGGCAGGCTGGTGGCCGCGGAGAAGACGTGGTCGGTGGCAAAGAAGCGGTCGAGGCCGACGACCTCGAGGCTGGCGCGGACGCGGCGGAGCGCCGAGCTGGAGACGACGGCAAGCTTGTGGGCGCCTCCCTTGGACAGGGCGTCGAGCTGCTCTTCGACGCCGGCGCACGGCGCCAGACCCGACCGCAGGCGGGCAATGACGACGTCCTCTTCGCGGAGGACGTACTGCTCGGTCTCTTCGGCGGACAGGGGGAAGCCGTAGCGGGTCTGGAGGGAGGCGAGCATGCCGCGGAAGTTCTGGCCGACGAACTCGGTGATGAGGGTGGCGCCGGTGAAGTTGGGCAGGGGCTGGACGCCCTTGGCTGCGCAGATCTCGTTGAGGAGGTCGGCGCAGCCCTCAAAGGCGAGCTCCTCGGACAGGACGAGCGTGTTGTCGCAGTCGAACAGGAGCGTCGTGATCTTGGCCATGGTGGGCGGCGGTGAAGAAGTAGCCTGGCGAAAGTAGAAGGGGAAGCGAAGAAGGAGTGAAGAAGCCAAGTCGTGAAGAAGTCGAGGAGTGAACAAGGCAAGTAAAGTAGTGAACACGTCCAAGTGGTGGAAATCTGGGGAAAGAGGCGGGGAACAGAGAATGATGTACAGATGCACAGACAGAGATCAAGAGTTCCAGGGGACAACCAAAAAAAAAGCAACACGTCACAAAACTGGCAAGCCAATGAAGCAAAACAACGAAAGAAACAGCGGGCGAGAGAGCTCTGCCTCTCCTTTTTGAACCAAAGGAGAAACGGAAAACGACACTAAAGTGGAGCTTCACAGGAAAAGAATCCCCCTTGGAATGCATTGGTGTTGGCCACCTGCCAAAGACCGGTTACATAGCCAGGGTCCGATTGTCCCTTTCCCGTTACCCGCGTGCGTTCGTCTTCGCTGCGGTTCCCGTCTTTTTGTCGCTCGGTCGTTTCTTGCCGTCAGCTCGGCAGTGTATATCCCGCCGGAAGATGCTGCTGCTGCTGCTCTTCTGTGGCGTCTGTTCTTACTCAGAATCAGAAGCAAGCGAAACATCGAGGCAAGAGCGACTGTCTCGTTCGTTCCTGCCCAATCGACCACACACACGCCTGCCAATAGTCACTGTCCCTCGGCGCAGGGTGCCCCCCCCTCGAAAACACCCCGCCCAGTGTCGTCATAGCACAGGTTTGGCGGGGCGGAGGGGCGGCGGGCAGTTTGCTCCCTGATCGTTTCTGATCGGACGGGGAAAAGCACATAATAATAGTACGAGCCCTGCAACCCCACTCTGGCTGACACGTGATGGCTCGTTTTGTATTTCTCGCTCCAAGGGAGCCACCCACAGCGGCCATGGCTCCTCCTGGCCAGTGTCGTTTTTTTGTTCGCTCCTGTCGAGATCTCTGCTCCCAGCTATTGCGTCAATCGGCCTGCAGCAGCAACACTGACAGTCGCATGTGAGGGCTCGATAACGAACGAGATCCCAGAGACTTTCTCCATTTTGCATGTAATGCAAAGGTCACATGACCAGAAAGGGAATTAAGAAATCAGAGAAGATCAGAGAAGCATGGCTATCCACGGCTCTAACAGGCCCACCACAGTTCCCGTTTCAAGTGAAACTGGCACCAAGGATGGCCTGCAGAAGCCAAACCAGTTGTCTTTTGCTCCAAAGCCGCCCTACCCAATTTCAGACTAACCCTGCGTCCCTGGCGCTAAAGCTGACCTTTTTTTTTTCTGGACCTGCGATAGAGCTCTTTTCAAGATAGGCCTTCGAACTTGCAGCTTCACAAGACAAAGTTTGGGCAACGAAGACATCCGGACCGGGTGGCAATCGCTATCCCTATTCCTTCCCTCCCCCTCCCATCCCTCTTCTCTTCCCCGATATGGCGGACATCTGGGACCTCCTCGGCGACGCCGTTCGCCTCCAGGGCGAAGCCAACCTCGACGCGTGGTCGGTCGACATTGCCCGCCGGCTCGAGACCGCCGGCCTCGGCCGCTTTCTGGATAGCGCAGCTACAGACGCTGTGCCGTTGGCGTCGTCGTCGTCGTCGTCGTTGTCGTCGCCCTCCTACTCTTCTTCTACCGCCCTCGCCCAGTGGCACACCGACCGCACCCAGGCCAAGATGGCCCTCCTTGTCACCACCGCCCCCGTCAGCGAGCAGCTCGCCGCCGCCGGCTACCAGCCCGACAACGATGCCTTTGAGAGCCCCCGCTACCTCTACGATTTTGTGCGCACACGCGTATTTCTGTCGGCGGCCGCCGACCCGGCGGTCGGCCGGCGGCTGCTGCGGAGCCTGGCGGGGCTGCGCCTGCGGATGTACGACGACAGGGTGGCCGCGTTTGTGCAGGCCTTCGACGACCTCTGTGCGCGGCTGGACCGGCACGGGGCGCCGCAGACGGACGCCGCCAAGATCTGGACGTGCTTGAACGCTCTGGAGGAGACGGACCCGGACTGGCCGAGCCAGTGGATGGGCGAGGAGGAGGCGGAGCAGGCAGAGACCGATGCTGGGGATGCCGTTTCTGTAGAGGCGGAGGACCGACTACCCGACAAGAATGCCCAGGTGACTACCCTGCCTACGTGTGTGGCTGACTGGGAAGCCTACACCTCGTGGGCGGCGTTCCGGCATGATCTGGTGCATGGCTTTGGCGAGCGGAAGCTGGCCAGGGTGCCCATGACACCCACGTCTCCTGTCCTGGACGACTGGGTCCATGTGGACAGTTTTCTCGAGGAAGAGGACGGCGACGATGGAGAGGAGTTTGTGGTCGAAGAAGGGAAGGTCGCCAAGGAGGTGGTCAGAAAGCCAGTCAGCAAAAGATCAGCCAAGGTGGAGGAGACGCATTCGGTTGCTCTACCCTCCTCTATACCGTCTGTTGTGCAAAGGGAATCCACCCCCGGCGAGACGACGCCCAGGAAAAAGAAAAGGCCCCGGTCTCGCCTCAAGGACGCCAAAAAGAAACACCAGCGCTCCTTTTTCCACGCCAAGTTCCCCGGCAGCCCCAAGTGCGAGTCGTGCCGGTGTCCGCACCCGCCCAAGGGGTACGACTACTGCAGCAACTGCACGTTCTGCCACAAGGGCGGCGAGGCCGTCTGCTACGACCAGCACCCGGATATGCGGGAGGTGCTGCTGGCGGAGCGGGTGGCCGTTCGGGAGGCCAGCGGGGCGGGAGGAGCCAAGAAGAAGGATGCCGAGGATGAAGAGAGCAGCGCCAGGAAGAGCAAAAAGGCCAGAAAGGGTGCCAAGAAAGGTGCCAAGAAGGGCACCCAGAAGAGCAGTCCCGATACCCAAACCCAGAACGAGGATGTCGGCTCCGACGAGAACACGGACAGTGGAGACAACCTGAAGCAAGAGAAGACAGACGAGGACGTTCCTGCGTCCGCGGACGAGCTCAGATCGGCGCTGGAGTCTCTTGCTATTGAGAAATGACAGCCACGAGGACCGCTATTTTCGGACGGATGGCATTTACGAGATACGCTATACACAGGAGGATGACATTTACAGGGGAAGACCACATCTACAACACGAAAATCTCGTCACATTTAATAAAGAGAAGCGCAAGTAATGCACTTTTGTAATCAGACATAGAATTTTCAGGGTCGTAACAGGAAAAAATGGAAAAAAAAAAAAAAAAAAACTAGGCTCGTAGGC
Organism: Raffaelea ambrosiae; assembly: GCA_002778195.1. Classification (NCBI taxonomy): domain Eukaryota; kingdom Fungi; phylum Ascomycota; class Sordariomycetes; order Ophiostomatales; family Ophiostomataceae; genus Raffaelea; species Raffaelea ambrosiae. Next base: position 595,167 of record PCDI01000003.1, on the reverse strand, counting down.
CAGCATATCATATGAATCAACTAGAACCGCCAAGCAGAATAAAGACAGAAACGGCCCCAATAACAAGAGACCGGCAATCCATTTTTCCCCCGATGCCCCCCAATGGCAGGATTGTACCATGTTGCGCGCCAAACACGCATGTGTCACATGCAAAGAAACAGGGACAACAGAAACAAAAAACATGCTCTAACAGACGAAAACGATGCAGGGGAAAACAGCAACAGGAATAAGTACATGAGAAAGAGCCGTGGTTCATAGTACAAAGAAAAGGAAGGCTGGTGGATGAGAGAGGACGGTAGAGTAGACGAGGCAGGCAGGGTTGAAGAGATGTCATAAGAGAAAGGTGGAGAGAGTGGTAGATGAATTTGAGAGAGAGAGAGAGAGAGAGACTGAGAAGAAACGAGGGGTTCACGGTAGACAAGGTCGAGAGGAGAGGTCTAGACGAGAGGTCTAGACGAGATGTAAAGAGGAGGGGAGGCTATGAAAGAGAGAGCAGAAAGACGAATTCGGCAGAAGCGTGCTGTGGTCCCCGAGGCCCCTACAATGGTGGGAGTTCCTCGCGACATATCGGACACTGCAGCCGGAACCGCAGCCAGCCCTCCAGACAGGCCGTGTGGAAAATGTGCCGGCACGGCGTCACCATGTACTGCCGCCGCGCCAACACGCCGGCCATGCCGCCGCCCGTCGGGTCGTCCACGCCCGCCCGGATCACCGGCACGTCCAGCGTCTCGCAGCAGATCGAGCAGTCCATTGTCCAGATGTTGCTGTTGGGCACCCCGCTGGCATTGGTCATGCTCCCGAGGCCGCCGCCGCCGCCGCCGCCGCCGCCTGATCCGCTGTTGGTATGCCGGTGCCCGGAACCGCCTCCGCCTCCGCCTCCACCTCCACTTCCACTTCCTGTCGTGGCAGAGCTGCCCAGCACGTCGGGCCCCGGCCCCGCCCGGCTGTTGCCCGAGTACCGTCGTTTTGATGTCGTCGGACTGCTGCCGGTCGCCGTCGTGGCAGAAGAGGACTGTGGCGGCTGCTGGTCTGCGCCGTCCGCGGCGGCGGTCGACACCAGGCCGATGGGCAGGCCGGCCGACTCGACGTCGTCTTCGCGCAGCACCGGGTGGTACTCCCAGGCTTCGGGGGCCCATCCCTTGGGCACGCCGAAGCGCGGGCCCAGCAGGTCCTGGCACGCCAGCACCCACAGCTGCACCCACACCCAGCCGGCCAGCACGGCAAACGCCGTGCTGTCCGTCGCCGCAAACAAAATGTTGTCCGTGCGCAGATAAAAGTACGCCACCGGCATCAGGCGCAGCACCGACTGTCCGATCATGAAGCGCCACGAGAATGCCCGCCGGCTGTTGCGCTCAATGTTGCGCACAATCTGCGGCACCCACAGCGACAGGTACAAGAACAGCATCATGTTCGCGTATGCTGTGCGCAGCGCCGCCCACCACGTCGACGCCGCCAGGCTGAGAAACAGCAGCACCACGCCCATCATGACCATGCGGCCGGCGATGCTCGGAAACGCCAGACCACCCGTGGTGGCCGTGTTGTTGTTGTTGTTGTTGTTGTCATTTGCGTTGGTGTCAGCATCTCCTCCTCCTCCTCCTCCTCCTGCTGTCACGGGCAGCGGCAGCAGCGGCACGGCCGAAGTCGCCCGCTCATGGGCGGCAATCTCGGCGTCAATGTCCTGGTCGGAGGGGATGATGATCACCGAAGGCGTGCCCGCTCGTGTGGCCGCCGCGTTGGCCGACAGCTGTCTGCGCTGCTCTTGCTGCCTCTGCTGGAGCCGCTGCAGCTGCTGTTGCAGCTCGTCCCGCCGCTGCTGCTGGAGCTGCTGCTGGAGCTGCTGCTGCTGGCGTTCGCGCCGCCGCCGCTCGGGTGCCTGGGCCGCATAGATCTCCGACAGGAAACTGCCGCCAATGGTGATCGACACAAACCCGACAAAGGTGACCAGGAGCGACGGCAGGAAGCTCGTCGACGCCGTCAGCGTCCAGGCCGACGCCGACGCGAACACCAGCCCGTCGGCCAGCAGCATGACGGCGGCCGTGTAGAAGCTGACGCGGCCCAGCGTCGACGGCGTGTAGGTCTCGCGCACCTGGGACACCAGCAGCTGCACCTGCGCGCCCAGCACCGCGGCAAACGCCAGCAGCCACAGCCGCGCGTGGTACAGGAACACCTCGGACTTGACGCCCACCAGGTGCTGTCCGTCGACGGGCGCAAAGTGCGGCGGGCCCTTGGTCTCGATAAAGTACGCACAGTCGGGCGAGTACAGCACCGCCGACATCTGCATGGCCGGCACGCCCTGGCCGCCCGGGATGGGCGCGCCCGTCGGGAACCGCAGCTCGTCCTCGATGGCAAGCATCGTGTCCGCCAGCTGCGCCTGCACCTCGTCGCCCTCGTCGTACGGCCAGTGCCGGTCTTCGAGCCGCCGCTGCCTCTCCTCCTCCTGCTGGCGCGCTCTCTTTTCTTCCACCGTCGGGCCGCCTTTGTCCTCGTCCCCGTGCTCTCCGCTGTGCTCTCCGCTGTGCTCTCCGCTTTTTTCCCGCCCCTCCTCGCCTCCTCCGGCTGCCGCCTCGCCGTCGCTCCTCTTGGACAGGCCGGACGACCCCCGCACGCTCGCCATCTCGCTGCGCTGCTGCTTGGTGAGGAACCGCGTCGGCTCCACGGGGTAGACCTGCAGGTACATGATGTACTCGCAGCGCGGGGCCGGGTTGATGCCCTCGGGGGCGCCGTCGACGCTGGACGTCCACAGCGGCGTCGCAGCGGACGCGTCGACCGCGCTGAAGCCCCGGGCGTTCTCGCGCTTGCGGAGAGCCTCGTCCAAGGTGCGGTTGAGCAGCTTCTGGCTGGACTGGAAGAAGTCGGCACCGGGGCTGAGATGGGGCAGGCCAAAGATGCCGGCAAACTTCTCGCTCGTCGTCGTCAGCAGCAGGGCGCCCTGGCGCGGCCAGTGGACGCCGTGCAGCCGCATGTCGTACGAGCCGCCGGTGCCCTCCACGTCCTCGAGGTTGACCGTGGCCGAGACGGTGCGCACGAGGCCACCCGACGGTGGCTCGCCCGCCTCGTCGACCAGGCGGCCGTACTCCTCCTCGTCGGTCTGGTCCGAGAGCCGCACAATCATGTTGCCCGTCCGGCCCGTAATGTTGCGGCCCCATTCGTGCACGTGCGGGTTGCTCCCGCGGCCCCAGAGCAGGCCGCCGTCGTCGTCGCCGTCGCTCCGCGCCTGCGCCGGATCCGTCAAATTGTTCCGCAGGCCGCTCAGCGTGCCGCTGCCGCTCAGGCTGCTCGTGCCGCGCATGGTATGCACGCGGCTTCCGTAGCCGCCCACATAGGTGGCTGCGCTGTTGTCGTTCCCGCTCCCGTTCCCGTTCCCATCATCGCCGCCGCTGCCGCTGCCGCTGCCGCCCATGGCGGTCCAGATCACGGAGCTGTAGAGGTCGGTCAGGTTGTAGTCGGTGGCGTCGCGGTGGACCGAGGCCGGCTGGCGCACCCAGGTGCCGTGCACGGAGCCGGTGACGTTCTGCCAGGTCGGCACGGTCTTGCCCATGTCCCAGAGGTTCTGGCCCTGGATCGTGGGGAAGGCGTTGCGGCTGAATTCGAGGCAGCGCCGCCGGAAGCTCTCGAGGTCGTTCCACGCCAGAAAGTCGTCTTCCCGGAAGCCCGTCAGGTTGAGATAGCGGCCGGTCGACGGATGTGTCTCCTCCACCGTGTTGTCGTCCGAGATGTGCTCCCGCCGCGGCACAAAGTCGCCCCATCGCGACGCGCTCATCTCGTTGTAGGCCGCGCGCTGCCGCACCAGCCGGCCGGCAATCAGCGACGGCGTCGACAGCAGCGTCGGCCCGTTGTCGTTGCCCGCATTGAGCCATAGGATCAGGATGATGATGAAGATGAAGCGGACGTTGTCCTGCGGAGGAGGCATGGTGTCGGTAGCCGGCCTAGGAAGGGGGTCGAACCGACGAGCCAGGAAAAGGAGAAGTGGTGAAGCCGAGAATGGTAAGAGATGACGTGCTACCTCGCCGTCTCAATTCCGGCGCTATGGAATCGGGCACATCGTTTGCCGGCGTAGCGAGTGGCTGCGGTCGGAGTGTCAAACGTGCTCTGCGATGGCTGGCAGGGGAGGGCAGGCCAGCTGGGTTGTTGTGTGGTCGGGCACGCACATGGAAGGAAGAAGCAAGCAAAGACGCCTAGGGGAGGACAGCCAGAGAGAAAAGAGGCAGGCTTGCTGTGCTCTGTCTGGCCCTGTCCGTCAGCCGAAAGCGTGTCAGTCGCTTCGCAGAATAGATCGCCCTTTCGGTTCTGTCGTTGTCAGCTAATGGGTCTTGCTGTTCGCTGGAGAGATGTGGCCTGGCTGTCTCTGTTGGGCGTGGTTGTAAGCCAAGGAGAGAGATTGGCGGCACCTGTCAACGATACGTCAGGAGGCGTGATCTCGTGACCTGTCTCGGCGCTGAACGCAAGGGATGGAGGCGCGCTAAAATGACCCGCTGAAGACGGACAGTTTTAGTGGCTGTCGGCGAGCGCAGCCTGCCAATCCTTCTGCCAACAAAGGAACTCCAGCACTGTGACATAGTTGAGACACACACTCTTCGCCCCAAAGAGCATTGCGAGGCGAAGCTCGGGAACACTGGCAACCACTTCCGAGCACAAGTGCATGATTTCTGACGACATCTCTGAGGACGCCCTTTAGCTCCCTAGCTTTCTGCTACGGCACAGTGACTCGCACGTCTTGTCTCTCTTGGACCGAACCCGCCTTCAACCAAACACGGAGAGGCGAGCCATGTCGTCGCCCACCGACACCAGCCAGACGCAGGTGAGTTCCGATATGCGGACTGCGTTGGACTATTAGCATCGCTCCTTGTCTGTCCGAATTGGTTGCTCATCCCCTTCTTATCTGCAGGCTACGGATGACGCCCGCGGCGACCTGACCGCCCAGCTGGACGAGCTGCTTAACACGCTGTCCAACAAGTTCGCTGGCGTGTCCAGCGAGATCTTTGCCAAGAGTGAGTGATTCTTCACAGCGTTTCTTGCCCCCCCCCCCCTATTTATATACAGAAGTTTCCCCTGCTCACACCATCAGTGGACGAGATGTCTCGACGCCTGGACAATATTGAGGCTTCGCTGAAGAGCAAGGAGGAGGCATCAAAGCAATGATGGGGAGGAGGGTAGGAAACAGCAACCGGGAGTAATTCTCTAGCATCTTTATGGTCTTTCTTATGATTCGCACACAGCATCTTGATTTTGTTCTTGTTCTATTTGTCATTCGATCATTCAAGAAGCGTCCTTGCCCAGTGGACGTACATTTACTCATACACGGAGCAAAACGAACTCCAGAGTGTCGTTTGATTAACCAGCTTGACTCTTTGTGTTCCGACTTCCTTGCCCTTGTTACATAACTAAAGGCTTAATACAAAAAAATCATCCTTTTCATTCCAATTTGTGATTGCTAGTTTTTGTCTGTGTCTGCTAGCTTTGTTCGTCTGTGTTTGTTTACAACTCTCGTTACACGAAACAAACCAATTCTTTCATTTGCACTTTTTTTTTTGAAAGTTCTCCCCCATTTCGCTCTCGCTCTCGCTCTCTCCCCTTTACAACTCATCCTTGGTCTGCTCCTTGCCCACCTCGGTCTTCTCCACAAACTTTTGCAGAATGTTCTTCTTGCTCGTCAGCTCGTCCGCCTTGGCCGGCACCAGGCCGCCACGCTCCAGAATGCCCTGCAGCCGGGCAAACTCCTTGGCGGCAAAGCCTTCGTTCTGCGTCAGCTTGTCAAACACACGGACGTAGTACTCGGCGAAGCGGTGCTGGGCCTCGGCCTGGAGGGTGTTGGCAGCCTTCTTGGCCTCGTCCGCAGCCTCGGCCAGCTTGGCGCCGCCCGAGTTGAAGCGGGCCACGATCGAGTCGAGCGACGGGATGGTGCCGGCCAGATCATCGAGGCCGCCGCCGACGGTGCGGTGGGTGCCGGACTTCTCGTTGAGGTAGGCGACAAAATCGGCCTCGGCGCGGGCACCGGCGTAGGGGACCGGCTCCTTGCTGCCCTTGGGGAAGAACTTGATGGTCGGGTAGGACGACACGCCCTGCTCCTGAGCCGTCTTCTTGCTGTTCTCGGCCTCGGCGTCGACCTTGGCCACGACCACCGACGCCTCGTTGGCAAAGTCGTCGGCCACCTTCTCCCAGATGGGCGCCAGGCTCTTGCAGTGGCCGCACCACGGCGCCGTAAAGGCCACGAGCACGTCCTGGTCGCCGCCCACAGTCTTGTCAAAGGTCGAGTCGGTCAGATACACGATGCTGCTGGGCGGCGTGACCTTCTTGCGGGGCTTGACGCCCGTCTTCTCGGAAATGAAGGACGTCAGGCTGTCAATGTCGCGGCCGCCGCTGTAGTCGGTCGGGGTGTCGCTCTTGCCGTCAAAGAACTTGAGCGTGGGAAAGCCCTGCACGCCAAAGCGCTTGCCCAGAGCCCGCTCGGCATCGGCGTCGACCTTGGCGATCTGCACCTTGTCGGAGAAGGAGAACACCTGCGCCAGGTCCTCGTACACGGGTGCGAGGTTCTTGCAGTGGCCGCACCACGGCGCAAAGAACTCAACGAGCGTCGGCTTGCCCGACTTGAGCACGACCTTGTCGAAGTTGGACGGGATCAGGTCCAGCACGGCCGACTTGGCGGCCACGAGGCCAGCCAGGCCCGAGACCAGCAGAGTGGCGACACGAACCATCGTTGTGGCAGATGGGATGGGCGGGAGGATGGATTGGGCTGGTCGGTGGGCGTGCTGAATTTGATGAGAGGCTTGTTAGCAAAAAGTAGAATCTCACGAGATGGTGTTCTGGTCCAACAGAGGCAGATCAAAAGGGAGGAAAAGTAGCTAGTCAGATCGTGCCAGAACACATAAAGGGACAACACACAAGACAGGAGAGACTTTTGAATTACCCAGAACGAGGTGCCAAAATACGCAAGGACACGGAAGACGAAAAAAAGAACCCCAAAGAAGAAGCAAACCAAACTGGGGAATTGGGGAGAAAAGAGGTTGTGTGAACGGGGAGTTGGGGAAAGGGTGTTGACAAACCGGCTTTGAAATCGAAGCTCAGCTGAGGTTGCAGGCAGGGGAAGAAGATGCCACTTTGCAGCTTACAAGAACGCTACAGGCTGTAATAGCGAGGGGCCTCTATTTTTTTTGGTTGCTGCCCGCCTTAGGAACGAATCGAGCACGTTTTGGGGGCCCCTGGTCCAGACATAGCGGTTGCTAGAACGACTAACAATTTTAGTGCTGCTGGCAAGGAGTCGCTACCGAATTACATAATCACTCATCTTATCGTTATCTGGGGTCAAGCCACAAGAGGTTTACGCCACAACGCACACAAAAATTATCACACAAAAAAATTGGTGTGGGGCTCTCTCTCCCACACCCCCTGCTCTACGGTACTGACCAAAAAATTGCCCTTCCCACTCTTTTTTTTCGTACTCCGAAATTTCGAACCTCACTTTTCGCTCCCCTAAACCACACGACAAGTCACCTCGACACAACCCGCTCCGTTTTCGAAAACTTCGTAATCGAAACAGAAAAACTCCCCAACCGCCATCATGTCTCACGAATCCGTCTGGAACTCGCGCCCCAAGAAGTACGGCAAGGGCGCGCGGCAATGGTACGGTACCACCCAAAAAACTTGGAGAGGTTGATGGAGAGAAAACATGGGGGAGGGATGAACAGGGCCTACAGGAGAAGGAAAATCACGGGCATTACGAGGAGCGCGAAGCAACTGCGAAGATGGAGAATGGAGAAAGAGAGAAAGAAAGAAAGACAAAAGAAAGAAACCTGCTAACAGGAATTCTCTACAGCCGTGTCTGCGCTCACCGCGCCGGTCTGATCCGCAAGTACGGCCTCGACATCTGCCGTCAGTGCTTCCGTGAGAAGGCCAACGACATTGGCTTCGTCAAGGTAAGAATCGGAATGGAAAGGACGAGATCTAGATGGGGGAGGGAGAGTGGGATTTCTCGCGCTCTCTGCAGCGGCTGCGGCCGACCCACGGGCATTTAGCTAACGCGCTCTCCCACAGCACCGGTAAATCTTCTCAACAACCAAAAAAATCACAGCAAAAACATTTGCGCACGCCTCTGCTCTCTCTCCGATGCCGGCCAATTCGACTTGTGTTTGTTTCAATCACCCGCGGAAGACCCCCGAACGATACGAGATGAGATTGGAAGAAGAATAAACGGCTAGGAGAGGGGGGCGGATGGCGTGTGCAACAAAAATCGTTGAGGGAAGTTAGGAAAGGGCATTTTTGTTGTTGGGATGAGGAGAGAGCAAAGTCGACAACAATAGCGGGAGAGAACTGTGACTGGTTATCGACATACCACAACGGCGGAAACCTTTTCTTTTTTTTTGTTTTGTCAAGACGGGATGAAAGAAAATAGGGAGTGCCACGGGTAAAAAAAGGGAAAGGATATGCTATCATTTTTACTCACTTTTTTTTCGGGGAGAGGAGTTGCGCAAAAACACCACACAAAAAGAAGAAGAAGAAGGAGCCGCCAAGCAGACTTGCGAGTTGACTAGAAGGGGTTGCTTTCGCCGGATCAGTTTCCCCTTTTGTTGACGACCTCGTCACGGTTGTTTTCTTTTTTTGTTTCTATTTCCTTTTTTGCTTCTATACAAATAAATGAAAAAAGATCTGGCCAATCTGGTGTTCTCGTATAACGCTGTGATGCTCTTTGCCAGTACTGACTTCACGGTTTTCGCGGCTGTCATCTTAACCAGTATTCCCAAGGACACACCCTCCAAGGACACACTCGGTAGATCATACAATGTCTTGACTTTTTTGGCGTTTACTTCTTTTTTTCAACGTCCGTCCCATATATGTATCTCATCTAATTTACATGGACAAGAAAACACCAAAAAAAGAAGAAAAAAACACGAGCATATCGAGAGGAGATGGTTGTGGAGGAGACTTTTGCTAAATAATGCATTTGCAAAGATGCAAAATGCAACCTTTCCGAAGAGGGGGTCATATACACGTAGATAGAAGGTTTTGAGACGATGGGATAAAGAAGAACGGAAGGGGGGAGGAGATGGGAAAAGAAACCGTCTCCTCGAAATCAGAAGTCCTCCTCCAGAGTAGGCTTGTGCCTGCTTGCAAGAACTCCTTTTTTTTTTCTTTTTTTTTCCTCTTTCAGGGCAATCTTGTCCTTTTCTTTTTGAACTTTTCAGGTCTTAAAGAGGTCGCTGACGGGGGAGGGGGGCGGGAGAGGAAGCCGGAGCGAGAGAGAGATAGAGGGAGAGATGGAGGGAGAGAAAGGGGGAGAGAGAAAGAGAGAGGATAGATGGCGGGATGGAAGGTGGAGTGGTGACACTATCCGCTTATTTGATGAGGCGAGTGACGATGCCGGTGGCCACGGTGCGGCCGCCCTCGCGGACGTTGACACGCTGGCCAATGTCGACGGCCAGCGGCTGGTGCAGGTTGACGACCATCTCGACATTGTCGCCGGGCATGACCATCTTGTTTGCGGCGTCCTCGGTACCCTCGGGGAAGGTGAGGCTGCACGACTCGTCGGCGGTGCGGAGGTACATCTGCGGGCGGTAGTTCTGGTGGAAGCCGGTGTGGCGGCCGCCCTCCTCCTTGCTTAGCACGTACAGCGAGACCATGAACTCGCTGTGGGCCTTGACGGTGCCCGGCTTGCAGATGACCATGCCGCGGCGCACGTCCTCGCGGCGGACACCACGCAGCAGCAGACCCGAGTTGTCGCCGGCGCGGGCCTCCTCGCAGGACTTGTTGAACGTCTCAATGTCGGTGACCTTGGTCTTGATGATCTCGTTGCCCTTGCCCACGAGCTCGACGTCGGCGTCCTTCTTGAGCAGGCCGCGCTCCACACGGCCCGAGGCCACCGTGCCACGGCCCGAGATCGAAAACACGTCCTCGACCGACATCAGGAACGGCTTCTCCATGTCGCGCTGCGGCGTCGGGATCCACTCGTCCACGGCCTTGAGCAGCTCGTCGATCTTCTCCTGGCCAATCTCGGGCCGCTTGTTCTCGAGCGCGCACAGCGCCGAGCCCATGATGACCGGCGTTTCGTCGCCCTCAAAGCCGTACGTGCTCAGCAGCTCGCGCATCTCCATCTCGACGAGCTCCAGCATCTCCGGGTCCTCAATGACGTCGATCTTGTTGACAAACACCACAATCTTCTGCACACCGACCTGGCGGGCCAGCAGCAGATGCTCGCGGGTCTGCGGCATCTGGCCGTCCGAGGCGGCCACCACAATGATGGCGCCGTCCATGTTGGCCGCACCCGTGATCATGTTCTTGATGTAATCGGCGTGGCCAGGGCAGTCGACGTGCGAGTAGTGGCGGTTGTCCGTCGAGTACTCAATGTGGGCCGACGAGATGGTAATACCACGCTTCCGCTCTTCCGGGGCCTTGTCGATGGAGCCGTAGTCGAGGAAGTTGGCCATGCCCTTCTCAGCCTGGCGCTTGGTGATGGCAGCCGACAGGGTGGTCTTGCCGTGATCGACGTGGCCGATGGTGCCTGGGATGTTGTTAGAGGAAGTGACAAACTCTTAAGCTTTGGTTGATGCAGGGTCCAGTGATCCCTACATACCAATGTTGACGTGCGGCTTGGTCCGCTCGTACACGGCATACGTCCGGCAGAAGCTCACAATGGGCGAAGCAACACCGGTCTGGCGCTGCAGAGACACCAGCGGGCTGCTGGTTGCCCGCACCGGCGAGCGCATCATCGCGCGGGCTGTCCGCATGAGCGGTGCCCACGTCCGCATCGTAGGAGCGACCATCTTGGCAGATGAATGATACGAAATGCAAAGAAACGGCAGGTAAAGAAAAACTCGAGAGGAAACGAATACAGCGGTGAGAGGAGAGTGGGGTGAGATACAGAGACGGCACAGCGGAACGAAGAGGGGGGAAAGAGAGGCCAAAAAAAAAGTGACTGATTTTCTCACGAGCGCAAAATTCGAATTGGAGAGCCAGCAAAAATTTCGGGAGAGCTGTCTAGCAGAGGGACAAGCATGGTGCACGGACCCGTAACTGTCCGTTTGGGGGGGGGGGGGTCATGCTCGACACGTGATCTTTGATTTACAGTGCATTCAGCTGTCTACCAGCCCTACAATAATATGCACTGCCTCTGATTGGACAATGGATCGATCGACAGCTTCGCAACGGCTTCTCGAATTATCGAATCTCGAGGTGAAAGTTTCGTATTCATAACTGAACGTACAAAGGGTATGTGCAAATAGAGAGTAAAAGCGGCTTGTGAATAGAAAATAAGAAATAAACAATAAGCAGTAAATGTAGATCATGCTTCGCTATTCCAATCATAAAACGCCGTAATTATGACAAATGAGACAGGGAAAAAAAAAAAAAAAAAGAGATCTGGGAAAATTTGGACAGTATGAAGAAAAAAAAGATGTCGTTTACTGGAAGCTTAATACCGCCCGCCCATAGGTCCCCGCTGTGACTCGACGTCTCTGTTCCAGCCGTTGTTGTAGCCTTGCTGCGAAGGCCCTCTCTCACTGTCATAGTAGGATGAGTTGTAGCTACCATTGGAAATTTGGCGCTCATGGTACGTCTGTGGAGCAACAGGAGCCGTCATGTTCCGCTGCGGCAGAGCATAGGCTGCACCAAACGGCTGGACCGGAAGGGGGCCACGCTGGGGGATCGGGTTGGTTGCGCTTCGCATAGGGGAGGGCATGGCCCGTGGCGAAGCAGGGTAGCCAGTGTTGCCGTAGGACTGCGCGGACGGTGCCGGGCTTGCCATTCTATCGTAGTCCTCTTGGTATGGCCCATAGCGACTACTGGACATGGATCCATTCGGGCCGTGCACTGGGCGATTCGGACCATAGCCGGCCGGCGACCGAGTCTGCTGGGGAAACGACGGTTGGTTCTCGTTTGAGTATGTGGACGGGCTTTCCGTGTATCCGCCACCAGACATGTTGTCGTTGCGGAACGGCATTGAGTTTGCGGTGTTTGTGCGTGTCAGTTGTCGCAATGGCGGTGGCGCACCGTTGCTAAAGCTCCGGTTCGATGAAGCCGTTCCCGTGCGCATGAGGGGCGCGGGTGAGAAGCTGCTGTTGCTGCCCATGCTCACGTTGGGAATGGTTGGTAGAGAAGGCACCGGCGAGGCAGACCTTCCATTGCCGTTATCCACACCGAGTTCGGCGGCATAGTTCAAGAGAGGTGCACGTGTCGAATAGTTCCTGCCAGACGAGGTGTTCGACGACATGGTGGCGATGGTGCCTGTGCGGGAAGGCATCGGCCGCTTTTGGTCCATAGCATCCAGCTCGATACTACCGGGGGTGCCAGGCCGCGACGTATATGGAGGAAGTGTCGCCATCGTGTCATTGCGGTTAATCATGGGCAGTTGTGGAAGCTTGTCCTCGCCGCCTACATCCGGAACCGTGGCTGTGATTTCCGCAGGGGGGGCCTCGCCGGCCTTGAGGGCGGCCTTCCGTTCTGCCTTGATGCGCCGACGCTCCTGGTCTGCAATTGCCTTGTTCACCTTGACGGACACAATCTTCATGAGCCGCTTGTTGATTTTGCGGGAGCAGTAGCCGGACAAGCCCTTGTCGGATTTCGGAATGTAGCCCAAGAGGAAAAACAGATAAAAGGCAACGGCAAGAAGCAGGGCGAGGAAAGAGAAGATCCAAACAACCACGGTGAAGATCATACCCGACAGAATCAGGGCCTGTTGGTAGTTCTGTGTCGCCAACTCGCCGATCTTGCGGAAGAAGTCCAGAAGCGTGTTTCCAACGTTGGTGCCCGTGGCTGCGATCTTCGCATTGTAGACGGATATAAGAGTGAGGGCATTGACGACCTGACGAGGGCCAGAGCAGAGAATCACGCGCATCCATGCTGCAGACTCGTTAGTTACACGATCTATTTCTCTCCAAGGCCTGTTGACCGAACTACCGGCCGGAGCAGAGAGAATTGGTTGGTTCGTCACTTACATTGAAAGCTGAAGTAAGTAAATAGGGCGATGTACTCAGCGCCCTTCTTACTTTTGGTCAGTTCGGCGAAGACCAAGAAACGCTTCCAACCTTTGCCCTTGCCCATGCGGATACTCTCGAGGCGCACGGCCAAGTTGTCCAAGTAGCATTCTGCCACGCTGCCTCGTTTCATGATGCGCTGGGCGCGAATGTGCTCGAAGCCGAGGTTGACAAAGGAAAGAATAATGCAAATAGAGAAGATCCATTTTGTAACATCAAACGGGATAAGCTGCGAAGGTTCGATTTCCGAGGACCATTTGTTGAAGGCCAGCAAGCTCACGGCAGTGAAAGTATCAACGGCGTACACAGCAATGGACATCAGAAGAGAGAAGTAGAGGTAGCCGTAGGCGAATGGCGTAGCACAAGATGTTGCCTTGAAGTCGTTCAGGCTCTAGTTTTGAATTGTTAGTCACCGGCTGTTGTCAGCGTGCGCGGAGCACGCATTACGGCTCGCGACTTACAATGTAGTCCCATTTCTGCTCCGGTCGAATGTCGACATCTTTCCGACGGTGGCTCATGCAGCCCATAGTGTCGGTATTTGCTTGAGTCTAACTGGGCGGTTTTTTGGTGTATTGTAGATATTGCTTAACCCGTGAAAGCGCGAAAACCGGCCAGCGACATCAAGGTCAGGAAGCGGGAGAAAGCAAAACTTGTGGTCTCGGCACAGTCGAGAATGAGGATCCAGTCCAAAACAATAGGAAGAGAAAGATAACCAAAAAAGCGTGAAAAGGAGTGTCGACCAGTAGTGTCCTAACCGGCCGTTGGATATCGAAACAAGAGGAGTAGTCTCAATGAGACGAGAAAGAGAAAGAGAAGGAGAAGAGAAAGAAAGGTTTCCGGACCGGCCGTCAACTACTGTGGAAGCCTGCTCCTGGTAGCTCAACAGTTGTCGAGAAAGATTGACGAACCAGGCGTCGTAGGATGAGCCGTAGGATGGCGATGTAGTAGTGAAGAAGGAAGAAAGAAAAAGCAAAGAGGAGGGCGGAAGACGGAAGACGGCTAAGCAGATAGAGAGGAAACCAGGGGGCGGCGAGGAAGAGCGACAGGGTCCTGTCGGATAGAACGATCAGAACCGGTAGGAGGACGCAAAACAGAAACCGCCGTGTGGGTCGGAGAGCTGTAATGCTGGTCGCGGAGGGGCTGACCCAACAATGGAGAAAAGTGCCAGGAAGAGAGGTTGCGAACAGGAGAGGCAGGAGACAAAACAGGGTCTGTCTGGTGGTTTGCCAATTGCCAAACGCAGGCTTCTTCACAGGCCAGCATACATAACACTGGACCCACGCGGCAGGAGAACCACAGTACGTGAATAGACAAGAGGAGCCGTGGAAACGAAAAGCATCCAAGAATGGACCAAGTCAACCAAGAATGGGTGCTGCTGGCGTGGAATCAGAGCAGCGAGGCGTTGCTTCACTTGCTTGTCTGGGCAGTTGACACGGGCTCAGACAGTGGAAACCCGCGCACAGCTATGCGTTGTGTGTGTGTGTGCGTATGTGTATGTTGTATCTCTACCGGTTTGCACACGCAGCCCGCACGGGACAAAAAAAAAACAAGAGTTGGGCGTCGGACGAGGATAGACAGTGGATCGTTGTGAAGGCGTTTGATCGGCAGACGGGGAAAAAAAGGGCACAAATCAAGGAAGGGCCTGTTGCGGACGCCGGAAAGAGAGCGAGCGTCGTTGGGAGGGGAGGCAGGAGGCCAAAAATAACCCAGATGCGTTGTTTGTTGTGGCGATGGTTGTCTTCGCGGATGCCGTCTCTTTGATCCTGTTGTTGGCGCCGAGGTTCAGCTCTTTTTGCTGTTTTTGCTGTTTTTGCTGTTTTTGCTGTTCGTCTTGCTATTGCAGACGTAGAATGAGTGGAAGGCAAGACAAGACGAACAAACGAGTGGCCAGCAGCATTCCGCCGAGAAGGAGGCCGCTTTTCGAGAGACCCGGGGGGGAACTTGTTTCAAGAGAGCCAAAGAGGAAAAGGAGAGACCGGTGGCATGCAGATAATAAGAGAAAACAAAAAGAAGAGGAGAGGAAGCCCACAGCAGGGCCAGGGGTGGCTGGTCTGTGAGAACGGGCTGGCAAGCATGGCATTGGATCCCCACGGGCCATGGCATCACTCAACCAAGAGTCCTGAGCGAGAGCGAATAGGCGGCGATCGCATATTAGGAATGCCAGATGGGCGGACCAGGTCCAGGTTGCATCGGGGCGGAGGTGCGTGGGAGAGGCCCGCCAGGGGTGTGCGGGAAGAAGGGGTAAAAAAAAAACAAGGGGAACAGGGCCGACGTCTCACACACGATACTTGCTAGCATCTTTGCGGCGAGTCTCACAGACTGCAGTACACCGTACTAACTAGTTGTTTGCTGCGTGGTTACGTAGTGTGTGCCCAAAGAAAGGAAGAACGACCGAAGACAGAGCCATCCCCCGCCATCCATCGCTCCTGCCCATTCCTCTTTTACATGCAAGATGCAGGCCAAAGATAGCACGCAGGAGGAAGGCGCAGACAGCAATGAGTACATAGTAATAGACAGGGCTACTCCAAAGACAGAAAACCGTTGCACCACTGCCATAGGACAAGCCACTAAAGAGGCAGCACTAAATTATGGGTCCCTTGCCGCTCTGACACACTCTACTCCTACTCGTACCTTCCCCCTCTGGACAGGGGTTGGCAACGGGCGAGCCGCCCTGTGCCCCCCCCAAGTCTCAGTTGTATGCAGGTACTCCTCCTGGTTGCACCCTATGGAAGACGGGGAGGGCGCTAGACCGCCTTGAGTCGGTTGCGACTCTGCAAGCGGCCGGGTCAGCCTGCTGATTGGTTGGTGCAACTGTCAGTGGTCCTGGCGGGAAATTGGCAAGAGAGCGGGAGCAGACCAGTGATAGTATGGCGCACACCGTATGGTGTTCTTGCTCGTATTTTACAGGCCTCTTGGGCCTCTTTTTGGCGGTCCCCTCGCCCTCTCAAACAGCAGCGTCTGCTTTCTGAAACTGGGCGAGGGGCGGACGATGACGCTGGTCAAACTGGCTGGGTTGGGTCCCGTTGGGTTCTCGAGGGATCTTCCCAACGAACGGCGAGGCCGCCCAGTGATGGGTCCGGCCGGGGTGCATCTTGCTCGTAGACGATGTTCCCCTCTCTTCCAGAAGGTGGGTGGACGAGGGACAACAGGCCAAGAGGAGAAGGCCAAGAATGCACCGTAAACCTAACAAGGAAGCCCCCGTTCAAGCCAGAGAAACGTCGTGGGCAAACAGAGAAACAAAACAGAGAAGAGGGGGGGGGCCAAGGAAGACCCAAAAGGAGTCCCTACTCGTACGGACACTCGGCGCGCGCGGACGGAGCAATTCATTTCGAGTTGAGATGACAAGACGCTTGTACGAGTATTTGGACGCAATGTCGCATCACAAGAAGCTACGGGCTAGCCCACGCGACCGGTGGTTCATTGGCGCTAGCCCAACCAGAAGAGCCAATACTCGCACGTCCAAAGATGGATGGAGATTGGGTGGAGGCGATGGAAATGGGACTCCTAACAGAGTGAAGGTATTGATGCACAGGCACTAACCCGTCTTGCCCGTAGTTCGTTGTCGCCACGATACACGGGACTCGTGTCGCCGTCTTCCTTGGTTCAACAGAATGCGGACTCTGGTTACTATGTAATACCTGTATTGAGCACAGATCAGATGAGAGCTTGATTTT
>PCDI01000003.1:473439-578529 GCA_002778195.1 Raffaelea ambrosiae | reverse complement strand
GGGGGGGCACAAGAGGACGAAGCTGTCTGCCTTGTCGTGGACGGCGTTCCTGGAGGAGTCTGTGACGCCTCGTTTCCGGATGTGTTGCTCTTGTTCCATCCCTATTATCAGGATGTCTTTTTGTGTATCCGGGTTGTTGGTACCTATCTGGACGTACGTGGACGGTGAACGGTGGGCGGTGGGCGAAGTCGTTTGTCAACATGGGTGCAATCCTGACTGGTGTACAACTTCGCCGGGCCGGTCTCTAATATTATGCCTCTGGTCGATGTGGATGGTATGGATATGTTGTCCAAGAACCTAATCCCTACCTCTGCCTTTGGCTGCCAGTCCTGCCTTTCTATGTTTCTTTCTATAGGCCGTCTTTCGTCTGTGCCCATGGTTGGTGTAAGAGCCCCCCGTGTTCGATCCCGTCTATCCCGTGCTGAATGGAAGTCCCTTGCCCTCATCCTATGCCCGGTCTCCCTTACCCTCATTTTATATTCTCCCTCGCCTTTCTCTCCCTCCCTTTTCGGAAAAAGGTGTCTGCTCTCTCTCAGCCACCCTGCCCCTTTCATGCCTGCTTCTTCGCGGCCGCGGCCGCCGTCGCATAGTCCGTTGGAAACGACACCGCGATCCCTGCCTGCTCCCCGCGCGCAATCTCGTCCGTCAGCAGCCCGTGGTACACCGCCCGGAACTCCCGCTGCTCCGTCTCCGTCAGGCCCTGCGCCGTGCCCTTGCGCGCCTGCCAGCTCGCCGCCGTCTCCCGCAGGTGCGCGTCCGGGTCCGTCGCCCCCGTCGGGTCCACAAACTCGTACGACCGCAGCTCCGTGTTCGCCCAGCCGGTGCCCCGCGCGTGGTCGATGTCGCCGTAGTCCTCGGTGATGAAGTGGAGGATGCCGCCGTGGGAGACCACGCCGACCCGCACGTCCTGGCCCGGGTTGTCTTCTTCCACCCGCCGGGCCAAGTCCCGCAGGATGATCCGAGCCTGGCGGGCGCGCGCCTCCAGCTTGCTCATCTCGGGCGCAAACGGGCTGTCGGGCCCCTTGTGGTTCCAGCCCGGCCCGGCGCGGGAGACGTCGACCTGGCCGGCGAACTCGCGGGCCAGCACGTCCTGGTCGGAGCCGACGTCGGAGGGCATGGCGGACACCTCCTGCAGCTCGGGCACGGCGATGACCGGGAGGCCGCGGGCGGCGGCGGGCGCAAAGGACAGCAGACAGGTGCGCAGGGTGCGGCGCAGGGGCGAGGCGACCAGCAGGCGGACCTGGTCGTGGTGGGGGTACTGGGCGCAGAGGGCGGCGCACTGCTGCTCGCCCAGGGGCGTCAGCTGCGGGTCGGCCAGGGCCAGGTTGTCATTGCTGAGGTTGTGGTAGCCCTGCGCGTGGCGGACGAAATCGATGACGACCATGGTGGGGGCGAGGTTGCAAAAAGAGTAAAAGAAGTTGAGAAAGGAAGAATCGAGGTGGGCACGCGTAGTGAGTCGTTGTCGATGTCGTTGTCGTTGCAGCTACTGGCGTGGGTGGATGGAGTTGTGTGTAGTTGTGTGGGTCAATTGCCCAAAAGAAACGAGGTCAATTGAGTCTCGGGAGAGACAGGGCGGCTGCGGACCTCTGTGCAAAGTCGAGTTGTTCTGGGACTCTCGTACTATTTCCCCGTGGAGCGTGAACAGAGTCGCAGGCTGTACTATGTATTTTTACGGGTCCCATTAAACTTCGCCGTCACGCTTATATAACAGGCCCGTTGCCCGGTCTGGCTCGTGGCAATTCGTGATCGCCACGGGAAGCCGTGACTCACATCCGACGATGGGTCGCGGTTTCCGTATTTGGTTCGTGACGATTTTTGTCCTAATTTTGGACTGAGAAAAATTCCGCTCCCTTCTATTGCCTCCCCAGCTATTTGCTCCTTTTCATCGTTTCCTTGTTTCTTCTTTCTCTTCTTCCTCCTTTTCCACTCGTTCTTTTCCCCATTCACCTGCACTCGATTAGACTATTGCCCACCGGGTGCAACTATTGGTCTCCAAAGAGGGGGCCGGCGGCCGTTGTCGGCGAGGAATTTTTTTTTTGAACAGTCGCGTGGAGGGGTCGAAATTTCACAGACGGTGTAAGTCAGCCATATCACACAGCCACGGTCCACGGACATCTGTCACCCTGGAAGAAGATCGTCTGTTTGGGGGACTCTCACTCTTTGTCGGGCAAATGCAGCAGAGCTGCATGCACAGCCGAGTCGGCAGGCTGGCGGAGCATCCACCCGGCCGTTGTCCGCTGTCTCTTCCGGGACGACAACGACGACGGCGACGACGATGAGCCTCCTGCCGCCTGGTCTCCTCCTCCTCCTCCTCCTTCTTCTTCTTCTTCGCCCTGTCCGCCCTTTTTTCTCTTCCTGGTCTCGGGGACGGCCTCTTCCTTCCCCTTGCCCTTCCTGTCGTACACGTTTCGTCTCGCCTCGGGCCAGTCGAGGTCGTCGAACTGGTTGGCTTCCACGGGCAGACACTCAGTCCCGGCCGTCCCCGGCTGCCGCGGCGTCCCTGTCTTGTACATGTTCTCGACCACCATGCCGCATTCGTCGTAGTTGTTCTCGGGCCGAGGCCGTCGCCGCCGGAACGGCATCGTGTTGACCCCGCCGTCCTCGCCGGCCAGCAGCGACGTTGGCGGCGGCCGCACATAGCCGAACGCCAGGCGGCGCGCGCGGTCGAGCCGGACCAGATCGTGCGCGGCGCGCATGTCGGGCCCACCGCCGTCGGCGTCAAAGAAAAGGGTGCCCGGTGGGAGCTCGCGCATGAGGGTGGGCGCGAGGCTGCGGAGGTTGGCCATGAGGTGGCGGATGTCGCTGTCGCCGCCGGGCACGCGGCTGCCGCCCTCCATTGGATCGTCGTCCTCCCGTTCGATCCATCTCTGGGCGAAGCGGCGCTGGCGTTGACGGGCCGCGTCGGCCCGCTTGTCGGCATCGGTCTTGCGGTGGACAAAAGACCAGCGGAGCTGGTCGTCGAGGACGACATCGTAGTCATCGCCGGCAGAGTCGGTAGCCTCACTGCCGTCTTCTATCAAGGTTGTTCGCGGCTTAACTTTCGGTGCCATGATGGGGATGGAGCGTAGATGTCCGTTGACAATATTCAAATTCTGGTGGGCAGTTTGCAAAGTTGTCCTTTTGAATGGAAGTTGTAAACGTGCCTTTGAAAAAAAGCTCATGGATAAGTTTGGAACTTGACTGGGGCCACCAGTTTTTTTTTCTTGAATATATATTTACAGAGAAGAAGACAGTTTCGGTGCCTGGAATTTGTTTGCAGTTGTTTGCAGTTGCTTGCTCTGCCTACAAACAAAGAGTTTGGCCCAACTGGGCTCAGCAAGACTTTCCTGATCCGGCATCACAAAGGGTTATGGGACCGTTGCCAGGGAATGGTTGGCAACCGAGCTCAAAGCAAAAAAGCACCTCCTTCGATTCACCGCCACCTTGATCACCCCTCCCCTTTCCACCAGCCTCGCCTCACCTTGCCGTTGCCACAGCACCCAGCAGCTGGCTGTATGGCTTCTGCCCCGGGAAGAAGCCCGTGGGGATCGCCGGGATGTCGATGCTGCTCGACAGCGCCAGCGTGGTCAGGTCAGCGGCCATGGTGGGTGCCGTGGACCAGCCTGCCGGTGCCGTGGCCACCGTCACCGTCGTGCTGTAGGCGGCCAGGCTGGCCGAACTGGCCATGTTCGCTGCCCTCTTTAGGCAGGCGCCCTCGCCGTAGGCGTTGGAGCACTTGTGCAGCACTCGGGACCCAGACTCGGTCCAGACCGCAAAGCCATCCACGCGAATGTTGCGGCAGGGCACGCCGGACGGGCAGACAATGTTGACGGGCGCGCGCCTGGTGCCGTCGCTGCAGGAGCCGGCCCACTGGGTGAAGTTGAGGTCGCGGTAGAGGATGCCGTCGCCGGGCTGCAGCTTGAGCTGGGTCCAGTAGGCGTCGAGGTCGAGCGTGTACGCGTTGTGGCGGCCGACAAAGTTGTTGAAGCTGCAGTCGTGGACGGTGCCGGAGCCGCCGTTGGACTTGATCATGAACATTTGGTTGCAGTTGGCCGAGTAGATCTTGTCGTAGCGTATGTGGTGGATGTCTGGAGGGGGTGTGAGTGCAAGACACGCTTCTACGTCTTCACGGCAAACGCACCAATATCGGCCCCGAGACTGCCCATGGCACACCCTGGACACGCCTTGTTAGGAGATTGTGGACAAGCTGGAAACAGACACGCACACCGGAAGCCGCATACCCCCTGACCAGTTGCAGTAGATGTTCTCTATGAGCATGTACTCGGCGGTATTCTTGATCGTCACGCACTCGTCGCGGTTCGACACCGCGACATCGTGGATCCACATGTTGGACCCGGACACGTCGATGCCGTCGAGGCCGCCCTTGTTGCCGCCGCGGATGATGGTGTTGTAGACCTCGCCATTGGTGCACTTTTCCACGAAGAGGTGGAACAGGGGCGCTGACACCAGTCAGTATACCAGTGCATTCAACATCTTGGGTCTATGTTTTCAACGTACAGTCCACCAGCGCAAGATCATGGACCGAGAAGTCTGTCACACGAGACAGCCGCAGCAGCCGGCACCCGTTCTTGCCATCTGCGCGAGTTAGACAGTATCTGTACGTGAGCCACGCCGTTCATGGTCTCTCTAACCCTTGTGGAACTCGTAGCCGTATCCTTGGATGGCTCCTTTCGACGTGCTGCTGTACAGCTCAAAGTCTGTGCTCTTTTCAATGTAGATCATGTTGCCACCGGCGGTTCTATTCGTGTTTTTTTAGTGTTGCCCGTCTTCATCCGGCTGCCCTCTCAGGCTCTCCATCTCCCACTCACCCTCTGCGGTAAATGATACCGTCTAGCTGCAGTGCCCAATTTTTCCCGCCGCTCAGGCTAACCCAGGTGGACATGCCGTAGTCGCCTGGCGGCACATACACGGTGCCGCCGGTCTTGCATGCAGCAAACGCGGACGCCAGGGCTGGGCCAATGTCGGATGTCTTGCTGGCAGCTCCGCCATAATCGAGAACGTTGCAGACCTTGGAGCGCTTGTTGGCGGTGGTCGTGGTCGGGCCGACGTGGCCGCTCAGCTGGGCAGAGACGATTTGGGAGAAAAGAAGTGGCAGTAGAATGAGAAGATGGCCGAGGCGGCCGGCGGCCCAAACGGGTGTCTTTGGTGATGCCATCGCGAGTGGTCACTGCTAGACTCAGAAGATGAACGAGAGACTGGTATGGCTAGAACAACGGATTCATATATGCAAACGAAACGAGAGACTGATGTGACCAGGTCAGTGGATTCATGTTTAAGTGAAGCGAGAGACTACGAGGCCAAGATCAGCTCGCTGCTGTCGGACCGCATTGCCTTGGGACGTTCGTCTTCTGGAGGCCGCTGTTATATTGGGATCGTTCGCCGACTCGCCGTGTAAATTGGGTTGCATATTGGCCCATTAACCGTGGACCTGTACGTTCTACCAGGCCCACGTTTTTACAGAGGATGCTCTGCCGCATTGCCCAACCGAAAAGGCAACTGCGGGATTTCGTGCCGAGAGTCTGGGCGGATTCGACATGGGTTCGCAAAGACAAGACGAGGTGGTATTGGTGGAGGCACAAGAATTGAAAAACAAACAGTTCGTGAAAACGGGTTCCATACGAATTACTAAAGACGCAAATCGGCCTCTGCGGCACCCGTCTCCGAGTAGGGTACACAACCAAGAGCTTTCTTTTCTTTTCTTTTCTTTTCTTTCTTTCTTTCTTTCTTTCTTTCTTTTTTTTTAATTCGCAGTGAAGCGTATGTGTTATTTTGTCTTCTGTTCAGTTACCGCAGTAATACAATACGTCTTCTTTTTTCCGTTGACTAATACACCCCAATGCAACAAGAGAGCACATGATGACATGAGACTGGGCACGCAACAACGTTCAATACGTGAAACAAAAGACCAGAAGGGAGGACGGCAACAAAAGAAATGAAAGGGGGTATGCGTGAGTGAGAGAGAGAGAAGACAGAAAACAGGCGTGGAGACGTTAAAAAAAAAGAAAAAAAAAAAGAGAGGATAGCAGTAACAAGAAACTTGAAACATCACAAAAAGAATGGAGGTCGCCGCAGACATGGCCCTTCATCCGCCTCAAATCCCTCTCTTCATTCTTCTATTTACAAGATAAAGTTCACAAATCGATCAGGCTCTCCTCCATGATCGGCTGCTGCGGCGCATGATGTGGTGCCGACGGGAAGCTCTCCTGCTGGAACGCATTGTAATTGGGCACCTGTGGCCACGCTTGGGGCAACGCCGGTTGCTGCTGCTGTGGCTGGATCTGCGGCGGGCCGGACGTGAACTGGACGGGCACTGGCTGGTGCTGCGCGGCCGGGTGCGACCAGTACGGTGCCGACGGTGTCTGATCAGTGGGTGCCGATTGTTGCTGCTGCTGTTGCGGTTGCTGTTGCGGTTGCTGCTGGGCAGGTGGCTGCTGCTGCTGCTGCACTGGCTGTGACGGAGCCATCGCCGGTGTCTGTGGAACAGACGGTTGGTAGACAGACGACTGCCGCAGTGTGGGGTACGGCGAGCTCCCTTGATCAGACACGGCGGTGCCGGCCGTGTGCTGGGGCTGCAGCTGCTGCAGCTGGCTGGGGGCCTGGGCCGGGGCCGCATTGCCAAAGTAGAACGCCGCATTCGGATCGGCAGAGGGCGTCGCCAAGGGCTCCGGGGGAGCGCTGGGTTGGGGAGCAGACGGGGCTGCTTCGCTTGGCGCATAGCCCGTCGGTTGTGGCTGCAACGGCTGTGCTGGCTGCTGCTGTTGCTGCTGCGCGTAGGCTGCGGCGGGCGGGACTCCGGACACGGATGCTCGCCAGCTATCGGATCTCTGTGGCATCTGGTTCGGCTGCGGCGCATAGACGCCCGCGGCAGATGCCTGCGGATCATACGAGAACTGCGGTTGCGGCGCCGGGGCGTACCCTGCCTGGGCAACCGGCCGACCGTATTCGGGCTGCGGGGCCTCGCCGGTGTAGAAGCTTTCCGCAGGGCCGACACTGCTCGGAGCCGTAGCTTGTAGAGACGGGTAGGGCATCGATGGTTGGCGAGCAGCAGCAGCAGTCGGCATGTTGTAGCCGCCAAGGCTGTGCTGGTTGTAGGTCTTGGAGAGCCGTTCTTCGAGCATCCGGTCGTAGTAGCGCACGACTGTAGACAGTTTCGCGTGCAGATCGAGAAGAGTGTCTAGCCCATCACCCCCTGCGTTAGATTCCAATTGCATTTCGCGTGCATCGTGTATGGCCGCAGTGCTCGTCCCACTTACCATGCTTGCTCATCGTCTCGCCATACGTCCGCGCCAGCTTGGGACGCAGCGTGCCGATGCTGTCGTACAGCTCCTGGATCTGGGGCTCGCGGAGGATGGTGCCCGGCGGCTGCGTCTGCAGACGGTCGACCAGGGTCGAGAACAGATTGATGTTCTCGGCCTCCACTGGCGTCAGCTCGTAGTCATTTTTGGGCAGCGCAAAAGGCGCCGCGGCTGGGGCGGCGCCGTGTGTCTGCTCCTTGAGCGCGGCCGCATGCTTCTTCTTCTGCTCCTCCATGTCGGCCAGAGAGGCGGCAATCGCTGCCTTGAGGTCTTCGTCCTCCTCTTCGATCGTCTCTGGAATGTTCTTGCTGGAGGCTGCCGCAGCCGACTTGCCGTTGACCTTGGGCTCGGGCGCAGCCTTGGCCGCCGCCGACTCGGCGACCGGCTTGGTGTAGCCCCGCGAGTGGCTCTGGACCTCCTCCAAGCTCATGGCCAGCGCCTTCTTGAGGTCTTCGTCGAAGCTGTCCTCGACACGTGCATCGCGCGGCTTCATCGGCGTCTTTCCCTGGGTGGTAGAGAAGCCAGACGACTTGGCTGCGGCTGAGCCGAAGCTAGGAACATCGCCGCCACCGCCGCCTCCGCGCGAGGCCTTGTCGGTCAGCTTTTGGTAGCACCCGTCATCGACGCGCACGGGCTGCAGAATGCCCAGGTGAGGCAGAGGAATGGATTTGGCGGAGCACTGCTGGTCGAAGACGTTGCCGCAGTTGCGGCAGTGGTGCTTTCGGTTGGTGAAGGTGAAGGCGGTCCGGCACCGCATGCAGACGTCGGAGTCGGCCCACTCGGGAGGCTGCCAGGAGACATTTGTTAGCCAGGGTCTGTCCAGAGTCTCCAGACCAACCGCATACGTACCGCGCTGCTGTCGATCATGCTGCTGGCGACAGTCGTCTTCGGCGGGAACTGGTAGCCATCTCGTTGCAGTTCCTTGTACACGGTTCCGATGTAGCTCAGCTCGGGACGGCCCTCGGTGGCCGACGCCCAGGACTGGATGTGCTCGAGGATTTTGGCCGAGACTTCCTGGTTGGCGGCCACGGGGCCGGTGGCCTTGAGGAGGGATGTCAGGTTGTCCATGAACTCGCGGGAGGCAATCTCGGCCAGGAAGTGCGAGCCGCCATTCTTGATGCAGGTATCCGTGAGCTGTTCCCCGGGGCAGGCGGGGTGCACGTTAGCATGCCAAAGGTCTACCAAAGCTGTCGCCGTGTCGCTGCCTGGCAAACAGCACCAGAGGGCCGTGTTCGCTTACGTTCAGTGCGCTCAGCTGTGTATTTGGGTTCTTGTTGCCGATGCGTCGCTTCAACGAGCGCATGGCCTCCTTCGGCTGGACTGTCTTGGATCGGATGACGTCGGAGATCTCGAGGTTCAGGGCGATATCCTCCCTGCAGATGGTAGCAGTCAGCATAAAGCAGCAAACGAAAGCAGGCAGACGGGCCAGGATGGGGGCGGGCTGAAGACGTACAGACTGCTGCTTGTGGCCTTCTCTATTTGCTCGTCCAGGGCCGTGTTGGCGCCTGACGACCACCAGGACATCATCTTGGGGCGGCTGTGGGAGGCAACTCGTAGTGTTGAGGTGGGGGAGCAGGACGAGAGCGGAAGGAGAAAAGTTCAGTCGGCTGCGAGGACGCTCGATGGAGTTTTGCAGACGCTCGGGTACGCTGGTGGCGAGGCTCCGAAACAAATGGCTGATGTCAGGCAGACGAGGCGCAGCAGAGACACGGCGGATCAGACACGGGCAGACATCGGCAGAGAACAGCGATTCGGCTCGCGAGATGCGTATGGTAGCGGGGGGATGCCGGGCAGAGATGGGCAAGGGCGGGAGGTGCAGGTTGGTGATGTCGTGAAGATTGTGTGAGTGGTTGCGTACGGGAGTCGCTTATTATTGCGAGTTGCATTGAAGTGTGTTACTAGGAGGTGCTGTTTGGGCTGCTGTGCTCGCTTGGAACCGCCCGACTGACCTGCTGTGGCTGGCGGCTGTTTGCCACAGCTGCCCTGGCTCTGGCCGCTCTTGCGTCTGGCGTATCTGCCTGCCTGCGGCTGCTGCCCGGCCCCACCTGCCCACTGGCTAGCGCTCTGCTTAATTGCCCAAGCGCTGAGAGGAGCCCTGAAACAAAGCACGGCCAAGCTCTGTGATTGGTCCAAGCTTCCCCTGGCTGGACGTTGCAAGAGCCATGCGCAGTGCGTGGATGTGGTCAAAGTGGCTGCCTGGCCGCATGGAACACTTGGCCCGCCACAGATGACGAAAGCTGTGGCGCCCAGAGAAGGGGCGATCGGCCAGCCGACCATCAGAAACTGCAAGCTGGCCAGGACCGTTACAGCGAGTCTTCCACAGCAGTCACTAACCACAGTAGTTGCTCCGTAGTCCAGCCACGCTGCCATATGGCCTGCAATAAAATTACATGCCTATCGTTCGTGCCTTCCCAAAACCGCTCCCCATGGTGAAACCTGGCAGTACACAGCCCCCCACTACAAGTTCCCTGCATCACAGGTACCCCCATGTACCCCCCCCTCCCCGCCTTTGCCAGCGCCGCGGCGTGCCTCTCCTTCCTAAATCGACTTCAACAGATCGAAATACCAAACATCACCACTTTTCCTTGGCCTCACAACGCTGTCCACGCCGCCCCGTCTCTGCTCCCCTACGCGCACGACCTCGAGGACCATCGGCTGAGCAGCCGCACCACACTTGGAATTATCGAATTTCTCCGGAACAGCCGCCCATAGCGTCTTCTGGATCGCGGCCACGCGCACCCAGCGGTCTGACTCGGCCTGCTAAAATCGAGCCGAGCTATCGGCCAGATAGACCGCACCAGCGCTTCTGTCTGCACGACGGTGCTGCACCATTCCCCCCGACCCTGCCAGGCAGCATCAGTGCTCCCCGTTTCCGAGCTCTGGACTCACCGCATCTCTTCAGCCAGCCGCCCGACGCCGGCTGTCGACGTCAGCATCCGATTTCGTCCCATCCGATTTCGCTCCCACTGCCACAGCTTCGGGGCAACTTCGCAATCGCTTCTCGACGGCTTCTCGACAGCACCACAACTTCGATCCGACCCCCGCCCTCTTCAGCCCGTCCGGACAGCACAGAAGCGTCATGATACACTCCTAGACGCGCGTCCGCCCCCTTTTGTCTCCGGCCGACCTCCCCACCCTCTCCCAACACGGCATGGGACCCACGACAAACGCCTCGTCTTCTTCGACGACCGTCGTGCGCGGCGACGGAAACACCATGCGCAACAGCAATGGCTACAGCCTCGGTGTCTCGGCACCGGGGCCGCAGGCCAACGGGCCGGCCGCGCCCTCGTCCTCGGGCAGCAAGCGGCCGTACGCCCATTTTGACGACCTCAAGCAGGTCCAGCTGGATGTCACCTCGACCACTCCCGTCGAGAAGGTCCTCGGATACGCAGAGAGCTGCCTTAAGCAGGCGGGCTTTATGAAAGATTTTGGCCGCCTGGACATCGCCCTGCAGGAATACCTCCGAGCCACGATTGCGCTGCTGGAAGTCCTGCCCAGCAACAGCGACTGGCTGTCTGTCATGACGGACCGGAAGGGTGCCCGCGTCCGGTACAACGCGCTGATGGCACAGATCAACGCCGACAGCAGCATCTACGAGAAGATCAAGGCCCAGATCCAGGAGGACAACAAGCGGACCGGCGTCCGCCCACAGAACAGCCAGGGCCACAGCCGGTCACAGAGCCAGAGTCAGAGCCGCCCCTCGCTGGCAAACGGCCTTACCGGCGAGACGAACGGCCGTCTGTCGGCCGATGAGCCAGCCGCCCGCGGCACAGCGACGGCAAACAGCGGCGCCTATGCCTCACCGCCCGCACACGCGCCCCCTCCTCCGCCGGCGACGTCCCCCGAGAAGCCGAAGCCGAAGCCGAAACCACAAGCCCTCCACGGGCGCGCCCTCAGGCCCGGGGCTGCCAACTCAATACCGGAGACCGGCGACAGCAGCAAGACGGCCCAGGAACTCGCCGAGCGGTTCGCCAACCTGAGGACCGCGAAAGCCGCATCGCCGTCGCCGCAGCCGCAACAGGATCCGCGGATCCGGACACAACCCATCAACCATACCAGCTTCCCACCACAGCAGCAACCACACCCCCACACACATCAGCAACAGCAACAGCCACCACCTCCACCATACACGCAGTTCCAGCTGCGCCCGCTCCAGCATCCGTCGGGGTTCGAGAATCTCCCACCACCCCCGGCTCCTCCGCCACACAACCCGCCCATCCTCCATGCGTTGCCGGATCTTCCCAAGGTGCCAGAGGCCATCTACAGCCCGGCGCGAGGCTCTGTGTCCAGCCAGAGCTCGCAGCTCCCGGCTCCCACGCAGCGGACGTTCAACAGGACGAACTCCACCACGTCGTTCTCCGGCACGGGACGGACACCGGCGGCCCAGCCGGCTGCAGACGACTATTTTTCGTTCCAGTCCACCTTGGAGCGGCAGCAGCGACAGTATCCGGAGTCGGCAGCACCGATCCGCTCCCGCGTTACAATCCCCGAGGGCGACACGATCACAGCCGAGGAGCTGCTCAGCTTCATGCAGGCAGGCTCCAGGGACATCCAGATTCTGGTCATCGACATCCGCAGCCGCGAGGAGTACGACGAGGGCCACATCATGTCCCAGTCGACCATCTGTGTGGACTTTGACATTCTGCAGCGCGAGAACATTTCGGCCAACGACATCGCCGACAGCATGGTGCTGGCACCTGCGTCCGAGACGCGTCTCTTTGACAGGCGGCGAGACTTTGACCTGATTGTGTACTACGACCAAGACTCCGAGACCATCCGCCCCTACCACGACAGCACGTCGGCTGCCGACATTGCCGTTGCCTCGCTGTACAACGCACTGTCGTACTACGACTTCGAGGCCGACGAGCAGGCCAACCGGCGGCCGAAGCTGCTCAAGGGCGGCCTCGATTCGTGGGTGTCCATGATGGGCACCGCGTCTCTCCAAACGTCGTCCACCGCAGCCGGCACCGGGTCGGGGCTGTCGAGAGCCCAGGCGAGCAACCGGCACCGGCAAAACATGCTGTCGCGGCCCCACGGGCGGTACATGGCAAAGCCCATTCAGGATGCCGCCGAGGCGAAGCGCTGGGAGGAGAGTCTGAAGGACATGGATAAGTCCTCGTTTGTTCGGACGACAGACGACTTCCTGCGGCGCTTCCCGCCAGTGTCGGCCATCCAGGAGTCCATGACCGCGCCTGCGCTCTCGCGAGACGACAGCGAGGTCGGGTTTCACCCCTCTGGGTCCTCGTATCTGCGCAGCTCTGCGTCTCAGGAGCGGCCGTCATCGTCCCGGTCCACGGTCCTGACCGAGCCAGGCTCGGCCCGGACCTCGTCGTCGATGCCCCCGCCACCATACGCGCCTCTGCCGGCACCACCGACGCGGCCGGCACCGACTGTGCCGAAGCCCAGCCACAGCGACTTGGAAGGCGTGGACGAGGACGACCACTATCTGCGCACCAAGAAGGCCAAGGCGGCCATTTCGAGCAGTGGCGGGCGGATACGGCGGCAAAAGGTCGGCCTGTACAACCCGGGCAATTGGTGCTACGGCAACAGCTCGGTCCAGTCGTTGTTTGCCTCGGGGGCTTTCTCGGAGGAACTCACAACGGGCGCGTGGGGTGGCCGCTGGAAGGTGCCCATGAAGGCCGATGAGAAGATCAGCCACCCGCAGCTGCTGGCCAAGATAATGGCCAACTCGTTCCACTGGATGCAGTACGGCAAGTTTGAGGCCATGAAGGCTAAGACACTGATGGTAGGACCAAGAACCCGCGTAGACATTAAAAAGGATAACCACTTTTTTTTATTTTTAACATTTTTACTGACTGGTACACTCAGGACTACTGCTATCACATCCACTCCAAGGACTATGACGGGAGCACCAAGACGGACCGCAGCACCATCTTTGGCGGTCCGTACCAGCAGGACGCGCAAGAGTTTATTTCCTTCCTGCTCGACAACCTGCACGACGAGACGAACCGGCTCCGCGACCACACAGGCGAGGTGCAGCAGCCGCCGCTGGGCCCGCGCAGCACGCCGCTGAGCAACGGGCTGCAGTACTGGGACGAGTACCGGCGGTACAACGACAGCATCGTGGACAAGTACTGGCGCGGCATCGAAGTGACGGACCGGCGCTGCCGCAGCTGCGGACACCCGTCGCTGACCTACGAGCACTTTGACGCGCTGCACCTGCCCATACCCCCGACCACGTCTTCGTCCGCGACCAGCCTCCAGGATCTGCTGCTGCAGTACTGCAGCGCCGACGTGCTGCCCGAGTACAAGTGCGACCAGTGCAGCCGCATCGACACGACGGAGAAGCACGTGCGGCTGGTGCGGCTGCCGGAGCTGCTGTGCATTTCGTTCCGGCGCTTCCAGGGCAACGAGCACTACGGGTTCCACAAGAACAACACGGCGGTGGTGTTTCCGATCAACGGGCTGGACATGACGCCGTACACGGTGCAGCAAGCGGATAATGGCCAAGAGGTGGCGGCGCTGGGGATTGCGGAGCCGCAGTTCCGGCCGCCGTTTGTGTATGACTGCTATGCCGTGATTGTGCACAGCGGCACGCTCAAGTCGGGCCACTACCGGGCGTTCGTCAAGGACGAGCCGATCGACAGCGGAAGCATCAGCAACGGCGATGGCGGGAATGTGGATGTCTCTGCTGCGTCCCCGGTGCCTTCCACGAGTCTGTGGCACCACTTTGACGACGCGCGAGTCGAGCCGGTGACGATCGGGTCCGGCGACGGGCGCGATATGGCCCGGCGGCTGTACCGGGACAACAACCAGGCGAGCGCGTACATGGTGTTTTACAAGCGGCGGAGGGTGTGAGGAGAGAGGAGGAGGAAGACGACGGTGATACACATAACACACAATGAACGACAACACGACTGACAAGGCGGGCTGGGTTTAGAAAAGACGCCGAGAGAGAGAGAGAGAGAGAATCGATTTCGACTTGGACAACAACATCGAGATCAAGGACAAAACAGGGACAGCTTAGCTGAACGCATTATGGAGGAACCGCATTTTTATCCACGACAGCTCAGGAAAGAAGAGAGAAACGCCAACCACAAAGGAGGAAAAGAAAAACGTATACAACGAACGATACCAAAAGAGAGCGGGCGTTTGTTCTTGTTCTTTTTTGTTTTATTTCCCTTCACTTTTTCTTCTTTTTCTTCTTGTTTTCTTGACTTTGTTCTTTAATAACGACTTCCTTTTTTCCTTTCTTGTTTTCCTTGTTTTCCTTGTTTTCCTTGTACTTTCTTGCATGTGCCTGCCTTTTATATAATCAAGCCTGTTCGTACTGCCCGCATGGCAACTTCCATGGGAGCCTTTTGCATAGTGTGTTGAGAAATCCAAATCATTCTGGCACTGAAGGACTAAAGGACTGAAGAATGGAGGAACCGAGAAGCTACCAATTTTACAAATTTCCGAATTTCCAATCCCAGCCTTCCAAGTCCACGGCCTCCCGAGACGGACAAGTTTCAACATGCAATACTCATATTTGTTCCTACAACTACCGACAATCGTTACCCAGAATGCGTTCCTCATGCCGTTGCGAGATGACTATGAAAGAAGAAGGAAAGAGGGGAAAAGAAATAGAGGTAATCATAACAAGAAAATGATCATAAGAAACCCCAAAAAAAAAAACAGACAACTACTACAAGCAGAATATTTTGTTGTAGACATATCCGAAGGGGAGACACTCTTTTTGAGATGACGACACATCGAGACACGCCGAGAAAAAAGAATGCGGCACTCGGGTAGAGCTCTTTACTTCCCCGCAAAAGCGGCTTCGATCTCCTTCTTGTACTTGTCCCTGATGGTCCGCCGGTTGAGTTTCTGCGTCGCTGTGACCTCGCCCTGGGAAAGAGTTAGTAAAATAAGCTTATTCTTGTTCTTTTTTCGCATTTTCTCTTTCATGCATCTTTTTTGCATCCTTTCTTCTTCTCTTTTTCTCTTTTTCTCTTCTTCTCTTCTTCTTTTCCCTCTTTACTCCTTCCTCTTTTTTACTTACCGAATCTGGTGTCCACTCGTCGTTGACCAGAGAAACGCCCGACAGCATCTCCAATGGCGCCAGACCTGCCTGCTTGCCCACGCTCAGAAGCTCCTTGAGCACCTGGGCCCGCACCCTGCCGTCGTGGTGCACCGTCGCGTGGTGGTGGTCGTGGTCGACGGTGTCTGCCGTCGGCACTACGCCCAACTTCTTGGCCATCCCGGCCACGACCTTCTCGTTGATGCACACAATCGCAATGGGACGGGCGTGGAACGAGTCGGCATAGACCATGAGGTTCTGCACGGGCTCGGCGCCGCGGTAGATGGCCTCCAGCTTCTCCAGAGCGACGTACTCGCCACCCTGCATCTTGACCAGGTTCTTCAGGCGGTCGACCAGCCGCAGGTGGCCCGTCTTGCGGTCAAACGCGCCAATGTCTCCGGTGCGGAACCAGCCGTCGCTGGTGATGTTGGCCGCCGACTCGGCCGGGTTCTTGTAGTAGCCTGTCAGCACGGGCTTGCCCCGGATCCACACCTCGCCGTGGGCGTCCTCGTTGCTGTCGGCCGGCGGGTTTGCGTCGTATCCCAGGTCGGGCTGGCCCACCAGCTTGATCTCCACGGCGGCGCCCATGGGCCCCACGGCCTTGTCGGTCCACTGCAGCGGCGAGCCCAGGGCGCCGTTGCCGCAGGTCTCGGTCAGGCCGTAGCCGTTGATCATGGGCGCCACGACAATGGACATGAACTTCATGGTGTCGTTGGCAATGGCACTGGCGCCGTTGACAATGAAGCGCAAGTTGCCGCCCGTCGTCTGGCCGACCTGCTTGAAGACGATGCTGTCAAGAAACGAAACGGCCTTGGCAATGGGGCCGACCAGCAAGCCCGCCTGCAGCAGAGCGCTCTTGAGGCTGTAGTGGCCCCAGAACAGGGCCTTGGCCACGGGGCCGGCCTTCTCGACGCCGCTGGCGACGCCCTTGCGGACCTGCTCCCAGACCTGGGGGACGCCCACCAGAATGGACGGCTTGAAGGCGCGCAGGTCGCCGGCGCAGCCCTTGGACATGGAGGCGTCGGTCAGGGTGCGCGGCGAGCCGTAGCCGAGGGTGGCTCCGACATACAGCACCAGGTTCTCGAGCACAAGCTCGAAGATGTGGGCCAGGGGCAGGTAGGCCAGGATGCTGTCCGCGTGCGAGACGCACTCCTCGACGCACGAGTTGAGGCCGGCCACGGCGGCCACAAAGGAGCCGTGGGTCACAGGCACGCCCTTGGGCAGGCCGGTGCTGCCCGAGGTGTACATGATGCAGAAGGTGTCGGTGGGCACGGGGGGCACGGGCGGAAGAGCGGGCTCGCCCGCGGGGCCGTCGGGGCCCTCGCCGAGCGCGCGCAGCTCCTCGAAGCTGAGCACCTTGATCTGGGGATGGGCAGCGCGGAAGTTGTCGAGGACGGAGTCGGCGACGGGCTGGTGGGAAGCGTCGTTGTAGATGACGTAGCGCACGGCGGTGGCGACCTTGAGCGGGTTCTCGGCGACCTTGAGCAGGTGCGGGTCGATGAAAATGGCCTTGGCGCCGGTCTGGGTCAGCGAGTGCTGCACGCCGGTCTCGCCCAGGGTGTCGTAGGCGGTGACGATGCTGAAGCTCTGGGACGCGCAGCCGTGGGCCACGGCCAGCCACTGGGGGCTGGTGGCGGCAAAGACGTGGACGTGGTCGTAGGTCTCGAGCCCGAGCTTGCGCAGGCCGGCGCCGACCTGGCGCGTCAGCAGCGAGAACTCGCCGTAGGTCTGGTAGGTGTAGGGACCGAGCTCGAAGAACTGCCACTCCTTGTCGACCTTGCGCACCTCGCCGTCGACGACCTTGGTGACCTGCTTGATCTCCTTGTGCAGGCCGACAAACTTGCGGCTGCCCACGGCCGGCTCGGCGGCGTACTTGGTCGACGTCTTCTGCAGCAGCGCAAAGGCCGTGTCGATGTCGGGGTCGGGCCGCTCGATCAGCCCGTCTCGGGCCTTGGGGTTCCGGCGCGGGATCGTCTCGCCGGGCACAGGCACCGCGCCGGGCACCTCGATGGTGAAGGGCGGCTTCTGGGCCATGGCCAGTGGCAGGCTGCCGGTGTGGAAGTCCATAGCGGCGGTAGATGGAGGGGGTAGAGGGGAGAGAGAGAGAGAGAAAAGAAGTCGAGACGAAGCTGTGAGGATGTCGAGACGAAGCTTCGATTGAGCTCCAATGAGGTCCAGCGAGATCAAATGAGGGGTCCCAGGCAGCTTCAGCTAGAATTAATTCCAGGGAGGCTTAGTGGCTGGCTGTTGGCTGTGTCTGCTTGTCTAGTTCGTGTCTTGGCCGTTCTTGTGCTCTTGTGCTGCTCTTGCTTGCTTGCTTCCTTTTTTCCCGCACGCGCACTCACTTTTCCGCAGCTGTCCTGTTTTGGTGGGTTTCTGGCGTAAATTGGTGCGTTGCCTGTGAGGTATTATCGAGGTGGAGAGCGGGGAATGCGCTCCAGTGATCCGTCGCTGCTGGGTCGTAGCTCCCGGGCAAAAAGAGGACTCCGGCTTTGGCGGCCGGTTCGTGCGGCAAACCAGTAGCTTGTTTCCTGGGCTAGCAGCCTAGGGGCGTCGCAGCAAGTGATTTAAACCCGGCAAGGTCGCTTTGAGATGGCTGGGGCGGGCTGGAAATAGAGGGGAGGAGGCCTTGGAGGGAACAAGGCAGCAGACAAGGGCAAGCAAAGCTGGAAAAAAAAAGTGCAGACAAGGTTGAAAAAGGTGCAGAAAAGTGCAGAAAAGTGCAGAAACCAGAAGAGTGCAAATGAGGACAGAAAGGGAATAATTTCCCACCAAAACCCCCAGGTTTTCAACTTTGCACCCTTGTGCGGTGCACATGGGGGAACATCGCACCTGCCGTTTGTGAGGGGGCGATGGCCTGACACGGGTGCCCTTCCAGGACCACCAAGGACGAATGGAAGGAACCTCATCTGGGCTCGTTGTCCAAAACGGCAGGCACGACCGTTGGAAATTTGAAGAAGGCCGGTTGGAGACAGCTGGCAGGATGGCCAGGGGCTGCCTATTTCTCGTAGGCTTCACCTCGCAGGCTTCCTCGCAGGATCGCTGGCTAAATCGCCCAGCCACCACACCTGCCACCAACCAAACCCCAACTCTTACGTGTATTTCCATTCTCTTGTTGCAGCCCATGACCTATTGCCCCCCCTCTCAGTGATGCCTCGACCCAGTACGACCCTGCTTTGCGGCTCACAAGATCGGAGACGTCGGCTCTTTGTATGCACAGGCAAGCAAGGCTGTGCCTTGCCTTGGCACAACGGCGACCCAACAAATGCGACAGCGCTGCTGAATGAAAGCCTCTTTTCTTTTCTTTCCCGCAGCATCCCTGGCCACCAGGGCGCAACCCACGGAACGGAACCGGCGGCGAAGCCATCATGGCGGAAACAGGGAGAGGGGAAATAGACAGGCGTATTGTTTAGCTGGGAGCTGGTGTCAGTAAGCAACGTCATGAACTTGTGCTGGCCGACCAATTCGTATTACGAGCCCGCTGACTGGCTTTTTGCAAGCCAGCGGCTCGTGGAGGGGTAGTTGCCATGGTAGTTGCCATGGGTGCACCGGCGTCGTAATCAAAGAGTCTCTGTCTCAGAAGCCAGACAGCGGCACGTTTTCGGGTGTGTGAGAAGAAACAAAGCAATCGTCAAAAGTACGAACAAACACAAAAGACACAAGAGTGTAATAAATTCAAGATATATGTGAAGCTGGAGCTGTCGGGATCAGTAGACTTCGCATGCTTATCAGGTGGTTAGTAGTTGCCGAGGTACAGAGCTTCTACGAAGGGCAGTTGCCAAAGAGAGAAAGCCGCCAAGACAATCCACACACGCCATGAGCTAAGGTGTCAAAAGGGTTTTTTTATTTAAAAAATTAAAATAAGGATGAAAAAAATTAAGAAAAAAAAACGTACAACCGACCCAACTACTAAACGATATACCTTTATGTATTTGCAATACTCATACCAGCACCCTGCGCCAGCAGGTACTGAACGGCCTCGACGTGGCCCATCTGCGCCGCCTCGTGTAAGGGTGTGCCATGGTCAGAGTTGCGATAATTGTGGGACGATGCTTCGTCGTCGGCGTACAAAGTCAAGTTCAGTGGCGCGTCGCGTTCTAGTAATAAGTCGAGCATCTTGATAATGTCGTTCGCGGGTGTGGGCGACTGTGTTTCGGACTGCGTTTGCGACTTTCGTTTAAGAGCATAGTGTAATAGTTGTCCTCGGTGAACGTCTCCCCCCCGTAGGCTTGGAACTGCCTTCGAACTCGCATATGCTCTTCTAGTCGCGCCGACATGATGCAGTTTCGTTGATGAACAATTAGAGGAATGCCTTTTGGAGAGCAATGCAGTGGGATTGAGCTGATTCGGAATAACAATAGATCGGCTTCGTTCTCTTCCTCAATTCCATTTCCGAGCAGATTATTCTCGTCCTTGTAAGCCGTCACTGGCACCGGCGTATCCGAGCATCCCCGGAGGTCTAAGTGGGCCTTATAAAGGCTATTCGAAGGAAAAGAGGAAAAAAATACGGCGAGAAAATAGAAATTAATAGCAGAAAGGAAGGAACGGATGGAAAGCAGAGAGGGGCTGAAAAGGATAGAGAAACAAAACAAAAAATATCGGAAAGACCGGAAAGAAAACTGTTGACAGCAGGTGAAAACACCCAAGAAGACAAGCAAAATGCGGCATCTGGATATGGAATCAAACTACTCTCGCTGCCCATGGAATTGCAACTGTAAACAAAGAAATGCTCTCGTCATGCTCTCACGTTCCCATGCTCTCCTCCTCATACCCTTCTCCGAGTGGTCTCCTCGTCATCCATGCAATCTTTACCCCATCGAACCCCCTTATTCAGCCTCCTACTCATAACTCACTGCCACTTAGGCTCCCCTCGCTCGACTTTCGGCGTGTTCACCTCGTTCCGGTCGGCAAACGGGTCGTTCTCATCCTCGTTGTCATCGTAGCTGTCCCCGCCGTCCGAGTCGTCTGCTGCGGCCTTGGGAGGCGGACGCCGGCTGATCGCACCGCTGGCCAAAATCTTGGGCTTGGACATGGGCGACGGCCGGGGCGGCGCAGCCGGTCTCGACGACAACTGAGCTACGCGAGGGACGGGCGGCGGCGCCGCCGGTGCTGCTGCCGTTGCCCCCGCAGGCGTGTCGAGACTCAAGCCGGCCAGCTCAGCACCCGGAGCGGTCGGGGATGCCGGGTCCTTGCCCTTTTCGGCGATCATGCGATACCGGTGGGCCTGCTCGGCAATGTCGTCGTCGGAGTCGCTGTCGGCGTCAATGGAGCGGTCGAGCTGTTCAAACGTCATGAGGGCTTGGACGAGTTCGTCGTTGGCATGTAAGAGGCTGCCGAGGTACTCTTCCGAGTTGACCAAATAGATCTAGAGGTGTTAGTGAAGGAACGATCAAGACGAGGTCAAGAAGAGGCGGTGCAGTCGCGAAGTCGAGCAGTTAAGAACAATGGCCCTCCCCCCCCCACCACTTACATATCGCAAAATCTTTCTCCGCAAGAGCTTGCACTTTTCAAAGTGCTCAATGGCCTTGGGGTTCTCCGAGATGCGCTCCTCCTCGCGGTTGATGGTCTGCAGCGTGTTCATGAGGTCCGTCGACGCCATGGACGCGTCGGCAATCGTGGCCTTCATGAGTCCCTTTTCGGCCTCGAGGTTGAACGGCTTGCGGCCCTTTTTCTTGGCCTTTTCCTTCTTCTTCTTCTCCTTTTCCTTGTCCTTGGACAGATAGCTAAAGGATTCGACGCGGCCGGTGGGCTGGGTGGAGGTGGAGGGCCCACCGGCCGCCTGCTGTTGTCTCTCCTTCTCCTTCTCCTTCTCCTCCTCGTCTTCGTCGGCATCAAAGGGGTTCTCCGTCTCCCGCACCACCCTGGACCGCTCCTGCGTCACCACCTGCTTGCGCTGCGGCAGCTCCTTGTACAGGCGTGCCACCCGCTCGAGCCCGGGCGTGTTCTTGTACTCGACGGCCCAGCTGCGGAACAGCTCGGAGCACTTTTTCTTGACATCCGGGTCCGAGAGGTCGGACGTGCCGCAGACGCGGAGGCGCTCCAGCAGAGGCTCGTCGGCAAAAGAGCGCTGGAAGCGCGGGCCGGCGTTCTGGATGAGACCGTCCAGCAGGGTCAGGGCGCGCAGCTGGCGGTGGACGCTGCCGTACTTGAGCTTCTTGCGGATGGCGCGGGCGGCCTCGGTGGGACCCGACGCCTGCAGCTTGATGACCTCGACGAGGTCGGGGATGCCGCTGAGGTCGTCTTCTTCGTACGACTCGCTGGTGAGCCGCTCGACGGTGACGGTGACCGCCGAGTACGGTTTTTTCTGGGGGGAGAGGGGGAGTAAGTAGGTGTGAGTAGGACATGTGGTAAGGACAAGCTATCGGATTGACTGTGGGTTGTCTTGTGGAATGCCTATTCGCGAGGCTCTAGTCTGGCACATCATCCTCCATGGCCACCATCACGGGCTCCGTGCAAGGCTGGGAGAGCTCGCTTCCCGGCATGGGCCCAGGTAGCTTATGGGCTGGGCAACCGCACGCCCGCCCCCCCCTCCTCCTCTCGATGGGTCTGCACTCACTTGGGAAAACATAGCGACAGCGCTTAGAGCGGGCACCGTTCAGATGCCGAAATGTGCCCCGGAGCAGATGCAGGGAACCTCAGTAGCGCTTCCAGAACTGGTGGTTCGGTTGGGCCGCCTCCGATAGGTACACGCGCGTGCCTGTATTTTGGTCTCTCTGCCTGCCCCCGACACGCACACAGACACAGACACAGACACAGACACATACACACATGCGCGTCTTATGCTGTGTCAGTTGCTTGCTTGCGTATTCGCCCGTCTCTCCTGTCTCTTCTTTCTGCAGCCAAGGAAGGGAGCCAAGCCTCGGGAACTGCCAGGAGGTTCGAGATTGCGGCCCAAGAGAAGAAAACAGGGACCAAAGCGACAAAGGAAAAGAAGAGGAAAAGAAATGCTGCTGTTTTGGGCAAGTTGACCACAAAGCGGCAGCTCAGCAGGGACGGCTTCTCGTCCTTGCGCCCGGGATGTGGTGGTCGCTCTCCCTAACAGTGATCGTGCCGATGCTGCTGCAGCCTGCTCTCTTATCACGCGGAGGAAGGAGCGGACGACGACGTGACTTGCGCAAGGGAGGGCACGGGACGACGACATCCAATTGTCTGCTTCTTGGCTACTAAGACCCCAAACGAGGGACCCCGCCAAAGACAAAAGTGAGGTGCCTGGTAGGTGCTGCTCTTTGGCGCTAGTCCGGATCTAGCTACCCCGCCTCGCCCGAGCTCACATGTCAGGTCTCACAGAGAGTAGCTATTGGAGAGCTGGTTTCAGGTAAAGGATGCCTATGGATTGAATCTTGATCGCAGCTTTCTCTTGGACACAACAGTGGATGTATGAGGAATTGCAGTGGAGGATTATTCACGCGTCACGTCTGCCTGCATTTGGAAGTCCAGCGATTGTACTTGACGTATGGCAAAGTGCAGAAAAAAGGACTGCAGCCACAGGCAGACGGAATGTGCAATGGTCCAAGGGTGAGGAGCATGCACGGAGACAGAGACTATGCCTACGATCTGCTGGCCTTTGCAGCATATGAAATCGTGCACTGGCAGATGGGAAGGTCCGGGGTACGAAGTGCTGGGCACACAACGTCATGCCCCCCTCCCCCCGAGTCTATTCTCCCCAGAGTGACGTCATCGCAAGGCTGCAAGGCTCTAGGTTTCGACCATCGTGAGGCTAGTTGAGCAAGCGTCGCGTTAAGACGGAGAAAAAAAACGACGCTCGTGGATTGCTTTTGGGGGAGATCCGACGGCTGCATGAATACGAATGCACGGTGCATGGCGTGCCGGTGTGGCGGCTGCGGCTGCATGGTAGCGTGGGAAAGAAATGCTCCTATTTCAGCTCAGGAAGTTTGCGGCACCGACAATTGCAGGAGACGACGATAGCCATGTCTGCTTCTGCAGCAATCCGGATGAATGTGTGCGCAATTGTGTCCTCTCTGCAAACCTCAACAAATTGGCTGGCCGGCTCTCATGCTGGGCGTTGTATCCAAGTCGCATGCAGTCGCCAGCTGTCACGCAGCAGCGGGCTGCAATGTAGCTTCCTGCAGCCATTGTCGATTGTCGTCTCATGTCTTGTTGGGCATAGTAGCTACGACGTACTTGGATTGGGGAAGACTCATGAGTCACACACACAGAGTGCAAGCCTCCGTTTTCTGGCATGTCGTGGCTGCCTGAGTGTGCAGTCAACACGCAAGACTTGCCAGCGCATACCTGGAGGCAACCATCAGGCAGAGAGATGTGTTTTTTTTTTTCTGACTTACAGCCACAGTTTGTTCCATTTGTCTTTTTAACCCCCCCCTTTTTTTTATCGGTCTTTCGCCGAGACCCAAGAAACGTTGCAAGAGGCGGTGCAGCAGAGGCGCGCGGTACAGCCCAGTCGCAGCGAGCGCGTGAGAGAGTTTGGAAGGATTTCTCCTGCATGGGAGGTGACGAAGGAGAGAGAGGGACGATAAAATCAAAAACAAAAATAAACAGAAAGTTACGCGCCCGACGGGACGCCTCCGGACTCTTCATCCCTTCGTCCCATGGGCAGGGAGGAAATTCAGGAAATTCAGGAAATTCCCGCAAACAACGGAAGCGGCCCTCTCTGTGTGTATGCGTGTGTGTGCTGTAGCTGACAAGCTGTAACTACTATGCAGTTGATGGTTACCAGAGTAGTTACGAGTGTTTCTCGGAGATTTTATTGATTTTATCATTTCTTTTTGGGGGGGCAGCTGACCGTTTAGTTTCGTCCTATGAGGGGGCCGATGTGACCGTTTTCACTTTTGTTTCGGCCGCTTCAGCTGTCACCTTTGATTGTCCTGCTTCCTTTTCTTTTCTTTTTTGTTCCTCCTCGTTGATTCTGCCTGGTCTATCTTCCTCGGCCACACCGCCTCTTGCGCCAGCGAGCTAAGGGGGGGGCGGCAAGACAGACAGCACGGCGTTTTCCAGGTGCAGATACAACAAGCACAAGAGACGACTTGTATTTCCACTACAGAGACTACATCATATGTACGATGACGGAGAATAAAAAGATGACAGGCGGTGTCCGACGCTGTCGTTTTTTTTTTTGTGGTATTTTTCTACTCAGGCCAGGGTCCTCTCGTATTGTTGGTTGGGCAGCGAGAAAAGAAGAGAACAGAAAAGAAAAGACAAAAACACACCCCCAACAAATGTGATCAAAAAGAGAAAAAAAAAAGGTAGGCTGCTGTGCAGGATTCAACAAGACAGCCGAGTAGAAAACAAGAAACCACTGCAGAAAAAAAAATGAACAACACAGCTGCGATGGGATCGCGGACGGTGGTTCCATATCTTTCTGCTGTGCAACCGTATGCATCACCGTCATATGGGTACAGACGCGCGCTCAAAGGTCAAGAATGGGCGGTTGCTTTGACATGACGACTCACAGGACCTACTGTGTACGTTTGGATTGACGTACGCTGGCATGGATGCTCATCGTCCCCCCCCCCTTCCAACGTTTGCGCACGCGTTCTCTCTCTGGTTCCTCAGACCTGGCCGCCTGACATGGCTTTGTGTCGCCGTGGGGGGGTTTCTTTCTTTCTTCTTTCTTTCTTTCTTCTTTCTTTCTTCTGTCTGTTCCCAGGTGCTCAGCATTTGCCTGGTTCCTTCTCGCCTATTCTTTCTGCTCTTGTGCCTCCGTTTGGCCGTGCAAGTTGGGAGGCATGGATCGCATTAAGAACATTCCAAATGTTGGCCACCGCAGGGTCGTGTTGGGAGGGATAAGAAAGAAGGAGACGGGAGCAATGTGAAATGCCTGTCAAACCGCGGAAGAGAAGCGCGCACTCCGGAGGGTGGTTGGTGGTTGGTAGTGGTCCTGGTGGGTGGTGGCAGATGTGACAGTGAGGAAGCCAAAAAATAAAAAAAAGGGCCGCACTATGTGATGAGAATACCAGCAACAACCAGCAACATCAAGCACAAAGTGAGTGTGATGATATATCGCTCGGGCTAGGCTGTCCTTCCGTCTCGGCCTCTCCTTCACTCTCTGCACCCTTCACACACTTCAGCCCCCCCCCCCCCCATTTCGTCCTTTCTTGCGCCCGGCCCCATGTCTATTTTTTGCCCTTGTGCGCGCCATCGTAACTTACATCAACCTTACTGACTGGTTCAGAGGCACACCACACACCACCACCACCACCACCACTACACAACCGCTAGTTAACATACCCTGGTGATTATCGACCTTCGCTCCCGCCATCCCGCGACTATTTCAGACCCATGCCCCAGCACCCCGGACAATTTGGGGAGGGGTCCGCGCGAAGAACGGGTTACGAAATGCCGCTCCCACACAAGATACACACACACAATCTCTGTCAAGAAGCAAGATCCTTTGTCCCCCATCTCAGCTCTGGTTCGCGTTCTAGACGCGTTCACTAGTTAGTTAGGAACAAAAAATAAAATAAAATAAAAAAGGCCCGCGCATCATGGTGTCGCGTAGAGAGAGACGTACACTGAAAGTCTTCTCTTCAACAAAGTGGAAGGGGAAAAAAAAAGGGCGTCCAACTCGTGCAGCCGGTTCGCGATGCAAGAACCCAAAGCAACGCATAACATGCACGACGAAAG
This sequence comes from Raffaelea ambrosiae, assembly GCA_002778195.1. Classification (NCBI taxonomy): domain Eukaryota; kingdom Fungi; phylum Ascomycota; class Sordariomycetes; order Ophiostomatales; family Ophiostomataceae; genus Raffaelea; species Raffaelea ambrosiae. The sequence goes on along the minus strand of PCDI01000003.1, from coordinate 552,609 downwards.
GGGAATGCTCGCTATCGTAGAATGTGAGATGTCAAGTTCTACTTGCACCGAAAAGGGGCTTCCTCAGAACAGACATGAAACTTGAAAATGCGTCGCCTGACTCTTTCAGCCCCCAAATCAATCCCCCCCTCCGTCTCTCCCCTTTTCTCTGAAGGTCTGGCCACCACCAGCAAGCCTTGTCACAATACGTTGCGGCGGCGAGTGGAGAGGACAGACAATACTGACTACTATGTATGTAAGGGCGGCCTGGGAGAAGGGAGGCCGGGGGCTGTTCTGTTCGTTTCGGACCGGTATGCTCGTTGTGGGAGGGCGGACAAAGGTTGCGGCTTGTTGGCCCCCCGTGCTTCTCTCTTTTTTATTTTATTTTATTTTTTTTTGCTTTATTTGACATGTTTGACACGATTTTTTGACATGCTGCGTGTTTAGCCCAGCTGCTGTAACACAGTTCCCCAGAAAGGTCTGTCCCTCTTAGAGAGATGTCACCGTTTTCACCCCTGTCAAGTTTCTACCCCGGTGTCCTCGTGGCTGCTCCTACCAGGCTGCTCCTGTGCCCCCCCAACCCCCTCCCTGCTGTGCCTTGCTCAACGTGCTCTGGCTGTCAAATACAAAGTAATAAGAACACGCCTGATGCTCGTGCCCCCTTGCTTCGTGTGGCTGTCCCCTCACATATTCGATATTCTCGTGATATCTCTTGTTTTTTTAGTTCCTTATCCCTTTCTTTCCAGAACAGAACAACAAGCAATACAGGTACAAAGCAGCACACACCCCTCCATTCCTCCCATTCCTCTTTCTCTCTACCTCCCTCTCACTTGAGGCAACAAGAATTGAGAACGTATATATTTTCTCCCTGAACCGATCGATCATTTTCCCTCTTTCTTGTCCACGCACTTGCACATACTATGTTAGTATCTATTTGCAAACGGCCCGTCCCTGTGCTTGTCCGTCACGAGCCTCTTTGACGGTCCAAGGGAAGAGAAAATCAAAAGTGACGACAACGATGGCTACCTGGGAGGCAAAGAGGCCGCCGTCTTGACCTCGTAATTTCCCCCCTTTCCGAGGCAGGCTTTCTTGGGGTTCGTTTTATTTTGCCCTTTCTCTTTTCTCTCTGTGACATTCCATGTGGGCAGCATTACCCCAGGGGGCAGAGAGCCTCAGGTATTGCCTCGGGCGAATATGTTGTTTGCTTTTTTCTGTTTTCTGCTTTCTGCTTTCTGCTTTCTGCTTTCTGCTTTCCGTTTTTTTTTTTTTTTTTTTTGCCCGGTCTTCTATCCATACTTAAAATGCTTTTAAACGAGTACTTGTTGCCAGTCGTGTAAGACTGCCGAGCAAGTTTGTCTTTTGTGTCTCATCCTCGGAATAACTAAAGATGACATTCGCTGGCGCCGGTTCAAGCAGATCAGCCGCTAAGATGGCCAACCGACATGATACACTCGCACAAGCCGGCGATCATCGTCACAGGGGTTTTGTCAGACTGTGTGTCCTGTCTTAAAAAGAGGAGTTTCAGAAAGGCTTCTAAGACGTTTGTTTGGTCGTACCGGGTGTAACCAGTAGTCATGTAAGATTTCGAGATTCTAATCTGGTGTCCAGCCGATAAAATGCAACTGTATATCTTGAAAATATTACAGAAACTAGCCTAGCAGGCAAGCCAAAGAATGCTACCTGTAAGAAAGCCCCCCCCCCCCCCCCCCCCCCTCTTGTACGTACATAGTACGCTTGTAAGATGCGCCGAAAAATGATGGGAGGGGGGTTTGGCTATTCCAGTAACAGCAGTAACTACTCGCAATAGGCAAGAACACTACACAACTAGTACACAAGAATGCACACCGGCCAGATGCCAAAATAGGATTCCCTCGGCAGCTGCTTGTCAGCAGGAGAAAACTGTACGACTATGGGCGGGGTTTTGTTTATTCAGGGCTTCGGTTTTCACATGCGACAAAACAAGACAATCGCTGTCCACTGAAGAGGGAGGAGCACAAAACAGTAGCGTGCAAGGAAAAAAAAAAGCCCAAGAAATCGCTTTGCTGTTCTGTACCGGCCGTACGTAGCACGGTCTTTTTCTCTCTCTCTACTATCCCTGCTTGTCTCTGAAGAGCAACAGAATACGCCCATGTTTTCTTTTTCTTTTTACAAAGACAAGACAATGACGAAATAACACACACGCCCAAGACACAGCCTGCCGATCACTGACCGTCGCGGTGTCAGTGTGCGGCTCGGCGTGATACTACGGTGCTCTTACACCACACTACATATAGCTATTACTGGATTCTGGCGCACAAGACCAGCTTGGTCACTTGGGTCACTTGCCACAGTTGCATACATATTTAGTCTTTTCAAGAATGGAAACCGTTTTGGAATTTTTTTTGATAGCTAGCTGTTTTGTGTAATTTTCGGGTCTGTGTTTTTTGGATATAAAAGCTTTTTTGACTTTTTTTGTGCCCGTTTTTGTTGCTTTTCGCTTTTTGGGTGCCTTCCCTTTTGTGCTCTCCTTCACACACAGCTTGTTATCTTCCAAAAAAAAAAATGAAAAATAGAAATCCTTTTCCCCTCTCCCCTCCCTGCTTTTAATTTTGCTCCCCCCCGGCGATGTTGAATTTCCCTTCCCCCCCACATCGACGGAAAGAACAAGGAGTGGTTGCCCGTCTCGTCTTCCCATGCACGAAAAGCTGAAGATAGAAAGTACACAGTCCCACCGCGTCTTCCCAATTGAAACACGGTATGCCCATCGCCGGATTGGTCCAATAGGGAAAAAAAGGAAAAATAAAAAAACACTTGGTATCGTGGCGATGAATAAAAACAAAACATTAGAAGAGGAACGCCGAGTAGTGCGTCAGGAAAAGTAATAAACCTCCCTCAACAGGAAAACAGACAAACGTAAAACATGAAATAATAAAGGAGTGATGCCGTCCCTTGTAGCATGCAATAGCCATAGCTCAGTAAAAAAAAAAAGGTATGAGAGCTTGTAACTAGCCCAGAGAGTGACCCGCCGGTTGCCATGCTGAACAAAGAACCACGTTCCCAAAACAGAAAAAGGGAAAAGTAAAGCGCCGACCGTGGTATGCAGAAGATCGTAGTCAAACAAGAGTAACTAAGAAAAAGACTGGCAGAAAAATAAAATAAAAACAATCGTCGCTCGGTGGATGCTGAGTATGTGAGGAGGATGGTCGGTAGAGGCGAAGAGTAAGTATTGATATTGATACACGGCTTAAGTGCCTTAGGAAGAGATAAAAATGGTCGGATGGTAGAAGAAGCGTAGTCAGCGCGGTAATAGATTTGTTTACCAGCCCTTGGCGTGGTATCCGTTGAAGGCGTCCCGATTAAGGTACTGGTCCCAGCTGGTCGTGTTGAGCTCGTTGTCCTTGTTCATGTGAACCGGCTCGGGGTACTGCCTGAGGTTCGCCACATCGTGGGCAGTGTGGCGTCTCTTGAGCACGGCGTTGGCCGTCGACGTCTTCTGCGACCGCTCCCACAGCAGGTGGCGACGCAGCGACTCGGTCAGCTCGGTAGACAACATGTTGCGGCGGTTGGTGCGCGGCGAGCTGGCTGCCTGGTATTGGCCACCCATAGCCGTCGACATGATCGGCTGTGCAGCCGAGCGCGGGATCTCGTTGATGGGGCGCAGCGTCGACTGGCGGCTCTGGCTGGGGCCAGGAGCGCCGCGTGACCGGTGGCGCATCATGAGCGTGTTGTCGTCGGCTTCGGGCGGAGACGGGGCGAGCGAGGGCGGCTGGTGGACGGTGCGGGCGCGCGGAAGAGCCATGGTGGACTGCGAGGTGGTGAGGCCGTTCTTGAGCTCATGCTCGCTGCGCTGGATCATCAGGGTGATCAGCGAGCGCCGCGAGGGCAGATGCACCTTGGAGTCGACGCGCTGGAAGAGCGTCTTGTCGTCGATGCTCGACCGGCGGCTCTCCTCGTTGGAGTCTTCCCAGTCGGACGAGTCGTCCTCGTCGTCGTCGATGGCGCTCTCGTCAAGGTCGTCGGAATCGGACTGGTCGTCGTCGTCGTGCACGGCGGCAGGCGGCGGGATCGTCTGCGTCACGACCTGGCTGCTGAACGAGGTCTGCTTCTTCTGGGCAAACGCCCGTCCGTAGCCCGACGTGTGCAGGGCGCTCTTCATCAGATTGCCCTCGCTGGCGCCGTCCCTCCGAGAGGACTCGCCCACAGTGGCGGGCGCCCCGTTGCTGTTGCTGCTGGTGACAGCGGTATGGATGCCGCTGCTGCTGCCGACGCCGTTCATGACTGGCGCTTTCCGCTGCTGCATCATCTGGGACATGGCCGTCTTGCGCATCTCCAGACTCTGGGACGGGTCGCTCATCGAGTCGTCGCCCGAGGACGAGCCGCCCAGAGCAAAAGTGGCTGCTGCCTTCTTGGGCTGCACCGGCTTGGCCTGCGGCGAAGAAGTCGGCTCTGGGATGGCGTTGTCGCGGGCGAGGGCAGGCTCGGAACGGCGGGTCGGCAGGGGCTCGTTGGCGGGCACGATGGGAGGCGGGATGGAGATGGGAATGTGAGAGGGAGAGAAGCCGCGGATCACAGTGGTTGTGCTCCGGGCCATGGGCGGCGTGATCTCAATGGAGGGCGTCGGGTCCTCAGTGGGCTCCGTGGCGACAGGCGCCTCCTCCATGGGATCGGCAGCGAGCGTCTCGTCAGAAGACGAAGCGGCCTCGGCCTCGGTCTCGTCGTCCTCAAGCTCTGGCTCCTGCTCAACAACGGCCCTGGGCTCAGATTCGACAGATTCCACAGACCCCAGGGACTCGACAGATGCGGATGATGTGGTGGTCTCGGAAGCAGCGGCCATGGACCGCGGCGAGGCGAGGGAAAGAGAGGAGAGCTGGGGCAGCGGCGTCTTGAGCGACTCCTTGCCCTGAACAATGGAAACGACCATCTTTTCGAGGTCGTCAGAGGTGATGTGCCGCTCACGGCCGCGGCTGCGGCTGCTGGCACAGGAGTCCTGCCGGCGGATGCGCGGGCGGACAATCTCGACAGCGCCTGACACGGCGCCGAGGTCGACAGTCTCCTCGTCGGCTACGGAATCGACGCTACCGGAGAGCTGCGGGACATCCTCGGACGAGGACTGGCTGCGGCGGGGAATCGCCTTGGGCTTGGGGAGTGGTGAAACGGAGGCGGGTGCAAGCGGATCGGTCGGCGCGGTGGCCGAGAGACGAGCTGCGGCAGCCTCGACACAGAAGGTCTCGCGGGTCCACAGACGCCAGCTGAGGTTCTCAAGCCGGCGGCCCTGGGCAACGGAGTCTGCGCATCGTGCAAAGACTAGCGTGCGGGTGGCAACTTTGGTCAGCAAACTTTCCCGAGGTCGATCTGAGACTGATCTGAGAGTGATCTCACGGGGCAAGACAAAGGAAGACGAAGAAAGAGAAAAATGGAGAAAAAACTCACCAGTCCACATGCTGAACAGATTCTGGGGATTGGAGGTGTCCACCTTGTGGATGACATTGGCATCCACCTGGAGGACAGGTGCGTCTAATACGGAAGGCATTGTGCCTTGGGGCGGTCGTGGTGGTGCCGCTGGAGAAGGCGATGGGCTCTGTGGAAGATGTCTCGAGAGGGCGCGCGGTGGCGGGGCAGCAGACTGGAAGAGAAAGGAGTTTGGTTCGCGACCGCAGAAGCGATTTGGTGTCGCGAAGCCCAGCACTCGATTGCGTTTTTGACGAGGCGAGGAAAGGATCTCCAAGTTCAGGCGCGGGCACACAGGCTGTTATAAAGTGCGCAATTCGAGGTAGTGGGTGGTAGTAGTCGTGATGGTGACGATTAGGACGAAGTGAGAGAAATACTAAGTGCGCGAGACGAGGGCGGTGCGATGTCAGTTGGTGCGTAAATGTGTGTGTTGGTTCGTTGGGTCGTGAATGCAAATGCAAGCGGCGCTATGCAGTGCAAATCGTGCGTAAGAACAGTGTTGAGTCGAGAGAGACACAGGTTGGTTGTGAAGAGGGAGAGAGGAAAGAAAGACAGGACCGGCGATGTGTGATATGTGTGTGTGTGGGGGGGAAAGCCGACCTAGATGTAGTAATTATCGTTCTGGCGGTTGGATCAAAAGGTCGTGGGAGGGAAGGAGCGATTGGGGGGGGGGGGTGTGCGAAGAAGGCAGGCGCGGGATGTGTGTGGTCATGGACCGAAAAGAGACCAACTCGCGGTGAGGTAGAAGCATATCCACTCGCCCACCCACCACTCAGCAAACCCTGGCTTGGTACCGTGTACAACAGACAGGGGGGGTACGTACCTGGGCAAAGTACCGCTGTACCGTGGCGACAGGGGAGGGCGACGGCGCGAAAGGGGAGACGGGGAAGGAAGCGCAGGGAATAAGGCAAAGAAGAAGGGGTGAGGGGAGGGGGTGTGGCTGCAGAGCCCACAAGTCCACACGGCGAGGTACTTGGCCAGGCCGCTGCGGGCAGTGCTGTGCAGGCGCGGTGGCGGCTGCGCTCTGGGTACTCCAGGGGCCAGAGTATGGACCGTCCGTGTCAGGTGGGCGCAAAAAAAAAAAGGCCAGGAAAGAAGCAACGAAAAGAGCGCTCCGTCTGACTTCCCAGAACGGACCGTGTTGCCTTTTTGGGCTAGTGCATTTCGCCGTCTCCGTTTACCCGCAGACTCCAGAACAGTGATGCCCAAGTCGACAAAGTCGACCCCAAAAAAGTCGCCCATTGTGAAGGGCCGATTCGGGCGTCCTGTGAGTGCTCGCGACATCACCGCTAGGCTCTCTCTCCCATCCATTCTTGCCGCGGCACACCAAAGCAAGAGCGTCTGTTGGAATTTGTCGTTCCGGGCGACGGGAGAGAGTCCATGACCATGGAGATCACCCGTCTCTGTCTAAGGCCATCAGAGACATCTCGGCCCTGCTCTTGCGCGACTTTGGGCATTTTTGGCCTTGCGGGTTTTTTTTGGGGGGGGGGGGGCCTTACATGGCATTTCGCAATCTCTGGCTCTTCCGCCCATTGATTTTGGCCGCAATCAGAAGAGTCAGAGTTTGACAGCCCGGTGACAGAGATATATTGCCCTAAAGGGCTAGCCTGGCACTGTCTCCGTCTGGGAGACCCAGCGTTTATGCCTAAGCGTCTCTGAGCGTTTTCTGAACGTTTTCTGACCAGCGTTTCCGGCCGACACGTACTCGTAGGGCTCGACGCCGTCACATGACGAACTCCGTTACGGGCGTGTTCAGCGAGCAAGCCGAGCACAGGCAGCAAAACCATACCAAAGCGACCACTAAACGTAAAGACAAAAAAAAAGGAAGGAACTATTACCCAAATTGGCCAAGTATTACCCACCTTGGCAAGACCAGTGCACATACCGGACCCTCTCGGTCAATTTCCGGCTGCCACGAGACCTGGTGTGGATAGAAAGAGGGAAAAGAGGCCCCCAAGTCCTCAGAACAGACGGTCGACCGTTTCACCGATCCCTCGGTAACGCATTACGGAGAAATACTCCGTACAAGAGGCAAGGATAATAATAAGATACGTAGTTGTGGTATTAGCGAGAGCGAAGGAGCGCGACCCCACTCGGCAAGTCACAAGAGGGACGGAAACGGTGGGCATTCCTTTGGGCTTACGGGAATGGGGGAATGGGGTTCCGCAAGCAGCTCCCTGTAAACGGACCTTTCTTGGTTACTGGCCCCCCTCTTTTTTTGCGTTTTCTGTCGCTCTTGTCAAGAAACGCAAAACGCTAAACGCCAGAAATACGGAGCAATTGCACCCAGTCACTCGCCCCCAGCAATACTATGGCAGGATACATACCGTGAATCATTGCCTACTCGGCTGTGTCTGGTGACGGCCAGCAAATCCGCCCTTGTCCACAAATATGGCCCGCGCCTGGTATCAGAAGCCGTCACGAGGGTCTCGCAAGCATGCGACTGTGCTGCCTTTTCTGCTGCAATTGGCACCCCCTGTGCTTAACACCCGGCCGCGTCCAAGGTCGCCGAGGGGGTGTGCTTTTTGTGCTTTGTTCTGTTTGTGTTTCTGTTTGTGTGTCTGTTTCTGTCTTGTTTGTCCCCTGATTCCGCTGGTCCTCGTCTCTGGTCTTCTCGTCTTTGGTCTCTCCTCTCCGGGCCTGTGGGCTCTTTGACCTTTTGCCCTTTACCTCCACTGTCCCCAGCAAAAAGGAATGGCTGCCTCCGCACCCATCAAAGAGACCCTGCCGGAAGGTGCAATCGTCGTCACATTGCCCTTTTCGCCTGCTGTTCATTGGCATTCACGCATCCCTGAGGTCATCTGTGCTGTGACGGGCCAGCGGACCCGTTGGCCAATGGCCGGAAAGGTTGTGGGTGTTAGTCAGGGCTGAAGGACTGGAGGACAAGGATAGACCAAGACAGCTGAAGACAGAACAAGGGACTGGCAAACACACACAAAGGGGTGGTCCTGCAAGTGACAGTGACGAAACCAATACGAGTAGACAAAAAAAAAACCCCGAGCCACAAATGAGCAAACTGAAGGATGACAACAGCTCAATGGAAGCACAAAGGGGCGCGTACGAGAGCCAGCCACGATCCAGACATCTCCAGACCTCAGGCACGCAAAAGCAGAGCCAGGCCAGAGCACACACTTCATTCACACTGGCCCATAGCCAATGGACGAGGAAGGACGACCAAGAAACTGGGAACCCGGCTACTGTTTGACGCTGTTTGTTTCCGTTCGGTTGGTCCAGGCCCAGAATCTGTCCAGGAAGTGAACAGGCAGCCATGGCGATTCTGACAAGGCAAAAAAAAGGTGAACGTGACCGTCAACAGGTGGCGGCGGACACCTGGGCCTGGTTCCAGCCCTCTCTCACTCTCTCGACAAGGCGTTGTGCTGGTCTCGAGAAAGGGCCTTTCACCCCTTCCCCAGCCCCAGTTTGTGGCACTCTCCGAAAACCCCGTACAAATCACCCGTCGGGGCGGTTGGACGATCCGCCACCCCCACCGCCAGCTGGCAGCCCAGCTGACCCCATGACGGCCGTGCTGGGCGACCTTGCTTCCTTCTTTGCTTACTGAAACTCGCTGTTTCTGCCCTGTTTCTGCCCTCTTTGCTGCACACCACACCCTTCTCCCGCCTTGCTTTCTTCTTTCTACACTCACATTGCCCTTCTCTCCTTCCTGCCCAATGGGCCTCCTTTCTTTCTTTTCTTTCTCGGTGTCGGTCCGTTTCGGTCCCTTGAAGAGAAAAAGCGCTGCCTGGCCTGACCGAAATGACAGGTAACGAATCGTCGGGCAACGGTGCTCGTAAAGAAAGCAAAATAAGATTAATAGTAAATAACAAGCATCCGTCTTATATGCTGCAAAATGTGTCACACTCGCCCTCACGGGACCACTGCTGCTCGCCAGTAGGATATCCAGGAAGGGCCCAGGCGATGACGAAGGCGGCACAGCAGAGGGAAAGCGGCCACCAAAACAAAAAGAAAGCAATTCTTGATTTGGCATCCCCTTGCGAAGGTTGCCCTGCTGTTCCTGCTGTTTCTGGTGTCCTGCTTTGTGTTTTGTCTCGTTGCTCACGATTTTATGACAGTTCGAGGACGATCGCACTCGATCTGTCTGTGTTGCTACTCTGCCATTCTCACTCTAATTGCTCCGCCTTGTCTGGACGGACTGGACGGACTTGGTGAGAAACGGAGGTGCTCTTCACAGCCTAGTCCCGAACATAAATACACCGCACTTGTACCTTTGCTCCTCGACAAAACACTCCTCGCAAAAACCCACACAAACGGCCAAAGGCGGAGAAAGACGGGCGCAAAGCGTTTTCTGTCTTTTGTTTCTAAGAGAGATAAAAAAGAGCCGTACTCGTATTAAGATTATTATGGCACAGACTGGGGAAACCTCGGTACTTGCAACCCGGAGAGGGCGGGACACCTTCCTTGACACTCATTACATACGCATTGTATTTTTCAGTCCTCGTGTCGCGCCCTTGCCTTGAAATTCCGAGCATACACCGACTTTGTCCGCAGCCGAGGACGAGACGAAAACCAAAGGGGTTGCACTCGGACACGAAAATGTTCAGCTTGTTCCGTATTTTTATTGTGCAAAGCACGGGCATCCGACACTGGTGTTTTTTGGGAGGGAATTTTTTTTTTTTACTACGTCTTTCCAGCATTTTCCATTCATGACTTCCATTGCCATTGGGGGATGACGCAGCACCTTCACCGCGCGTAAAGATGCATCGCCTCCCCAAGGCGCCATATACTCGTATGGGGAGGGAAGGGGGGCGGAATAACTCGCCTGCCATTGGCGGATTTCCAAGTTTTAGTACGAGCGAGATCTGGGCAACGGCTGGCCTGCAGAATCAGAATAGTAATAGTAACTTACCCCGTAGAACTGCGGGAAGAGGCAGCCGCTTCTTGGCGAGTTTGCTAGCCAATACCTGAACCTCCCCGGCTACCATTCTACCGAAGCCCGGCCAGAGAGGAGGGCTCGGTGTTCCGTTTTCGACTTCGTTTCGAATAGCGTATTGTTGCAAGTATCCTTCTCCAACGGGCGTAGTCAGTATGGTGGTGTACGAGTACGTATGGTGGTGACTTGTTCCGTCTCCATTCTTTTCAACTGGGATTCTCCATTCCCTCATGTCCCTCTTCCCGTTCTCCTCTCCCAACAAGGACGACTCGAGGGAAAGAGGTTCGGCTCCGCAATGTGCGGTGTAATTAAAAACAGGATGGGCAAGAGGAGGAGACGCCCAGAAAGAGGTAACTCGAAAGGGAATGAGACAAAAAGAAATGAGAAGAAGGACACCGAACAATGGAAGAAGAACGATTTGCCCTTTTTGAGACGACACTCCGGTGCTCCGGTTGCGTTGACAGTTTCTTGTCAAGAAAAAAAAAAGGGCGCATGTTTTATTTTTGTCTGCTTTCTCTTTGTTCTCGTGGCCAACAATCCCTTCGTTCTTTCTATTGTTTCATTGTTTTAATACGGATACACAAATCAAACAATAAGATTGTTTTTGCACTTTCGCTTAGAGAAAGCATGGAAATAACAAACGACACTTGCACCGTCACGGATAGGCGGGTGTTGTCATTTGGGTTCTCACTAGAAATTGGTATCTTACTACGATGAGAACTGGAAATTGCGAGGGCAAAAACGGATGGAGAGGCCGACCCGACGCCGTGGATGCAGGACCAGTGGAGAAACCGCAAGGAGACAGACAGCGCGTCGTCTCTTCGTGCTTGTCAAAATGTAAAACACTCTCCCCAAAAAAAATTGACAGGTCAACATCCGGAAGTCCTCCGCTGTTGCCTGTGCTTTGCATCTGTGGTGCTCCCGCCGCCAGAGGATTCGGATCCAAGAGTACAGTTTGTGATTAGTTATGCACCAGACCCCAATTCCTGGGGAAAAGTGCCAGACACTAAAGAAGGGAGGTTGGTCACCAAGCACAACTAAAAGTGAATGTGCCAATGCATTGACGCAAAAGTGACGGGGGCACTAGCGAACATAGTCGATCTCTTAGAAAGAGGTGCAGCTTTTTCTTTTGCGAACCGGGTTTGCTTATGCAGGGCCAACAGGCTGAAAGCTGGCAAGATCGCAACTACTGCTTACAAGCTTGAAAAAAAGTTCAGATGGCTTACACATAGCCCGATCTTGGCTTGTGCTGTGCGCGCAGCTGTATGCGAAGAAGGGCCGGTGCATGCGTCTGTCTCTGTGCGTCTCCTGCGTCTCGCGTCTCTTGTCCTGCGTCTCCCGTGGTTTTCTGCCTTTTGTCAATCTACCGATCGATCTGCCGTTTGTTACAACTTGCTGCTCGTAGCCATGGCCCCAAGAAAAAAAATGAGATGCTTCGTACAGGATAACTACATAGTAGCTCATCGCCAATCATATGCATTCCCGCCTTCTTTTCCGTTTTCATGTCATCGTGTCATAGTCATGCCCAGCACTAGTTGCGACTTTATGCTCACTTACTCACCTCACCCCCCCCCATTCGCCGTTTCGCCTTTGCTTTTCTTATGTACTTATGTTTCCCCCCCCCTTCGTCTCTAACTTTATCCTGTTTGTTGAGGCTATCTAACAGTGGTCCACTGTTTTCAGTGTCATCCGACAACTCATGTTTATCGATTTTCTATTTGAGGGGGACGACACGCTGCTGTTTGCTACGTTGCAACACGAAAACTCTACCGCCCGGCGAAACTGTGCTGTCGTGACCGGTGTGCGAGGTCCCGTGTATGATGTGTGTGTTGTACTCGTATCTTACGTCTGTATCGCAGGCAGCGTGTATTTTTGCAGGTTACCTGCAGGGTCGCGCAATCTGTTATTCCTTCAGAGCTGCGATGTGACCCTCTGCCCGCGACGGCCGACATTGCCCCGGTCGGGAAGGAATTTTGTGGAATGCCAGGTGTCAAGTGATGAGCATACGATGTGATGGCCGACAAGGGGAAGAGAGCGGTTGAAGCTGCACTGTATTATGTATTTTGTGTACCGCCACCAGGTTAACTACTAGTTATTAGTTAAGTAGTTATTTGCTGTCATAAAGGTCTCCGGATTTAACAGACGCAGGCAGGCGCACCCGTCACATGAGAACAGCAGAGCATTCCTGAATATCGACGCCCAGAACCAAATAATCAAATACCAGAAGAAACCCCGCCAACCGGCACGTAGACTGTAGTGCACCGTACTCTTCGGCAAGACGATCAGAGAAGCAAGTTGGAAGCAGAGAGAACAAGCACACGCCCCGAATGCTTGCACGAGCAGGAAGGCATGTCGTTCTTCCATTTCCCTTGCAGCAGGGCAAACGCTGGGCAAATGCCCCCCCCCCCCTATCGTCCTGCGGCATCGTCCATCGCACCGTCCCTGAAAAGAGGAGGTGGGTAGCTCCGTATCTACATAGTACATAGCAGCTTCGTACTATGTAGTTTGTCAAGAGGATTCTCCAAGTTGAAATTAAAAGAACAACCCCCAAAGTGAGAAAATACACAACCATGAACCCACCCAGCACGTTTTACACATCCAGTCCGGGCGGTGGCCCCCCCCCCTCTCTATTTTCCCAACACCATGGTGATGGTCGCCCCTCCCATGTTCTTGGGTTCCTTCTCTCATTTCCAGGGTTGTTTCTAGGCTCCACACCACATTCTTCTCTCTGTGTTTTGGTGTGTTTGGAAGAGGAAAGGAGGGGGGCGGATGTGTTTCCAAAAACCGACTTGTCACAATTGACCATCGGACCCAAACCAAAAGATCCCCCCTCCCCCCCCCAAAACCACTCTGGACACCCTGGTATTCCATTCACCTCCCACTCTTTTTTTGAGAGGGTGGGGAGGGCTCCTCTTCTTTTCGGTCTTCCGCCTTTCTCCTGCTTGTTTCTCGCGACGGCTTTCCCGCGCGCCCGCCGCCGCCGTAGTCGCGCACTTGCCTCCATCTTGTTGTAACCATCTTATCCATACACAATACAATGGCATGGGAGGGCCCGTCATATTGATCACAGGGGCCACCAAGCGCCCATCTTCCCCGGTGCCGCATCCCCCCTGCCCCCTGGTAGCACGAGTTGTCCGGGACTAGGCATTCTCACAGGATGTTCCTGCTTGTTGCAAATCTTTTTTTTTTGTCTTTCCTGATTCTGCTTGACCATGCGCTCTCCACCGCAGTCTTTCGCGGACATGTTTCGCCGGGGCTGGTTCTCCGGTGAGCTGGTAATACAAAGTACTATGTAGTACATAGTAAGATACGGAGCGGTACTATTCATATGGAGCGTACACCAGTAGGGAAGATGGGGGTCATTTACCGTCGACAGACAAAGTACGATACGTAGTATTTGCGGGGCCGGACTTCTTCCCAGCGACTATCACCCCCCCAATCAAAACTACTTGCGAGCTCTTGACAGGCAAAAACGGTCGGCCGAGGCAGGCTGAAAGAAGAAGGAGAAAGTCTTTCTCCGGAGACGGTTGCCTATCTCCTTCTTGATGTGTTTTGCTTCGCCGCGAGGGCGGGAAATGCTATCTGACGATCTTTCTGTTTTTGTTAGCGAGTTTCGTCTGTCTTGTCCCTCTCACTATCGCAAGCAAGCAAGCACTCTACTACGATATCTTTTGCATGTGTTGGCCACCATGGGCCACGGATGTCCGCATAAACAGCTGGTTTCCTATCCCCCCCTCATTTGACGTTGCACAGTCTCCTGACAGTCAAACAACGGTTCAGCATCGCAAGAGATAGACGACCGACAGATGTATCTTACGAGTGAGATGTCTTCAGATATCTTCAGAGGCATGCATCTTAATAGACAGTTATATTTCAGGAGGGAAACTAGGCCCTGCCTGCGGTTAGCTAACCCATCACCCGAATGGCTGCTGCCGGCGCCGGCGCCCCTTCTTCTTTGTGTCTCCTCATTACTACTACTCGTACAGGGGGTAAAGTAGGCCACCCACCCCCACCCGAGCCCTGATACCATGTAGTTATCTTAGTAGCTTAGCCTGTGTGGTCTGGTGTCTGTCCCAAGTCCCAGTTCTCTGGGTTTGGATTTTACTAGGGGGGCGGCGCAGGGCAGAAAACCATGCGGTGTGTGGGGGGGGGGGCACCCTTGGCAAATCAAAGCAGGGTGTCCTCTCTCGTTCTGTCCAGAGTTTCTCTGCTTCTCTGACCGAAGAGAGATTAGGCAGGGAGGTGGGCGGGTGTCCCACCAAGGGTTCAGATGGCGTGGTCTGGCTTCGGCTGGTGCCATTTCATTGTCATTTGGGATTCGCATGTTCGCATCCGGGATAGAGCACGCCTATTATTATCTGGAGGAGATGTCGTGGATGCCTCGGGACGGGGAAGGGGGAAACGAGGAAACACTTCCGCGGCAGGCAACATCCACCGACATGCATTGCTGATCTTTCAGCTGTGGCAGCTGTCTAGGGCAACGCAACGGCAGCCCCCAATACACGCCCGTCAGGGGGGAGGAAGGGCTAAAATAAAAAAAAGTGATGCATTACATGTACTATGTATGCTTTACCGAACATGCCCCTTGTCTGTGCAGAAGAGAGGTGGTAGGGGAGGATTTGGGGGGACGAGTGCTCAGAGAAGATGTGGGAGAAGAGTCGTAGAATTTGGATCATCACCATTACGGCCGGCAGGTTTCCGTCGACGAGGATGTTGGGAGATAGGATGTCCCCTCCGGGCCGTCGGAAGAGGGCAATAGGTTCTGACAGCGTAACCTTGATGAGCGATGATTGTCCAGCGGTATTTTACAGAATGAGGAAGAGAGCAAGGGTTCGTTGGGGGAGTTCCCTGGGCGAGCTGTCGGGAGAGATACGAGTCCACACCACGGTGGTAATACCCGTACTACACGCTACATAGTACATTGAACAGGGGAAGAAAGAGCGCCCTCCAAAGGCTTGGTTCGGCCAATAGGATCGCCTTCCAGCCAGCACATGGGTGGGGCGGGCAATCCTGGGACAGGCCAAAACAGTTCCAGGATGGGCAAGAAGCAACCCCCACGCTGCTAGGGCGCAGTGTGTTTGGTGACAGGTATCGTCTCTGGGAGCTATCTACAAAGTACGATACAGTGTGCTCGTAGGTTTTTTTATTAGTTTACTATTTTATTATTTAGTTATTTCTTAGTCGCTTTCTGGTCAATCACTTTCTGCTTTGAGGCTCCGTTTTGCGACCAGGACAGACGCCCGGAAGCGACGAACATCCCAAGTCGACAGAACCTCCATACGCCACGTTTCTTTCTGTATGATCATTCCCCTTAATTTGTATCTGACCATAAGAGTAGCGTCTATCCAGTCGTGCTCCGTCGTCCTTTCATCCATACCGGTGAGACGACGCCGATGCGACTCTGGCCCTCGTGGCCCCTCCAGTCTAGGTAAGTTCCTATGTAAGTTACATACCAGCGGAAGGGCCGCAACGAGGACAGAGCAGGGCGTGCAGAAAGGAATGAAAAGTACATACGGAAGGTGTGCAGGCAGCGCCCGTCGGGATGGCACCATGCCGCGCTCCTTTCTGTTTACCCTGTTAGTATGGGTTGGGCGAAAGGTAGATGTACCAAGGCTGCAGCCCGCCAGGAGACACCATCATGGGACCGCATCAGAGTCGGCGATTGGCTGACGCAAGACTGAGGATATGAGCGGTTTTGTGCGCTGTGTGTGTGCTGTGTTGTTTCGTCATGTTTTCTTTCTTTTTCTGTCAGGTTTCTGTCAGTTGTCGGTTTTTTTTCTTGGGAGGTTTCTTGTTTTTCTCTTGTTGTTTTTTTACTTCTTCTGACTTATGTTATTTTATTTGATTTTCTACTTTCTCTGTCTGATTTCTTTTTTCGCTCAGAAAGGGGCGCTCCTTCCCTCCTGACGTTCTGAAGCGGTGGCGTTTTGGAAAAACAAACGTGCGTGGGATGTGCCTTCCCACCCTGGACCACACACGTCCGCCTCGTGACACCCTCCTCTTTCCTCATCAGGCTGTCCCTCCGGGTCGGTTCGATTACGCGCCACGCAGCCACAGTTCTGACCCCTCGCTGCGAATATCCATACGTACATACGAGTAGTAGCATACAACAGTTGTGTGTTGCCTAGTCCTGGATCTCTGTCTGCTGTACTTGCCTGCCCTCCCCCCCCTCGTCTCTTATCAGGTGGCTGATTAGCCGCACGTTGCAGCGGATGGAACGTGCTCTGGCCGGGGCAAAAAGCCTTAGTCTGCTTCCGGAAGGCACACAAGCTGGGCTGGTACGATGGAGGTTCACGTGTTGCGGAATATTGGGGGGTTGTCAATGCCTTCTTGTCTTGAGTCGCTTCGTTTATTGTTGCATAGTATTTCTTTCTCCAATTGCTGTTACCTGCAATTCTCGGCACACACACACACACACACGCACACTCGTTCGAGCCAGTCAAGTCGGGACCCTCGGTGACGCCTTTCGGGGCGTTGCTGTTGTCCATCCCGACGTGTGTGCGAATGCGTGTGAACGTGTGTAAGCGTGTGCGAATCAACCGGTGTGCATGAACAGGGCGTGCATCCCTGCGTTATTGTGATTTGTGCTTCTTGTTCTCTTTGTGTTTGGTCGTGATTCGTGGTGGACAGACAAAGGGGTGTTTGGTCACACAGACCAAAGCGCCGATCCGAAGTGTGTTTGGTGACGAGGCTCCTGTCTTCTTGTTGTGTAATACATAGCTAGTACATGTTCTGCCCTTTGGTGGGGGTCACCACTGCCGCTTCCTGGTCTCTGCGCCTGCCTCGTCTGCCTGGGCCGGCTCGCAAAGCGCGGCAACAACCAGAAAGAATGAGAAGGGGGGAAGCCAGGGTCTCACTCTGGTACAGTCTTCTTGGGGAAGCTTTGGCAGATGAGGGGAACGTCCCTTGGCACGCACACGAAAGTGATGTGTCTATTCTTGCCTCAGCTGGGCACAACCCAACTACAACGTAGTTGCATAGTTTAAAAAAAAGGGTTATTGCGCACATGAACTACTCTGTACGAGTAGAAAACAAAGACTGCAGTGGCACTCAGTAGCCTGGATCGGATCGGTTCATTCAGGTACGCTTCTGTCGGAGCCACAAAACGACAATTAAATCAGCCTCGCGTGGTGTTTCTTTGGGCTTCTTTTTTTTTTACTTTCCCCGACTAGAAAGGACAAAACGGCGACATTCAACAAGCTGCACGATTGTACCAACGACTTGCAACCACCACGCCCGTCCAGCATCCAGAGACTTGTCAACGCCGTCGCCTGTCAATGCAGAGACGGCTCTGCTAGTGTCTTGTATGTTTTCTCGTCTCGTGGCAGCGACTCGCTCGCTTTAACCGGCGCTGTTTTTTTGTTCTCATCCTAGTTTCTCTTTTGGTCTCGTCTTTTGCCCCTTTTGGGTCATCTAGCACGTTTTTTGCCCCCAGTTCACATGTCCACGCCAAATGGAAGCAAGAACCAACCAATGGCAACCAGTGATGACCCATCTATGAAGGCTGTGAAGACCCTTCCGACTCATTTTGGGCCTCTTCGGACCTTTTAAAGACCCCTCTTCGGACCCTCTTCGCCTTCTCTTCTCCGCCACCTTCCCCTCTACTACCCAAGACTATGGGACCCGACAGGCGTTGAAAGGCGCCGGACCGTGCATGTGCATCGGCGTGGCGTCCTCTTCTGAGACACTCGAGACCAGCCGAAAGCACGCCCCGTAGTTCTAGCAGCGTATATCCTCGCTGCTTGGCCTTCTAGGGCGGGTTCCCTTACCCTCCTCAGGCGGCATGGCCGCTGCTAACGGGGAGTCGCCATCGGTGTGGCGCCCGAAGGACCGAGGTCTTGTGTATTGTCTTCGGCCTGTTCTCGTCCCTCTCCCCCCCGCCACTCGAGAGACCCCAACAAAACGGAGTGTGCCGCAGGATACTTGCAACCAAGTCTCTGCTGTACCGTGCCTGTATCTTACATGGTACTCTTGTGCATTGCTGCCTGCGGATCCACCAAGCAATTTATTTTCTTTTTGTGTGTTATTTTATGGAGAGCACGTCTGGGCTCGGCACAAGTTATTCCGTCATTGAGCGTGATGCCATTTGTAAACCCTGATATGGCAAGTTCCGCCTGTTGGGTCAGAAGACTCTCCTGGGACTCTGGGGTACACGTGCTACATAGTGAGTAACGAGACGCCCCCCAGATTCGCTGGCGCATCGTCACCTGAGATTGCGCATGCTAGTATGTTGACGATGAAATGGATTGTCGATCCTTCGATGCACAAAACGGCCAACGTATACAGTGACGACAGCGACGACAGCGACGACAGTGCCAACAGGGTCAACGGCACAGGCCTCTCGTGTTGCGATTTCACGGGTCTCCGGCACCGCCGAGGAGCAGCTTGTGCTCCTCTTTTTTTTCCATAAGTACTGACTCGTAGCTACGGCCTCTATGACTAGCTCCTGCTCCTCTTTGCTCCTATGATCCCCCTCATCTGCCCATCTGCTCATCTGCCCATCTCATCTGAGAGGGAAGAGCAAAGAGCGGGACGGGAATATGCTACACAAAAGAAAGAGCAAAGGGAGCGGAGAGCCCATTGGGGCCATCAATAGACGATGCAACAAGCTATGCACAAAGCAGGAGACTGTGGCCTGTCTATGTCGGCATCGCGAAAGCTCAGAATCCTTCTTGCAAGCTCAAGTGGCCAGTAGCTTGCACAGTAGCGCGAAGAACCTGCTAGCTGTAGAGTAGCTTACCACCAACTGGGCAGCAACTGGCCAGCCTCGTTCGAGTGATGGTTCCCTTTTTTTTGGCCTGTGACAATGCGCGTCTTTGCTGCTGGCCAAGCTGGCTACCCTTATTTCCAACGAAGGATTCACCCCAAAGGCCAGGAATCGGCAGACTTTCTCCTCTTTCCCCCTCACTACTTTGCGGCTGTTTTACCATGCCACTTCTTTCTGGTTTCTGCAGATGCATCGTGTTCTTTGCTATTCCCCATGCTCGCTCTTGGTCCTGTTTCCCAGCTTGCTTTTTTTGTTAGCCCACACCGACCCTCTGTGGCAAAAATCCCACACCTTGGCAGCCAACCACCCCGTTTCTAAAAGCAATCGACTCTCATTTCCGTTTTCCTGGATAGAACGTTGCCATGCCTCTCATTTCATGACCCCCCCTCCCTCTTCTCTTTGACCTCCTCCCAGCCTCTCGGTTGGTTGAAGCCGAAGTTCGGGATGTGGGGAGAGCAAAACAAAGCCTGGTGATATACGGTGTACGTACTATGGTAGGGCTTTTACCTGACGCGTATCGTCACTCGGTATTGGGAAGGCTGACAGAGCCAGGACCTGAGGCATGGCCCCCTGGTCCAGAAAGGCGACTCCAAAAAACGGCCCCCCCAAAAGGCCACCTGATGGAGGTGAACAGACCAAAAAAAAAAACGGTGCCTCCGCAAAAACACTAACTAACTAGCCAGCCAAGCCATACTTACCAAATCCTACGCTAAGAATGCAGCTGCTTAACACTATTTGTTCCAAATTTCCCCATATTTTATTTTGTCCTCTGTCTTTCGGGGAAGTCATCCGGCCAGTCAGGGAGGGGGGAATCTGGCTGTCATCCCTGCTAGGGGATTTTCGCAAACTAAAATAAAATAAAAGACAACCAGACACAGCAGAGACCAGAGACCCAAAAAAACGGAGAGCAAGACGGTCAGGCACTGCGAGAGACCACAGTAAAAATCGGGCCCGGTCCAGCCCAGATTCTCCGAGGGTTTCTCCTGTCTCTGTGTGAGCTCTCAGTCCACCGGCATGGCAATACACCGGACGGACCAGGTTGAACGGATAGAACGGATTGAGCGGATTAAACGGTTTGACCAGAAAAAAAAAAGAGAACCCAGTACTCGTACGGACCCGACACGAAGGATTTTAGACAAACAGGATCTGCTTCTCCCACCGTTTTCTGCAAATGCAAGCAAGGCCAGTTAAGACCTTATTTTTTTGGCTGTTATTGAGGCTTTTTTTTTTTTTTTTTGGCTCAAGTACTTTTAAAAAACGTGCCCCAAAAAACTCCGACATCCTAGCAAGAAGAAGCAAAAAAAAAGAAACCACAATCCCTCCAAAACACAGCGAATCATCCCCGTAAAAACTGAGCAGACGCCGGGACGGCACCGAAGACGTCGCGGACTGAATATGCAATCCACACGGCCCAAAGCCACAAAGTCGGTCAGTCCACTGGCTGCGCCTTAGACTATTGACATCATTCTCCAGCTCTGCTGCACCCTCTTTTTTTATGCGTTGCTGTACTGGCATTCCCAAAAATGACACACGGACTGGTTCCCTCCATCGGCCAAGGCGAAGATCACAGCCCAAACAGTGCCGTGTACACCCCCAAGAATGCAACAATGCAGCACTTGCGGTGAGCCAGCTTGCGACGAAAGATTGCTCGCAGGAAAAGAGAGAATGCGTGTGTGTGTGCGTGTGTGTGCGTGTGTGTGCGTGTGCTTGTGCTTGTATCCATTCTCCTGCAGCTGCAACGTGTAAAACAAACTTTCATGCAGGAGAGGGGAATGCAGAATGACAGAACACCTCTCAGCTGGCTAGACCCCCAAGCGCAGGTCCAGAGCACCGGCCTGTGAGAAACGGTGTAGTTCCACCCGAGTCCAGATCTGCGAAGAGCCTGAGTCCAGAGCCTTGCGGCGCCGCCGGGCGCAGAGACAGCAGATCACTCTCCCTGGCGGACAATTTTCTCAGCTCGTGTTGTCCAACGCATCCGCAGTGCACATCCGCAGTGTCTCACATTGCTCACTCACCGGCTGACTTCTCGGAATAACTATTCCTGCTGGGGTAGATCGCACTTGCAGCCATGTATCTTTCCTGCTTCCCCCTCGATTCGCGGCAACGCGGGCAAGAGCATCGACAAACAGCATTTCCCACAATGGGCATGGATTCTCAATGCCTGGAAGGGGGAGGGTGCGTTGTGGCGTTCCCCTACAGGATGCATGCTTGCCGCATCTCACCAGGCGTATGCAATCTGGTTCGCGGGACTCTTTTTGGAGATCTCTGTCGGCCACTTGCCTGTTTGAGCGGAGCCACATGACAGCCGGAATGAGGAGAAGCCTGGATGGAGAAGAATGTGCGTACGAAAGCTGCTCAGCAACACAACAACCTCCTTGCAATAGCACAACTATCTGCAGTTGCGGGGAATGACCATTGCCAAGTAATCGACGATGTCATGGCTGGTTATGTGGCGTTTGCGGCAACGAGCTGTCCAGGAAAAGACAGCAACAAACGAGGCCTTTTCTCCTCTTTTCTCGTCTTTGTGAGGCACCCCGGCAGTTCGTGGCTCCTCCGCACATCGCCTGGTTTCGCCTGGTTTCGCCTGCCAGTTTGTCTCTGCTCCATTTCCCCGGTTTTTTATTTTGTGTGTCTGAGTGAGCGTCATTTGTGCCAGTGGGGGATCCCGTGGCCCCGAGTTGGGCTCGTGTGTTGGGAGTTGACGAGAACGGGAAATACTGTGCGCACATCGCAGAAGACCAACAAAGCTTCGAGCCCACACCCCCCTAGTTGGCGATCACAAGAGAAAGCGTTCCGAGGTGAATACGCATAACGGCAGTTGTGTGTGTATGCGTACGGTGTAGGGTAGGTAGAGCGCGGGCATCGTCACTCGTCACAAACTAGTTACATTCTGCAACGGCTGCCTAATTCGTTCGACAGCTGCCATCCGAGGTCGGGTTGGCAAACCCACAAACAGAGGAGGGGGGGCAAACCATTCGGCACAGAAAAGAGATCAGGTGAAGGGGAAAAGTAGAACCTAGTTTCCGCCAAAGACCACAGCAAGGACCCCGAAGTTGGAACAATTCAAAGAGTTGATTTCTTTTTTTTTTTGACTTTCGGGCACTTGCGTCGGCACATGACCATGGCCCAAGGCGGGTAATAGATATTAACTGGGCAAGCAATTGGACCCGGCGACCCAGACTTATTCTGCGAGTTGCCGGCGCCCAGCCGACCAGGTATTGGGAGTCGGGACACTCCCGAGGCTGCACGTTTTTTTTTGTCTTTGCCTCTTTGTCTACGGTAGTTGAAAGCCTCTCCTAGCCGAGCTTACTTGTAATTCGCGTGGTTTCTTTCGTTCTTTCGTTCTTTCGCCCCTGATGCCACATGAGAGCCAGACAAAGACGGCAGGCAAAAAAAAGGCACAAGCAACAAAAAACAAATGGGCCAAAATCCAAGACGGTCACAAGAGGCACACAAGTCTGAAAGTTCCCCACAGACGCTAGCAGGGCTCGGGAACCAAAAAAGACACAGCAAACCGACACCAAAAAGACACCAACGAGGCACGAGGCAGCAACTCGCCACCGACGGCGTCGTTTGTCCACGGTAAATTTTAGGAAGCAAAGTTGACAAAGGGGAAGAAATTCTGGAGACGACACACACTCAACACAAGCATGGTCTCTTTTTGTTTCCCACTGGCCATGGAACAAGCCGGGAACGGTGACCAAAAACGACTAGGTAAAAGTGCCACACACACGCCCACACGCAAGTACACACACACACAGCAGAGTTTTTGAGATACATGCACGCAGAAAACAAAGAGACATTGGCATTGTACCCTGGACTTGTGAACAAGATGCTTTCCCCACAAAGGTGCAATTGCCAAGTGGTCACGTTTGGAAAACTCTTTTTGACAAGCGGGCCAGCGTCTCAGCAAATCAGCATACAAGAAAATAATAATTGAAGCAAGGCGAACCAGCGGGACAGCGTACTCGCACCGAGCAAAGGAACTCAGCGGAACCATTACATACGCGCATGTACAATAGCATCAGAGCACACCGCACAAACGCACGGCACAGAGCGAAACTCACCCATCCCAGGGCGCGCGGCTCGCAATACGAGCAGCAAAATAGAAAAACAGCGAGCCATGCAAATACTACAAAGTAACCATGTAATGGCAGTTGCCATTCTCGTAAAAAACCACCAACAGTCATGTGATGGGGTAATCGAAATGAAAGAAAACAAAACGCCCGGGACTGCTGCTTACTTGATACTGTGTTGGTGCGGTCTCTCGTCTCCTCCTGTACAGCCTGACACGGGGAACACGTTCCAGATCCAATCCGAGATCCAGTACAAGGTCCCATCCCTACTAAAGGCGAAGCGGGTGTTGGCCCTTTTTTTGATGTTCCCCTTGCCTGGACCGTGATCCTTGAAAGCCGGTAGTTGTCGCTTCATCCGAAACATTTGTCCACGAGTCTGCATAGACTAGGAAACAAGGGAGACGCAGCTCTCGCCCTTCTTAATTCACACACACACTGACACACACACTCTCAAATAATCAATCTCTTACTCAGGGGGTGCAACCGCCGGACATTAGTATGGCAGTTGCAGCAAAAAAAAAACAGATGGATATACAGTGTCCATTGCCCGGGGCCTTGTGGGAGTCTCTCGACGGTGAATTTGTACTGTGTTGTTGTCGACGAATGGCTTCTTTTGTTTTGGCCCCTTCCTTCAGCAGTCAACAGCTGAACTTTTTTGATAGTTCCATTTTCAGCCATTTTCAGCCAGCCAGGGCAATGCATATCCCTTGGGCCAGAGCCGCATCGTTATCCACCCGAGGAAGGGCCTCGGTTATGGCACGGTCGCATTGCCATACCAAAAAAAAACTCCCAAGAGAGAGACACAGACGCACACAAAACAGAGGGACACAGAAAGGACACGGCAAAGGAATATTACGTAGAGTAAGGCCGAAAGGATTCGAGCGAGCGAAGTGCCGAAACGGAAAGTCTTTGTCAACGACCAAAGAGATCTGAAAAATGATCCCAGCGAGGACCTCTTTAGAGCTGGTCCCTGTTTTCCTGTCGTTGTCGTTGTTGTTGTTGCTGTTGTTGTTGCTGTTGTTGTTGCTGTTGTTGTTGCTGTTGTTGTTGCTGTTGTTGTTGCTGTTGTTGTTGCTGTTGTTGTTGTTGTTGTTGTCGTTGTCGTTGTCGTTGTCGCTGTCGTTGTCGTTGCTGTCTCCTTCTTGTTTTGTATCATTGATCACCAATTTTTTTACCAATCCCTTTCCAGTCGTTTTCTTCTCTTTGACAATTGCCCTCTGATGGTTGCCTATCGAGACACTGAAGGAGGGGGGCTCTGCAGTCACAGACGGAGCGCGTCCCGCGCAAATCATAGGACATGAGATGGTGTCCGTAGTGGCGGTGGTGGCTGCCACCTGGCAAGTGGTCCCGCTATTGGACTGACCCAGAGAACAGAAAAGCAATTTAGCCGCTGCAGGTGAGATCATGAGGCCCCCCCTTCACTGTCTCTTGCGCCTTGCTCAGCCCTGTCATATTCCCACCTTCCTACCCGCTGTTTTTTTCGGAGGGTTTTTTTACGAAGGCTCATAGAAGGCAACCATTTTTTTCAACGTATTTTTATCTTTTTTTATTTTATTTTTTTAAACTGCTCCTGCCGTCCACGTTTCTGTGAGACTGCACGTCGATTCTGTCTGCTGCGCAGCCGCCCCCAGATCTGGTTTTATCTCGATGACGTTGGCTGACGACCTTTCTTGTCCGTCGCCAATGACAGTTGCCGTCCTGGTTTGTGCCGTTATATGTTAGGAAGGAGGTGACGGTCAGCTGGCACGGCACGCAGTAAAGTAGGGCGCTTCCCAGAAAAAATTACCCATGTTTCTGTCAGTAGAGTGAGGCGGTTAGGCAGCAAGTGTCGAATGTGAATGAACAGCAAACAACGATCCAAGCAGGAGAGCATGTGTCTAGAAACCCCCTTCATGGTAGGCGTCCGTATGTGTGTGTGTGTGTGCAAGGCAATCAACCTCGCCGCGCCCTACTTGGTCAACTACTACGTAGCAAGAGCATACCTCTTCTCCCCCAGACAGCGCACAAGCTCCCAGGTGTGACAGCCTTCTCCCCCTCGTTCTATTAATCTCTGAGACACTGTCTGAGGTGTTGGCAATCGGGGACAGGACGAAAAACGACTTGCATATAAAACGCCTTTCAGGAGATATTTTGAAAAGCCCAACCATCCCATCACGCCCCTCCACCCCCCTGGCCCTTTGCGCCTAGACTTGCCAGTCTGACGGACCAAAAGGGGTCGGGTCACTTGACGACCGCACCCTGCTATGGTATGCGCTGTACAGGCTCACAGTGACCCCCGAGAGCCTGTCAGAAGGGGTGAGAACCCGGAAAAGCAAGCACAAAGACAAAGAGGGCCTCGTCAGCGTCCACTTGGCTGCCCCTGAATGGTACATCTGGCCCAGGACCATCAGCCTCCCCCCCCCTCTTCGGGCGGCAAGCAAGGCAAACAATGTCCATGGGGGTCAGTAAGGGGCGAGGGTGGGGAAAAGGGCAAGCCTTCTTCTTCTGTTCTATTCAGTCATGAGGTCTCGGGCTCTGACAAGGCTGGCCCCCAACATGAGGCCACTGCCAGTGCCAGCAGGGAGAACAAATTTCTGGCCATATCAAAATCATCCCACACATCAAAGCAAGCGATCCAATCGGTCTGGCCAGTCTGGGTACTACTGATCATGCTCCCCCCTATGTGTAAGAATATGGAAAAAAAAAGATACAAACCAAAGGGACAGTGCAGCCTGCTGGAACAAGCGGGGGAAAAAAGAAAAGAAAAGGAAAAGAAAAAGAACGAAAAAGGCAAATTTGCCTGGCAAGTCATTCTACCCACCTTGGAAAGGTCTACCCACGTCTGAGCTGTTCACCTGCGTCTTCTCTTTACCTATCATCCCCCCAAGAGCCCACCGCTCTCTCTTTTTGTCGTCCGTGTGGTCGCGCTTTGCCGTGCTGGTGCATAATGTCTCGCCCACAAAAAAACAGAAATTGCATATTGGCATGGTCCTTCCGCCCGTTTGGGGCAGACAGACAGAAAGACAGAAAAGAGAGAAAGCACGGGGTCGCCTTTTTCCCCCCCTCTCCTCCATCGGGAGATCCATGCATTACAACCGTATACGCGCAGCTGTAGCCAGGCGGATAACACGTCATGGCGGAAAAGAGAAAAAAAAAACAATCCCGTCAAAGGACAAATAGAGCCAGTGACCCCCAAACTCTCGGGAGTCATGTGCATTCTGCATATGCATACACGGGGGCTGCAGTGCCTTCCCTGGTGACTGTGCGTTGCAGCGGGCACAAGGAGGGTTTTTTTTTTTTTTTTCGGTTATGTATCATAAATTCCCAGTCATCATTGTGCATCTGATAAAAACATACTGCGGAAGTGAAGTAGAATATGCAGCAGCAGATGGCGTCAGGCGGAAACTAGAGCATCGCCTGCGGCGGGCGCCGCATTGCGGCCAAGCTGACCTGCGTGATACGCATATTATTCTTTCTTCCCCAGACGGGAAAAGGGAAGCCCCCCACAAGAAGTAAGAAGTGGCAGAAAGAGTGGGCGGCGCTGCTTCGGAAGTTGACCGGCCCCGTCGGGGTCGGGGGTCAGTCTGTCGGCGACCTCCTTGTTTGCTGGCTGATGGTTGCTGTTGAACTGGACTGGGCAACTGCTGCTTCTGGCTATTCTTTCCCATGCCAAGTATGGATGACTGGAGAGAGAGTAAGGGGTCATGGTTCAGGGGCAACGTCAACAGTGAGATGCATCCCGGCCGTGCAAGTGAGCTGAGCCCATCTGCGGCCTGCGGCCAGTGGCCTGGGAGGCCGACCCTGTTTCCTGTCAAGTGACGGGGGGAAAAAGCAGGTATTGCATGCCTGGGCAAATACGAAGCGACGAAACGGAACAGATGGACGAGATAATCATCGGAAAAGAGAAGTGTGTGACAGGGGAAAAAAAAATAAAGACGACGCAGGTGAGATAGAGACGAGGATGACGAAATCAGGAGGGCAAAAACACGGGTTGAACAGCAATGGGCTGCCTGGGTTGCTTTGTTCGGGACGGGTCCGAGAAGGAAGGCGAAGGAAGCTGACGTCAAGTTGCAGAGGTTCCTATGCATGCAAAACAAAAAAAAAAGAACAAAGAGAAAGAGAGAGGGGGGATCAGACAAAAAGACGCTGCAGGAGAGAGGGAGTGGGAAGAGAAAGAGAGAGTGCGGGAAAAAAAAAAAAAAAAAAGCAACTCTGACAGCATCTGTCTGACACGTCCAGGTGTACAGCCCCAGGGCATAAAAGAGAATCGAGAGAAAAATGAGATAAAATGGCCCATTTTTTTCGTAGAATCGAAGAAAACGGTTCTCCAAAACGGAGAAGTGGACTTCTTGTACAACTGTGATGAGGGATGATATTGGGGGGAAAGGATGAAATGCCATGTTTTTTTTTCCTTTCCTGCATTTTTGTATGGTTTTATGTCTTTACGTTTTTTATGTTTTTATGTGTTTCTTTTTCTTGACCAAACGAGGCATGACCCTTTGTCACTCGTCCCACAGGGCGGTGGCTGCCTGACGAAAGAGAAGAGAAACAAGAGACATGGGATGCATCGCATGGAAGACGATGTGTCTGCACGTAGTTGATAGCAGACCGGATGGACAGACGGGTGGCTAATGGACAGGAATCGCGCACATGCCGGGCGGGCATGCGTCTGGCCGAGCAAACCAGAAGAAGCGCCTGCCGGGGTGGTGGTGGAGGAGGTGGTGGTGGCTGCTGGGACAGACCGCTCTCGGGCGGGCGGTGGTCTTCTTGCGGTGAGTGGTGGGAACGGCATTGTCTTGAATTGACAATGCTACTCCGATTGTGCTCGTATGCTCATCATATGCTCATATGGCCGTCTGTTTGTCGTCCATGTCCCATTTCTTGCCGACGGCAATGGGCGGGCCGGATACCCCAAGGGTGGACTTCGGCAGGAGACAAACACGTCCACAGACGCCCAACAGAACCCTGTCCGTCACACGGGGCCGTTCATGGAGCAAACAGGACCAGGCAGAGAGACGACAGAGAGATGAGAATCCTGGGCAAAAGCGGCCATGCATAGGACTCAGGGACCGTCCACGATATCTGCATGCACCTGGGCAGGCAGCCCTGGCAAGCAACCTTGCCAGAGAACCCTGGATCACACAAAGAAGAAACAAGCAAGAGAAGCCGAGCAGGCAATCTGGCCACGGAAAGAAACAGGCTCTCCTCCCAGGCAAAAGTTGCTGTCCGGGGAACAGCCTCAGTCTCTCTCAGTCTCTCTCTCGATCTCCTTGGCCAAGGAACACCCGCGCAAGAAAGCTCTTTGGTGTGGTGTCACGACGAGATACATTAGACAGCTTTCCTCTCTCTTTCCTCTCCCTTTCCTCTCTTTTTTTTGGCCTGGGACCTGAGATTGGATGGGCCAAGATACCTGCACCCCCCTCCCCAGCCTTGTCTCTCCAATGAGAATACTATTTGCACGGTTGTGACACCCGGAGACGGGGACCCTGGACACGGACCCAAGACGGGGTTCTCTCCATGGCTGGCAAGGAATTGTGGCTTGAAGGATTGTCGGTTGCAGGGTTGGGGGGGCTGGGGGGCTGGCGGCACAATCGGCACCAAAGCGGTGTCTCTCCCGGTTGAAAAGGAGCAGAAGAATGACATACAACATTCAAATAAAGAAGTATATGGGGAAGCACAGGACGGGGGGGAGGAGGAGGAGGGGGGGGTGAACAAGTACTTCACATTATCGAACACGAAGTGAACAAGAAAGGACCGGCCATCCAGGGAGTATTGTTCGTCTTGGGATCTTACAAGGACAGAGAAGGGGTTCGAGCGTGTATTGGGCTGCTTCGTATGATATCCTATCATGCACGGGGGTTGTCTTTTTGTCTTTTTTGTCTTTTTGTTTTCGATTCTGTTTGCCGCCCTTCTGACAGGGTCACAGTCCACATGGTTGCTCATCTTATCAAGCGTGAGATTTCGTGATGGAGCGGAAAGGGGAGAAGGGGCTGGTTCAAACAGCATGGATGGAAGGAGTTTATTTTAATCAGCACAACCGGGGCGAGGGAAGCACGATGACAACAGCAAACAGCAAGGAGACACGGAGACACGGAGACACAGATACACAGATACACAGATGCAGAGATACACTGCAAAACTACACACAGCATGGCACGGCCGAGCACGGACGCGCCTACCCGCCGGTTCGGGTTCCGCTTTTGCTGTCTCTTTGGCCGTCTCCTGAACGTTGTCTTTGGATGAGCCCCCCAAGCTCCCCTTTTGTTTGTGTGTTGATTCTCGTTTCTCGTTTCTCGTTTGATCCAGAAAAGGGCCCGTCCTGGGCCGTCGTTTGACAGGACTGTCTCGGACAAGGGCAAGACAAACACACACCCTGGAAAGTATTACCAAGCTGAGAAAGGTTGGATGATTTGGAATCTTGTCTTGCCAGCTGGGGAAACTTTTTTATTTTGTTTTTTTTTAGTGGTCGACACAAGAATCGTGTGCTCTCCTGTGCATGTGCGTGTGCGTGTGCGAGTGCGTGCGTATCCGGTACCTGGCTGGTATGCTTTCCCAAGCTAGCCACGGTCTCATCATGTGTGCCATCGTTCGTGCTTGACAGGCCTCAAATCGGAGGAGAACCAGGGCCTGCTCCATACCGGTTCACGATTGACAGCCATTGGCTCTCCTGGCCAAGTGGTTCCAGTAAGATGCCGACTACGATACATCTTCAGATGTAGGGCATGTCCTTCCCACTGTGAGAAGGAAAGCGGTGGTGCTCTTGACTATCAGACGAAAACAGTGCTCATTGTTTGCAGGCATAGCTGGTTTCGTTTCTTGAGCCAGCCTCGCAAAACGAAGTAAGCGTCTCCCCCCAGCTTTCCGCAGCAAGGCTCATTATTCGTGGCCATCTGTCATGAGGAACCTCCCACGCATTCGTCCATGTCATCTTACGGATTATGTGCTACAAAGAGAGAGAGGGCAAAAAAAAAAGAAAACAATTATCCCTTCTGACCAATGCCACGCGTTGCGAAGCGATCCTGGGGAAACACAAAGGGGGGGGGGGGGAGGAGAAGAACAACAATTCTACGCCGGCTGCAACTTTACAGCCCTGGATAGAATGGGGGGGCGTGCAAACAAAAGGCCACCCCGTAAACAAAAAGAATAGAAACAGAATCAAAAAGGAGTAGAAAAAAAAACAGAAAGAACCCCCCCATGAAAAAAGGACCAGGGTCAGTCAGCGTATGAAAAAGTCCCACGAGAAGCCCCGGGCAGGACTTTTCACTTCAGCAGAAAAGCAATTTAGACACATACAGAACAAGACAGAAATAGAACACAATGCCCCTTTCCCAAGGCCATGGCTGGCTGTGGGCGTCTGTGGCTTTCTCTGCCTCGTTTATTTTGCCGTTTCTTCTTTTTTGCTTCTTCTGCAAGACTGAGACAGGGCTGAGAGGTGAATGACGAAATCTTGCAGCCACAGCACAGATTGCCTGCTTCTATATGGGCGGGGGGCTTCGCCAAAGGGCGTGCTCGCAAAAACAGAAATATGAAACATGGCGTTGAAGAAGTGCTTCTCCAGATTTCAATGTCTGCCGAGGCCCCCCTCTTAAAAAAAAAGAAACGAAAATAAGAGACAACAAAAGCAAAACACTTTGATATCATGACCAGGAGAGAGCTGTCTTACACGAATGATACAATGCATGTGGGGAGGGGGGAGTTTAGGAGACGCGCACAAGCAAACTTTGCCCCCCAGCTTTACACGACGTCCGCAGAATAACTACCCTCTGCACTGACCCATATGCGGTCCATCGTTTGCATCGCAACTCGTTGTGCAATGGGTCCACCGCCGAACGCTGTGGCCACCGGCTGACTTTTCTCTCTTTTTTTTCTTTTTTTTCTTTTTCTTTTCTCCAGATGACCTGCTCGGTGCTTCCCCAGATGAGGAGAGGAGATATGCGTAGGACAACGAGATGGTGTCTGATTTTCTATTTCGGTTCAGGTATAAAGACGTGTTACTGTCTTTTTTGTTTACATATTGGACGATGAATGGGGAGTAGAAGTGGTGAGTCTTGTTTTTGAAAAAAAAAAAAAGAGAGAGTATGAATTGCCGAGTGGCTCTTGTGTCTTTGTCTCTCACTTGTGTCACCACTGCGCCCACCACATCACCTCCCGAATAGCACGACAAGGCAACTCCCGGATCACACAACATAATCACCCGCCCCCTCCCCCAAAGCTCACGTCATCCAAGAAAGACAAACAAGAAAGGCCAAAGTGGCTTGGAGCAACGACACCCTGGAGAGTTGTGAGTTGCATGTGCGTAAAAGGGGCAGGGGAGAGAAAGGAAAACAAGAGCTGAAAAGAAGCATATACGAAGAAGGGAGTAGCAAAGCGCACGCAGGGATAGCTCGTATGAGTCTTGGGTATCACCCAGGGGAAATGGTTCCCGTGGTGGCCCTATCCCGGCAAAGATATCAGCCGTGAAACAGACATTTCCGGCAAGGACGAGGACGAGGACGAGAAGCAGAAAACAAGAAAACGAGAAATACAAAGAAACGAGAAAACGGTGGCCTTGCGAGAGTTACGATACGGACGGGCCCAAAAGTTTCCAGACAACCAGGATACATAAAATCGATAATAATCATATCTACGAGGGAGTCCAATAAATGCACACAGGCAGAACGAGCCGTGCGGTTTTTTTTTTTTTTTTTTTTCGGTGTCTTTCTTGGTTCACCTGACAGCCTCGCGTTTATGCCGGCGCGGCTCTCCTACACCACAATCGAGCAAAATCGTCTCATGGCTGGCATGGTTTGTACTATGTATTTTTGCCCCATATTGTCACTTGTCTGAAAAAGGCAAGGCTGAGCAGGGGGGGGGGGGGGGAGGCACGCCGCAAAGCTTTCCCCATCAACAGGGAAGAAGCGGCTGCCTGTCGGCGCAAAAGCCGTGCCAAAAAGGCCAGACGGAACATCCAGAGGCAACCATATACGCGGACAACACAGTACGCGCACACGCACACACACTCGCCAAAACCCCCAGCGCGGATAGCACCGTGCAGCACCAACCTTTCTTGATCTGGAGAGCGTGTGCCGGCCTCTCCCTCCGCTTGCCCTTGGTGGTGTGGTCATCTGAGGTATTGTGAGACATCGCGAGCTGGCCAGTGCTGGCTTGTGTGCGGGGGAAGCCAAAAACAAAAACACGCACACATGGTGGTATGGTTCTGAAAAAGGAACAGAGCAACGAAGAGGAAGACAGAAGCCGAGGGAAGAAGAACAAAGGGAAAAAAAAACACTCCTCTTTGGCAGCTCGGATATGCTTCCGAGACAGTTTTCTCTCTTCTACACCCACATCTTCCCCCTCTTTTCTTTTTCGGCGAAGCTCTTGGATGTATCGCCCCAGTATAGGATGTGTGCCAATATGCGTGCGAGAGTGAGCAGATTCTGCGTGTGTTGGTGTTCCAGAGCTACATAGTACCTGGGGGGT
The DNA here is from genome assembly GCA_002778195.1 of Raffaelea ambrosiae. Lineage (NCBI taxonomy): Eukaryota > Fungi > Ascomycota > Sordariomycetes > Ophiostomatales > Ophiostomataceae > Raffaelea > Raffaelea ambrosiae. The sequence continues at coordinate 520,034 of PCDI01000003.1, read as the reverse complement.
GGCCAGTTCTGGACGCGGTCAGGCTCCAGCCAAGCTCTAGCTAGGCTAGCTAGGTCCTGGTCCGGTCCTGGTCAGGCTCTGGTCAGGCTCGGCCAGGCTGCAGCCGAGGTTCGGTTTCTGGAGTGATTTCAGAAGCCGATGGACATGGCTCTGTATTGAGAAACGGGGCACGAGACAGTGCAAGCAAGAAAATAGCAGGACGAGAGTGGCAATCGTAGCTAACAAAGGCGAACAGAGGGAACAGAAGACACAATGACGGAGCTCTTATGACCAAAATGCCTTTTTTATGGGGTTCGGAATTCATCTTTGTAAGGCAAGGGATACAGTACTGCTTGCAAAGCAACGGGAATTTCCCTTTCTGTCTCATGGGACTTCTCCCCCTTTGGGGTCATGGCCCTTTGTCCTTCCGCAGTTGCGGCCCATACGGTCCGCAACCCGTTTCCTTTTTTTTTTTTTTTYTTTTYTTTTTTTGTCTCGCGCCTCCCCTTCTGCCGCTTTGGGTTTTCTGGTGTATTCTCGTGTTTTGCGCGCGTGGACAGTTTATTTTTATTTTTATTTGATTTTATTTGAAATGGGTTTATTGGTTTTTTGTTTTGCGGCGTCGTCCACATTCCAGCGTCTTTGCTACCTTGTGGCTGGACGCGACAGTACATGAACAAGCTCGGTCAATAAAAGCGTCACAATATCTGCGCAAATCAGAACTGCTGCGGCAATAACAAACAGCTGTCTGAGAACAACCACTTGACCAGCTCCCCGCCCGAGCGAGCCATTGGCATCACCCAGGGAGCGTGCCACCTACGCGTATGCGGATAGGGGAGGGGGTACGATGGATGCACAGGCCCCTGCGATCGAAGCCAAACAAACCACGTGGTTGGGGTGAAAATGGACGCGTGGGAGGGGGGTGGTAGAGGCAAGGCTTGGGGGAGGAAAGGGGAAGCTTTTGCCATGTGTGCAGACGAGACTTGGAGAAGGGGGGGGGGGAACTCCTCTAGGACTCATTCGAAACCGGTTTGTGGTGCGCACAGACTCGACCGTTTGGACTGACGACAAGAACGAACAGGAAGAAGAAGGAGAAGGGGAAGAGAAAAAAGAAAAAGGAACAAGAGATGGGATCGAGAAAACGGAGGGAGAGTGGACGATAAAATCAGACATTTGTTTATATTTGATTCTTTTTTAGTTTAAAAAAAAAAACTTCATTTTATCTCTTCGTTTTGAAGAAGAGGCTACTATGTAACTACTCTGTATAACAGGCGTGTTATTTTGCTGTTCTTCATTTTAGAATGCTCACCCTGGTCGAATTAGGACGACAAGATGGACACGACAAGAAAAAGGCGCTGTCCTCCTCCTTCCACGGCCAGACCAGGCCCCTGGATAAACACGTCCGTTCGGACGGAAGGGAGACGAACAAGAGCCAGACAGAGCAGAACCGTCGCAGCGCATTCCAAATAAGATCCAACAGATTCGACACCCCTCCCCCTTCGGCCAGAGCGCCGTTTAGGAGATTGGGCCGTCGTTGCCGTCGTTGCCGTCGTTGTCGTCGCTGCCGTCGCTGTCGTCGCTGCCGTCGCTGTCGTCGTCGTCGTCTATGGCGTCTACGGCGTCTTTCTTGTTTTGGGCCTAGGTGGAAAAGCAAAGGGCCGTTTCTCGATGGAACTAGTCCTGTTCGTGGCTGTTGGATACGTACCTGCATGCTAGGATTCGACAGCTAACGGCTTCGATGTGGTTGGTGGCAGATTGGATTGTCGCTCGTTTTGGTCACCGATGCTAATAGAATGGAGGGCCACATGGCGGGCCATTGATAGGAAACACATGCTCATGGGGGATGCATCAGAAGAGATGAAATACGGGGCTCGTTGATGCCCAAGACCTCTTGGGGCCAGGAGCCGGCACTCGTTAGTGTCTGCGCGCACATGGCATCTCTGGGTTTTTTTAGTTTTTTATTTTAGTTTTTCATTAGTTTTCTTTACACAATCTACTATTGGGCTCGCATGGTGGCTCTGTGTGGGTGGGTTCTGGGCTCTTCATGGGCTGTTTGAAGTAAGATACATGGGTGTTCGCCGTATCTTTTTTTTTATTTCCCCCTCTTTTGTTCTACTCGCATTCTAGCTGCTTTGCGGCTTTCTTTTTCTTCTCCTCATTTTTCATGTTTTTTCCATTTCCGCGTTTCGCTACACGTGTCTTGCAGTCGCATGAAACGGATGATTTGCGGAGGCGCATAAACCAGGGGTTGGGGGGGCCTACGATGGTGTGGGCGCGCATCAAGGAGCCGCGGCGATCCTCGCATTATCGTCGGGGTAGGATATCCATTTTTGGGGCGAAGACAGTGGGAAACAGGAGAACAAGAGATGAACACGCGAGAAGGGGGGAGGGGTGTGCATGTACGTACGTATCAGAAGAGGAGGAGAGGAGGAGAGGAGGAGAGGAAGAGGAAAGAAAAGAGAGTGTCCGGGAAAGGAAGAAAAAGACGACAGAAAACAAAAGAGAAAAGCGAAAAGCGAAAAGCGAAAAGACTGTGTCGACAACCACAGGAATACGTCCACCACTCGCGCGCTCTTCTTCCTTCTCCTTCTTTCTCCGAGAATTTCAACGAGAAATTCCGACGGGCAAGAGGACTGCGGGTAGAAAAGACACGCCTGGTGGAAACGAGCGCTGAAAGGGTAGGAAAGGGGAGAAAAAGGTAGAAAAAGGTAGAAAAAAAACAGAAAAAAAAACAAAAAAAAACAGGCGGACAGTACGGTGCAGACGGCCGCCGTACAGCGGCCCTGGCGACTGGCCATACTGTGTAAATGCGACAATACAGCCGCAGGACAGCCGAGAACACACCCAGAAAAGCAAAAAGACACAAAAAGACACAAAAAATCACAAAAAAACAGCGCTGTTGCGTGATCTCACGGTTGGTCATCTGGGCTTCGGTGAAGCATCGGTCAAGGGTCCGGGCGTGCGACATCCCGAGACTGCGGAAAAGCAAAACGCCTGGGTGGGAACAGCGTCGCGGTGACTTGCACACCGAGTGGAGCACCAGTGGTAGGGTTGGACCATGTCGTAGCGGTTGTGGTCCCTTTTTGGGCTATGGGTGAGCTGGCTGGTCGGCTGGATAGATGGCTGGTGGTCGGGTCGTGGGCTATGGAGTCCGGCTATGGGGTCGGCTATGGCATGGTAGATTCCAAATGAGAGGCAGCCTCGAAGGAAGCTGTCACAGGATGGTTTACAAAAGAAAAAAAAAAAGAAAAAGGGGGGGGCGGGTGCCTGCGCGGGAGGGTGTGTATAAGAATAGCAAAGAGATAGGGAGAATCCCGTCACGGAGATGAAATCCGATCAAGAGACGACAGGACAGGCAAGGGACAGAGAAAAGGGAAGGGATGGCCGGTGGGGCGACCGTTGATGGAACATGGAAGATGGATTTCTAGAAGCACCGTTATGGACCGTTTGACAAAGAAGAAAGAAAGAAAAGAAAAGGAAAAACAAAACGAGATTGCATTTTATTTGTTTTTATCGTCTGTTTTATTTTGGTCGTCTCTTTCTTTCCGAATTCTGCGCCCGTTTGGAGAAAACTGGAGACGTCTGGGGTAGTAGAAGAAGACGAAGCGAGAGGAAAACAAGCAATTTGCGAGCGTGCCAAAGAAGGAGAAACGGGACGAGAAAACGGGGAAAAAGAAGAGGGTAAAGAGGACGAAAAAAAGAAAGAAAAAAAAAAAAGACAAAAAAGAAAACGGCCCGTCCACAACAGCGTCACCCCCAGCCGAGCGCCGTCCACGCGACCACAAACGAACGCAGAAAGACAAGAAAAGCAAGCACTGCAGGAAAAATCCAATCAAAAAACGAACAAGCGAGAACAGAACATTCACGGACCGATTCTCGGGCTGGTGGCCCGCCCGGCGTTCATGCCTTGTCTCGCTGCACACACCCTCCCCTCTCTCTGGTGTGCCAGCGTCTCGTTGTCTTTGGCCAACCGCTCTCCCCTTCCTCCTTCCTTTTCCTGGCCCTTCCCGTCCCCCAGATTTCTCTCAGCGCGGATCACGAAACAGCGCACCAGCGCGGCCTGGGCCGCCCCATGTCGCAACGGCCGGCCGGATTGGTGCACTTGTGTCCCTCGTTCAGTCCGCGGCAGGAGGGGCATTTGTACCGCTGCGCGCAGCAGAGGCCAACTGCTTCTCTTCTTGCGTGTCCATTTTTTTTTTTCTGTCTGGTCTGGTGACGCAGAGGGGCCGCCGCGAGCACGGGGAAGAAGCACAGGGCAAGGAAGCCGGGCTGCGAAAACGGGGGGGGGCACCTTCTTGACGCCGTTCACGACCAGTGATGGGCAGAAGAAAGACGCCCTTGTTGCCGCGGGCGAACCGTTCCCGCTTGACAACGGTCAGTGCAACGGTCGCCACAACGGTCGCCACAACGGTCGCCGCAACGGTCGCCGCAACGGTCGTCGCAACGGTCATCACCTGACGAAATGGAAACGGCCGCTGGCCGAGTGGAAACGGCCGCGCATCATCATCAATGTCGTTGCCCCCCCCTGTCCTGTGGAAGGTTCCTGCCTGCTGGAATGACCCATCCGTTGCGACGGCAGGGGAGGGGCGGACGAGGAGGAAAGACAGACGAACACGCTGGTGACCCAGAGACGTCGGCACAGACAACAGCGAGTGCGCGAGAGGGAGAGAGAGAGAGACTCATGCCCCGACTCGTCGTTCGCCGAAAGAGATGGAAGGATAGCCTGCCTGGGTAGCCTCTTCTCCTCGCCGGATGATTCCACCCTCTCATGGTCAGGTGGTAACTAGTTAGACCATAGACCGCGCACCACCCGAACGAACGAGTACGAGGACAAGAAACACCACTGTTGAGATACCCGGCATGGCATCTTTTTGCCGCAGGAGGCAGGGAGGCGCATCCAGGACCTCCCTCCACGGGGGGGGCACTGCCATGGCATCGGAAACTCTCTTTTTTTTTCTTTTTTTTCTTCTTTCTTGTTTGGCTGACCACACGATGGAACGTGGAGCAGAGGACCAGGGGATGGAGAGTGCCCACTCAATATGAAATGAACAAGACCAGACACAAAAGACAAGCAAATGCCAGGATACGTCAACAAAACGATGGAACCTGCTCGCAACTGTCCATCGAGATGGAGGTCCCTTTCCCTGGTCCTCTCTTCCTGGCCGTCTCTTCCTGGCCATCTCCTCTTCCTGGTCATCTCCCTGGTCATCTCTTCCTGGCCATCTCCTCTTCCTGGCCATCTCCCTGGTCATCTCCTCTTTCCCTGGCCCTCCCCACAGCGTCGCTACGTCGTAAAACCAAAATTCCCTGGACCAAGGAGTCGGTGTTGCGCGTTGCACCGTTTCTTCCTTGTCGGCTCCATCGCGGCTACCACCATCGTGAGGTGGTTTTTTTTTTTGGTTTTATTTCTTTCAGTCTTTTTCTTTTTTCGCTCTTCCCACTCCTCTCCTGCTGCTCTCTGTTCCCTTTTCCGGGACAGGGGGTTGCGGCCAAGGATGCGTACTCTGTACATCGTCTCTCATGTGTCCTTGTCAGCACGAGCCAGCCCTTTGGAATACTCTGGATTGGGCGGAAGCCCTTTCCTCTTTCCCTGCTCATTTTCGTTCGTTCACCCACCCCCCTCCCAAAGGGGGCAATCGTTTCCCAACCATGCGGAAGTTGCCATCAACTTTTCTTCTCTTGCCGAGATACGCAAAGTCTCCTGTCTCGGGATCAGACAAAGAGAAAGAGGCAGGCAGGGCCGAGGAGTCTAGTCCGGATGTCTGCTGGCTCGCCTCCCCCCCCCCCCCCCCCCCCNACCAAATGACGCGCCTGTCCTACTCGGATATCCAAGCAGTCAGGAGGCATCCTCGCAAAACGGGGGGCATGCCCCGGCACGATGCGTGCACACCCCCCCCCAAAAGCCTGCCTCGGTTACTAAACGAACAAGACAGAGGAGAGAGTGCCAAGCGGACTCCATCTCCCACAGAATGTCAAGGATGATAGACGACATTCCATGGTTTCGGGGCAAACCTGCCACAGAAGTCTCCGCTCAACGTCTCCTCTTACCCCATATTCTGCTACTGTGGAAAAGGCTGGGAATCATGGTCGTAGGCCAGGGAGACATTGGTCCTCCTCTTTTGTCTTGTGGGGACGGGACAGAGAGAACGGTCGACTGGGGAAACAGGACATCAGGTTAAGGATATCAGCCTCAGCGGTCCGGCATACCGCGGGGTGCCTTTGTCCGCGCTGTGCCGTCTTTTGAACGAACAATAGACGTGTAGTTAAGCTCGGTATTGAAGTGAGAACCAGAAAACAGAGAATAGAGAACAGGAAATATAGGCCAGTGGGCCGACACTTGAAGAATTAGTGCCATTGTGCAGAATCTGCATCACGATCATATCTTAGCAGACAGTCTTTTACCACAGCCTGCTTTCCGAGCTTGAGATTGTATCAAGCAATCGTTGTGAGCAAACGTCCAAATTGGTATAGTAACTATCGTGAACACAGTAAGCTACCAGACCGTAGATTTCGTATAAGCCATATCTCCAAGTGACACAGCTCCATGCTGATAGCCTCCTTGGTAAAGAGAACCTCTCTCTCTCTCTCTCTCTCTCCGTGACTCTTCAATAAGAACTCCCCTAATGAGACGTGGCTCCTCCGGCGCGCACAAGATCCCCAAACCGTGTCCCGGCCCCGTCAGCCGCCAGCACCCGCGGGTGGCCCTCCTCCACAATCCGGCCCTGGTCCATCACCACGACCCGGTCAAAGTCCATGATCATGTCCAGCCGGTGCGCAATGGCAATCACCGTGTAATCGGCAAACTCTTGGCGGATGATGGCCTGCATCGTGCGCTCCGTCTCCTGGTCCACGCTCGAGGAGACTTCGTCGAGGAGGAGGATGCCGTGGTCGCCCGAGGCCATCTGCTGCCGCGCCTTTCTCCGGAGCAGGGCCCGTCCGAGAGACATCAGCTGCCGCTGGCCGGCGCTCAGCGACGCCGGATGCATCCCCGCCGTCAGCCCGCCGCGCGCCTGCACAAATGTCCACAGGCCGACGGCCTCGAGCACAGACTGGCAGTCGGCCGCCGAAGCTGGGCTGGCCCCGGCGGCAGAGTTTGTTCGCAAAGTGGTTCGCAAAGTGGTTCTCGAAGTGGTTCCAGAAGTGGTGCCCGCAGGATCCAAGTTCTCTTGAAAGGTGGCCCCATCGGACAAGAAGACGGCCTCCTGGGGCACCGCAATGAGGCGCTGGCGGAGGGCCGAGCGGTTGATCCGGGCGAGCGGCGTGTTGTCCAGGGTGGCGGCACCAGCAACCGAAGAGCTGCCTTGGTCCTTGTCCTCCCACGGATCCAACAACTTGAGCAGCAGGGCCACCAGGCTGGACTTGCCGCTGCCGGTGCGGCCGCAGACGGCCACTTTCTCGCCCGGGCGGATGGAGAGGTGAATGTCCGCCAGGGCAAGTGTGGGTTCAGGGCTGCTGTTGGCCTGCGGGGACGAGCCACCGTCATCGGCTGTCTCCTCTTCTTGCCTCTTCGCATCGTAGCTCGCCGACACGCCGTCGAGGGTGATGGCGCCGTGCGGCCACGGCAGGGGCGGGACCACGTCCTCGCCTGGCTGGTCCTCAGGCTGGACGGTCTGATGGAAGGTGCGGAGGCGAGCAATGGCGCCGATGGAGGTCTCGAGCTGCGTGTAAAAGATGACAATGCCCGACAGGTTGTCGCCAAAGGAGAGCAGACTGAAGAGGGAGGCACCGGCGAAGCCGGCGCTGGAGTGCAGGCGGACCGCCAGGGTGGTGAGCGCGACTGCCATGACGAGGACGACGAGGTCGAGAACGAGGGTGAGCCAGGACTGGATCATGAGCAGGAGGTAGGCCGGACGCTGGGTGGCATCGAGCAGGCGGGAGCTCTTTTCGATTTCATCAGGGAGGAAGCCTGGGGAGTGTGTCAATACGGTTGTTTTCGTATTCACTTTCATGATAAGCTCTATTCTTTTTTTTTTGTTTCATTTTCTTCCCCCTCCTCCTCATTTACTGACCAAGTGCTCGGATGGTGACGATGCCCTTGATCGTGTCGAGGAAATGAGTGCTACAGGCAAATGTTAGCTCCTTTGTCTTTTGTCGTTGATTCTTTGATTTTTCCTTCTCAAAACTTACTACAACGGACTCTTCGTCTCAAGATCCAAGAGACGCAACTGCCGTGATGTCCGCAGATAGAATTTCTGCACGACGTACAGCAGCCCGACGACGAGCGGATAGCTGGCGGCCAGGTAGGGAGACGACGTGAGCATGACGGCTGCTTGGCCGATGGCAATGAACGTCTGACCAGTTAGAGAGACCGACTACAAGGCATAACAAAGTTGTCGCTGGAATGGGGGCATATATATCATAGTATCGCAAACCACGTACAGAAAACAACATGTTCAGTGTTGCCTCCGGGAGCTCCGTGTCAATCAGGTTCAGGTCTTGCGAGAACAGGTTCGTGACGACGCCCGTGTCGGTCTTGGTAAAGAACTGCAGCGGTGCGCGCACCAGCGTGGTCAGCGCCTCTTGGTGCAGGTGGGCGCCGGCACGCTTGACGGACGTGATGAAGACGCCGACGGCAAGCAGAAGAAGGGCGACCACGGCACAGAGTTGCAGGGCGGCGTAGATGCCGGCATAGTAGCCATACGAGTGGGACGGATGGTCCGAGTAGACATCATTGGTCCAGAAAGTGAGCCCTAGGATGGTTAGAGATGACTGTAAGTAGGAAGAGATTGAAATGATGGAAGGGGGGAGTGGAGAGAAATCAAAGAGAGATGGTGAAAGAATAGAAGAGGGGAAGATACAAAAAGAAAGAGGAGACGAAGAGACGAAGAAACAAAGAGAACAAAGAAAAATGGAAAGAGACGCAGGTCAAGCAGGACTAAAAAGGACCAAAGACAAAACATACAAACAGTCGAAAAGTTGACAAAAAACCCCCAGCAAGCACCACACAGCAGAGCCGATATGGCCACCAGCCAGCCCATGCTCTGGATGTAGTGCTTGTACACAGACTTGTCGCCCGTCATCCGGGCCTTGTCGCCCTCAGGGCCGCCAACGGCAGAGGCGTGCGTGGTGGCTAGACGCACAAGGGCAGCTGCGTCTTCAGTGATGTTGTTGTCGTTGTCGTTGTTGTTCCCATCTCTGTCAGAGGGGCCTTCTCCGTTATCGTCCTCCTTCTCCCTCTGCTTCTCCCCCTCCTTCACACCCAGCTGCTGCACATACCCGCCCTCTCCTCTTCCCATCAGCTCGGCAAACGTCCCCTGCTCGGCCACGGTGCCCTCGCTGCTCAGCGCCACAATGTGGTCGGCCGCCGGCAGGTGGCGCACGCTGTGCGTGCACAGCACCGCCGTGGCCCCGCGGCGCCGCAGCAGCCCGTCCGGCTGCGCAAATACCTGCCGGAACACCTGCGCCTCGGTGTCGGCGTCGAGCCCGCTGAAGACGTCGTCCAGGATCAGCAGGTCGCTGTCCAGGTACAGCGCCCGCGCCAGCGACACCCGCTGCTTCTGCCCGCCCGAGAGCGCGATGCCGTCGGAGCCAATGTTGGTGCGGTCGCCGCGCGGGAGGGCCGCCAGGTCGACGCCGAGCGCGGTGGCCTGCAGGACGGCCGCGTAGCGGGCGGCGTCCCAGGGTGCAAAGCCGACAATGTTGTCGCGGATGGGCCCGTTGAACAAGAAGGGCGTCTGCTCGCAAAAGGCGACGTGGCGGACGTGCTTGTCGAGGAGGACCCGTGTGCCATTCTCACGAACGGGGATCTCGCCCAGCAGCGCCTTGCAGAGCGTCGACTTGCCGGCGCCGACAGGGCCGACGACCATGGTCAAGGCGCCGCGCGGGAAGCACACAGAGATGCCGCGCAGGACCGGCGGCTGGCCGGCCTGCCAGCCAAACGTGCCGTTCTCGACCACGAGGGGGTAGTCGTTGTCGTCGTCGCCCACCCTCGGCTTCTCTTGATTTTCTTGATGTTCTTGGTTTTCTGCCGTCTCTTCATTCGTCCTATCTGACCGGACCACCCGGAAGTCGTCCCGGGTCTCGCACAGCAGGAACGCCTGGATGCGGCCCAGACACGCCAGGGCCGACACGATCCGCGGCAAGGTCTGGAAGATCTGCCCCAGCGGCGTCGTCAGCAGGGTCAGGTACGTCAGGCTCGTGAACAGGGTGCTGGCATCGAGTCGGTGGTTGCTGCTGCTGCTGATGCCGCCAAGGGCGCCGCACGCAAACGTCAGCGGCGGCGCGAACAGCCGGGGGATGTAGCCCAGCAGGGCGGCCACAATGAAGACGGTCCGGAATCGCGCGCCGGCCGCGAGCTCGTCGACGCGCAGCTGCTGCACGTAGGCGGCCACGGCGTCCGTCAGCCCCGCGATCTTGAGGCTCTTCATGCCCGCCACCACGGCCGCTGTCAGGCCCACGCGCTTCTGCACGCCGGTCATCCAGACCCGCTGCGAGTCGCCGGCCGCGCGCAGCGTGAGGGCCAGCCCAACCATGCACAGAAGCATGAGCCCAATGGGCGCCACAAAGACGACGCCCAGCTCGCGGTACAGCAGATACGAGGCCACGCCGGCCTGCACGAAGCTGGCCCACAGCTCGTGGATGTCGCGGATGCCGACGCGGATGCGCTCAATGTCAGTGCTCATGAGCGTGACGGCAGCCTTGTCTGTGCCGGGGGCGGCCTCTTTCTCTTTGGCGGATTCGGATCCAGATCCGGACCCGGTCGCGAAGTGGGGCCCGGAGCCGGACCCGGAGCTGCTGTTGCGTCCACCGTCTCTGCCATCTCCACCACCTAGTCGCGCCCGCGTCGCCTGCTGGTACGTCTGCGTGATCAGGATCGACGCGGCCATGGTGCGCACCCGCTGGTGGAGGTACCACAGCAGCGCCGTCGACAAGGCGATGCCCGCGTAGATGCAAAAGGCCGCGCCGATGAGGCCGTTCCCGACATTCTGGTGCTGCCGCGTCGCCTCTTTGGAGTCGCCGGCGTCTTCCTGCAGGTAGTCCAGCAGCCGCTTGAGGAACAGCGGCTGGCACAGCGTAAACACCAAGAGCGCCAGCCGCGGCAGCACCGGCAGCAGCAGCGGCACGAGCAGCGTCCGCACGAGGGCCTTGACGAGCGCCCACTGGTCCTCGTTTTTGTGGGCACTGCCGCTGCTGCTCCGCCGCCTTCCCTCCCAGTTCCGCGCAAACGCTTCGTGCAGCGGCCGCGCGGCCAGGGCGCTGTCCAGCGGATACAGGTCGTCGACGGCCATGACCTTGCGGTAGCCGACCAGGAACAGGCGGTTGAGCCAGAAGAAGACGCCCAGCGAGAAGATGCCGCTCGTCTCCTCGGGGCTGTGCGGCTTTTCGTCGCGCCAGCGCACCCATCTTGACTTCTGCTGGGCCTCAATCACCAGAATGGCCGCCTTGGCCGCCATGGCGGCCACAAACACGCTGCTGTACGTGCGCTCCGGGAGGGAGGCGGTTCGGAAGACGGATGTGGACTGTCGCAGCTCTTCTTTCTTGTCGTGGCTGGCCGACAAAAACAGAGTCCGCGCCTGGGCGGCATCCAGCAGCAGCGTCAGCACCAGGTAGCTGCTCAGGAGCACCGACGGCCGCGGGCTGCGGCTGTGGTCGACGAGGCTGAGGACGACTATGAGCAGGGCGTCCAGCAGCTGCAGGACCGAGGCGGCGACGAAGAGCCGGGATACCTGGACGGATCCGACGGCGACGAGCACGACGAGAGCCAGCTCGAGGCCGACATATATTGTGGTCGCACCCTGGAAGATGGTCAGCAATTTGATTCAAGGCAGAAGAGGCAACAACCGAAAGAAGAACGTCGTTACAAAAGACAGAACAAAAGACAGAACTACAGAACTACAGAACTCACCAGCTTCAACAGTTGAAAGCCAGGCGCATCGACAATGGCCGGCTTCCGCACCCGGGCCATGGTCTGCCATAGCGACAGCACAACAAACAACACCGACGGCACGATGGAGAAGAACAGCTGCTCGAACTGCACATTGAAGTCAAAGTCGCCCGCATTGAGCTGGAGCAGGGCGCTGTCCCCACCAGTGGTGAACGGCATGGTCGAGACTGTGGCCGGAAAGATCCTCAGATCGACTGCAATTTTGCAGACGCATGTCAATGCGAGTGTAAGGCTGACATCCTCGTGTCGACTGCAGACGCTGACATACGGTACATAATATAGCTGCTGTGAACCGGAGCTTGTCTGGGAGATGCCCAACCAACTCTTGGCGATGCGAGTCGGGTAATCACTGAGAGCTCTTCAAAAAGGCTGCCTGTGTGCACTCGCATGTTGTTATGTGGCTGCCTGGAGAAACATAATTGCGTGCCCAAAGTCGGCATCATGACCAAATTAGGAAGGTACGAGCATCTTACCATAGCATAAGCCAGCCATGATATGCAGACACGGCGTTGGTTTCTTACTACCCTGTAGCACGAACTAACTACGTATTGAGTCGGAGTAGCATCACGCAAAATGCATCGCACTACGGGACATGTTCTCGAACAATCGAATAATCCATTGATGAGTCAAGCGTACGCCAGTTACGCGTACAAGCAGCAGGGATCACAACAACGTACAGTGGAATAAAAGGAAGAAGGAGAGAAGAAATTGACCGAAAGCAAAAGAAACCAAAAAGAAGGGGAAAATGAACAAGACCGTTTACAAAAGAATGCGGAACACAAGATTGAACACAAGGCTGAACACAAGGCTGAACACAAGACTGAACACGGACTGAGCACAAGACTAAATACAAGAAACGGTCAGAAAGAAAACGGGCAAACAATCAAATGCACATAAAATAATAGCAAAGCTTCACATTGAAGATCCATAGACAGGACAAAAAGTCAAAAAGTCAAAAAGACAAAAAGACAAAAAGACAAAAAGCCCCAAATCCAAACAGACAAGAGTGCTGTAAGACATCTCGCAACATTCACACCCAGACGGCGACGCGCCCGTGTTCTTGATGGTGGGCAGCTGACGGCTCTGGCAGTTTCGCATTGGAGAATAGACCAACTATTGCATATTGGTCGACTCCAAAGTCTGTAAGCGCCGGCTTCGAACGGGTGGTGTCCCCCCATCCCAGCGGCTACGGTGAACATGCCGTTCTGTGAATGGCCGCTGCAAACCTGCAGGCACCGTTTCGCATTTCTTCTGTCGGTTTTCTTTAGGGATCGGCACCGCAAACAGAAGTCCAGCGTCTCGCTCAGGTAGAAGATGCCAACGCACGCAGATGCATTGTAGAGGACACGTTGAGAAGGCATTCTCTTTTTCTTCTCATCACAATTCTTCTCTCAATGAATTTATCGGACATTTACCTGAATGGAGAGTTTTGACCTTATCCAAGAATCATCTCCTGTCCAGCATAGAACGGCAATGCAAAACGGTGGCCAACTGCTGGCACACATCACCGTTTTAGAAACGCAGAAATACAGAAATACAGAAATACAGAAACACGGAATCACGGAAACACGGAAACACTGAAGCCATACCCTTTCGTCCATACCACACCGTTTCTTTCCCGACACCCTCCCCCCCTTCTGGGCTGGAAGGCAGTCCCGACGACACCGAAACCGAGACAGGCTGCTCGGCTGCTTCCGGTGGCAGTTCCGTCTACCCTTGCTTGCCACCTTCCCCAGACTGTTAAAGACGACAATCTACGACTCTTTCCCATAGCCCCCCCCCCACCTCCCCCATACTCTCCCCCATCCGTGCCTGGACCCGTAATCACAAATAAATACACTTGTCATATCATACATGCAAACAGGCGGAATGCTTCCGAGAGCTAAAGTTGTGCCCTTGGATCCACCCCCAGACTTTCTCCGCCCTCTCGTGCCGGCACTGACACGCCCCGGAACAGAGGCAAAAAAAAAAAAAAAAAAAGAAATTGACGATCGTTCACTAAGTAGCTACTACCTCTGCTTCCCCTACACACACCCTTCCTGCCTCCTCTTCCTGGTTCTTTCAAGCCATCCCCACGTGGGTTATCTCCAGGCAGGAAGACTTCACCACCACCACGGGACAAAAGAATGTTTAGCCACAGTAAGCCGACGGAATACCCAAGTGGCCACCCCGGAAGACACCACGTTCTTTCCTGTCAAGGCCTGGTGTAGCCATAACAGAACCTGGTATGGGCAAAGCCGGCTGAGCATCTGTCCACCCTTTGGCCAACCAGTGCACTGCAGGACGGACCGACCCTCCGGTTGCTGTCATGTGGCCCATTTTGCCCTCCCCCCCCTGAGCAATTGCAGCCTTCTGGCACACCCTCTTCATCTTCTTCGCCGGCAATGTAAGGAAGGCCCGAAAGAGACCGATCGCTGAGTTGGGTGAGCTGGAAAGGGGTGTCCCGGAGACATGTGCTCATCATAACAGTACAATTGTAGCTCCCAAGGTTAAAGGGCGTTTGTTCAGTATCATAGACAGCGCAGCAGTTCTTTGAACGTAAAATCCCACCCATTTCTCCAGTAACCATCATATACAATATAACACCGTTCTCCCAAAGAGACGAAAACGGACCCCAAATATGAGGCAAAATAAAGCAAAACTTGAGTACACCCCCCTCCCCTTTCCCTATTGTTCATGGTATCATAATGTGTGTCCGTAATGCGTCTTCTCGACGGTCGTGCCGACCGTCCAGTGCAGTCCTCCGTTTGCCTTCATGCAACCCCCTCGTCTTCGCCGGTGCGGCGTGTCCCGTGCTGTTCCAGGTATGTGCTTTCTTCCTCCTCGTCCTGCCCTCCTCTGCGTGCTTCGTCTTCGTCTGCTTCCGGCTGTTCGTCGGCACCCTCCCCGGTCGCGTCGGCGCCCGTCCCTTGCCCCCCCTCCCCTTCTTCCTCCTTGCCCATCACGCCTTCAAACTGCGACCACAGCGCCTCCACCGAAGAAAACTCGTTGCCGACCTGGGGGATGTGTTAGGCCGAGTTTCAAAAAGAGTTCTCTCTCTCTCTCTCTCTCAAACATACCGTAATGACCGCTTCCAGGGACCGGTTCAGCTTGTTAATGTTGGCCAGGACCTGTTCAAAGGTCTTGCTCCGGGGGTTAGTATGTCTTCAGAGGAAGGACAGTCCGAGCCAGAGTCCCCCTTGCCGGGTGATCCCCCCCCCCCCCCCCCCGCACTTACCATGGCAATCTCATCGATCAGCACCTCCCGCTGCTGCTCAAAGTAGGACTTCTTGCTGCCGACGCCGCCGGCGCCGGCGCCGCGCATGCCCATGCCCGAGGCGGCGCGCGTGTTGGCTGCCATGGCAGATTGAGTTCCGCGTGTGTGCGTGTGCTTGTGCTTCTTGTTGCGTCGATTCAAGACTCTGATTCAATCCAAGCTGCGGTCGCGTTGAGCTTTTGGTAGGTCTGTAAGTGCGACGCGCGCCTGGACGCGGGGCAAAAAAAAAATATTAAAAATTAAAACCACCCACCACTTTCTGGACCACGGATAGATAATAACTGGGGACCTTTCGCTGTTGAACTACCACGAGGCACCACTAATAATCACTGGCGATCCTTTATCCAAACGGTGTATGTTTCTTCTATTGGGTCTATTGTACGTTCGAGCACTATAGTTACAAACCAACACATAAGATACAAGATACTTTTTTTGTTCCGTCGCTCCCAGCCTTTTACTGCCTTTCACGTCCCCCCAAAGGTTAGCTATGCAAATATTGGTATCACTGCTTGCTGCTTTCCAGGCGCCCCATCAAAACCAGTCATCTTTTTTTCGTAACAGTACAAAAAACGCACACACACACAAAATAAGAAAGAAAGCAGGA
Source organism: Raffaelea ambrosiae (assembly GCA_002778195.1). Classification (NCBI taxonomy): domain Eukaryota; kingdom Fungi; phylum Ascomycota; class Sordariomycetes; order Ophiostomatales; family Ophiostomataceae; genus Raffaelea; species Raffaelea ambrosiae. Next base: position 504,311 of record PCDI01000003.1, on the reverse strand, counting down.
AAGCAAAAATCCTAGAAAAAAAAACCCCTAGAAAACAAATACGAAACAAACGCCGCTGGGCCGACATGCTTAACAAAACAAATCAGAAAACAAAAAGGCAATCAGAAAATGCCGCTGGACAGAATGAAATCGAGTTGCTTCTGTTCCCCTCTTCCCTACGCGTCATGGGGGAAATCAGTGGCTATCTGGACCACCGACGATGCATTTTTTTATCCAGTATGCCTCCAATGGAACTATACGGACTGTTTTCAGCTGCTCTACTAAGCAGATTCGAGCAACGAAAGAGGGTTTGGCGCCGGTTGAGATGAAGCTGGTGCAGGGGCAGGAGCTTGAGCGGCAGTGGAAGTGGGAGTGGAAGCTGGCGCCCGCGACTGGGTGGACACCGATTGAGACACAGCAGGCGCGAGTGTATGTGCTGGTGTGGGTGCGGGTGCGGGTGCAGGTGCGGGTGCAGGTGCAGGTGCAGGTGTTGCCGGTGCGGATGCAGGGTGTGTGGCTTGCACCGGAGTCGTGGACGCTTGCGTCTGTTGAGGTTGGGTTCTAGTCGCCGCCAACAAAGGTGTAGCAGGAGCAGTGGCGGGAGTAGTAGACATAGTAGTGGCGGTAGTAGTCGGCATGGCAGTGGTGGTAGTAGTCGGCATGGCAGTGGTGGTAGTAGTTGGCATGGCGGTGGCCATAGTGGTCGGCATGGCAGTGGTGGTAGTAGTTGGCATGGCGGTAGCCATAGTAGCAGTGGTAGTAGTCGGCATGGCAGTGGCGGCGGCGGTAGCTCCTTGCCGCATCGCGTTCAGGGCGTTGCTTTGAGGCGTGGAAGCATATCCAGCCGCCTGCAGGGCCTGCATGCCTTGTGTGGTGGCGATGCCTGCAGCGTTCCGTGCAGCCGCTAGAGCTGGCATTCCTGGAGTGCCGGCAATGCCCCCTGCTCTGTTCGCGGCCGCGAGGGCCGCCGTGGCAGCACTGAGCTGAGACGGTGTTGCGTTCATTGTCCTCGGAAATGCCACAGACAAATGTGACCCGCCAACAGCCGAAGCAGTAGCGGCAGCGGCGGCGGCGGCGGCGTTGGCAGCCTGTTGTAGTTGTTGTTGTTTTTGTCGCTGCTGCTGCTGCTGCTGCTGTTGTTGTTGTCGCTGTTGCAGTTGTCGCTGCTGCTGCTGCTGTTGCTGCTGTTGCTGTTGTTGTTGTTGTTGTTGTTGTTGCTGTTGCTGCTGCTGCTGCTGCTGTGGTAGTGGCGGTGTTGTTTGAGACGGGGTTCGTCCCTGCAGTCCTGCGGTATTCACAGCAACTGCTGATGGACTACCAGTGGTAGGCGGGCTCTTCAATGCTCTACCAAGAGCCTGCTCAAGTTGGAGCATGCTGGAAGCGTTGACAGTGTTACTGGCGTTGGCATTGGCATTGGTATTGGCATTAGCGGTGGCAGCATTGGCGTTGGCGTTCACGTTGGCGTTGACGTTGGCGTTGACGTTGGCAGTGCCATTGGCACTGCCGTTGTTGCTGTTGCTCCACCTTGCCCGTTCTTCGGCCTCCTTGCGCGCTGCCTGGCTGGGTGCACGGGTCTTCAGCTCACCTGTGACACACTTGAGGTAATAGGGCATTTCTGAGTTGGTCTTCAAGAAGAACAGTTTCAGATTGCGCGCCTTGTCCTTCAGCTGAACTTGACTGCGGTCGCGAAGAATGTCAGACAACGAGCCGTTGGCACCATACAGTTGCAGGATCTGAGACCAATGGGGGCCTTTGACCAAGTCAAGGCCCGACATGAGTGCCTGCTCCTCCTCTGGGGTCCATGGCTGTCTTGTGCTCTGGGCTCCCTCGCGCCTGGCATGTGCAGTTGACTTTGCCGCAGCTGCTTGCCGTGCCCGTTGGTAGAGTATGGCGCTCGGGGACGATTGGTTAGGAGGAAGACTGGAGCCGGGGCCCCCAGCTGGCGCTGCTGGCGGAGGCGGTTTCTGGTACGCAAAGGCTGGTGTTCTGCTCTGAGAGAAGGCCAGGTGGTTGGCATATGTGTTCTGCATGCTGTTCAGAGCAGCTGAGGATTCGTCAGCAAACGGCAATGCCTTCCAATAAAAGGAGGGAGGGGGAAGGAGGGGAGGAAGTTAGCTACCATTCGCCGACGCGACCGGGTTAGCAGCCTGGGATACCGGATTCACGGCAGCCACAGGAGCTGCTGCCAAAGGTGGCTGTGTAGCTGCCGGCGCCACCTGTGGGCTCGGCGCTTGATCTATGTTGTACTCTTCGCTCAGTTTTTGCTTAAGAAGCGCTACCAGGTCCTCGGTCTTGGAATCGTCCGGTGTCTGGCCAGCCGTTGCTGGTGCCGTTGCTGCTAGCGCCGGCGACGGCGTGGACACGGACGCGGGTGCAGGCATCAGTGGCGCTGGCGTTGTTCCATGGACCGGCAGTGTGCCGTTCTGGGCGGCAACGCTCTTCTCCCTGGCTTCCTGGATCACCTTTCCGAGACCCTCGGTAGAAAAAGAAGTGCTGGGCGTGGCCGTCGAAGCATTTGGGACAACTGATGCCGGCTGCGGCGGGGCAGTGGTTGTTGTGCCGGGCGTCTTATCCTCATTCATTGCCTTCCAAAGGCGCTTCTCCAGCCATGAAACAAGGTTACCGTCGTCGGCAAAGTTCAAATCTGGTAGCTGTAGAGCTTCATTATCGTCGTCGTCGGGAAACTCAATGCCATGGGCGTCGGCATATTTGAACACAGTTTCCTGATTCGCCTCGAAGTATGAGCTCAGCTGGTGCTGGAAGCTTTCCAGAGGGTATTGTGCAAGCAGATTTTCTGGTGAAAAAAAAAAAAAAACCGTTAGCAAAGATGGTTCTCTACGAGTGGGTCAACAATCGTCAACATGACATACTAATTGCCTCCTCCGATCTCACCGTCTCGCCAAGGTGAGTCTTCGCCATCAGTATGTTTTTAACGAAAACAAGTTCACCTTCTGTCAACGACGTATCAGAATGGAGATGGCGTAGCTGTTCCGCCATATTGATGGGGAAGAGTCGCTCTACAAAGCCGTAGCGCTGGTTGACATCTGGCATTCCGAGAAGACCAGATGCCAGTGTCCGGTACTTGAGATTCATAAAGAGGGTGGCCAGATCTGTCGTTAACCCGCCGGGATCGGGCAGCAAAGACTGGAGGAAGTGATCGTGCAGGTCGATAAGAGGCATGTCGTCGGATTCGAACGCGCCGACACAGATGCTGGCCATGTTGGCCAGGCGTATGGTGTCTACGTCCTCCGGCTCCTTTACATCGAGTTCCTGTGCGTTGAGAATGGGTTTCGAAGAGAAGATTTTCCGCATGGCACGGAACGCATCCCGAAGCTGCTTGCGTCCATGGGCCACTTCAGACGCGACGTCATTCAGAGAGGCGAGGCCGTCGCTCTTGTGGGCATGGAGGACTTGTGCCGCCAGACTGCCTAGTAAAGGAAGACCCATAGATCGGTTCAGATAAGTTGAGCTTCTACTGAAGACCATCTTCTTTCGGCTGTTTGGTGTTGGAAGTGATGGCGCTCCCGGAGCCGGTTGTGCTGGAATTGCAGGCATGGTCGAAGGGAATTGAGGATGCGCAGAAGCGGCAGGATTGAATGGAGCGGTAGGTGCGGCAAGGGGGGCGGGTGCCGGAGCGAGAGAGGGTGCCGGAGCGAGAGAAGGTGCCGGAGCGAGGAAGGGCGTGGGAGCGAGAGAGGGCGTGGGAGCGAGTGAGGGTGCCGGAGCGGTAGATGCGACGGGAGCCACAGATGCGGCAGGTATGGCAGGGGCGGCGAGAGACACAGACGCCGCAGGAGCCGCAGGTGCCGCAGGTGCCACCGGAGCCGGGAACGCCGCCACCGGAGCCGGAGACGCCGCCACCGGAGCAGCTGGCTCGGGTTCTGAGTCGGCCGGCTGGTCTGAACCTTTGGCGAGGGCGGACTTCAGCAAAGCTTCTAGGTTCATCTCAAAGTCTGGGTGATCAATCCCTGTCACATCGGACTCAGCCGCCTGCCCCTTGTTGTCGTCTTCCTTCCCGCCCCCTTCTTCCAGCCGGGGCCGTTTGGCGCTGCCCTGCTCCGTACCGGCCACCTCGCCCGCATCTTCTGTTCTTTCTCGCTTTACAGGCATTTGAAAGGCTGCCGTTAAGGCGGTTTCCAGGTCCAGAGACATAGTGTTGCTGAGGCCCATGCCGTCGCCGGTCGGTTCGGCCTTGACTTCGGTAGTCATGATATGATGGTGGGTGTGTGTGTGTGTGTTGCGATTGTCGGGCAGTCTGACTGGCCTGTCTCGTCAGACTGTCGGACAGTCCGACAGCCAGGCTTCGAGGCTGTGGCGTTGTTCGGAGAGGAGCCTCCTTGACAAAGCAGACCTCCCGTGAGCTCCCAGAAAGAGGGGGGGGAGCCCGTCTTCGAAGGCGTTTTCGTGTGGTCAGAATTCGTGTGTGTCGGCCCGTTCGTCTGTAGAAGGCCAGGATCCCCAGAGGCGTTCCTGCGACACAAGCGAGAGGCAAGGCAATCTCCAAAAGAAATTCTTTAAGTATGTCTGTATGACGTGTTTGAGGGGTTTGAGGTGTACGAGGCAATCGAGGTCGTGGAGGTGTTCGAGATGTTCAAGTCCCGACGCTTGCGATGACTTTGAAGTGGAGTTTAGTGGGTCGGCGCTCGGCCCCGACAACAGATTCGCAACAGTATGCTGGTCTCGGGCGCAAACGAACGGTGCATCGCAAGGATAACTGAGAAATAGAAGAGGCAGTCAGGCGAACAAGAGAGAGGAATTGGCAGAAAATGGGCGACAGGCAAAAAAAAAAGGTTGAAAATGAAGCAATGACGTCGGGGTCGCAATCGCAAATCGCAAATCGAAAAAGACAAAAAAAAAAAATATTAAACGCGACTTTGAAAATAGCACGCCGGATTAACTATTTCCTTTTTTTTTTTTTTTTGCTGTGTAGTCATAGATAAGATAAGAGTATTTTCCGAATAGATCATCCGGATTTTTGCTCGACTTGTACGCAACCATTTAGTAATTTGATATTTTTCCATCTATCTATTCCGTCATGTTCTCGTCATCTCCAAAGTGTTTTTTCTGAAGGTTTTTTTTGTGTGGCTTTTTACTGGTTTATTTCTTGTTGCTTTCTCGTGATTTTGACGGATTTTGACAGATGTTTTTTTTGCCCGCCTTTTTGTATGCCGGTTTTGGCCATCGAATTTGCCATGTTGTTTTCCCACGCTGCTGTACACTTCTCCCCCAGAGATTTACCCCGCCTTTTCGCGCAAAACCGTGCGACGCAGCGGAAAGACGCAGGCCGCCAGCCGCAATTGGACAATGGAAGTATTCTTTGCAGCCACACATGGCGGCGACGTGCATGTCAGACACTTGGGACAGGATGTTCCATGGCCATCGGCGAAAGAAGACATGCACAGGATGCTGGCTTACCTGCGCGCATGGAAATATCCTTCCCGTTTAAAGTGTGGCGGCAATGGAATCCTCCTTGGCTCACCAATTTTTTTTTTCTTTTTTTTTGGACTTATCATTATTTATTTATTTATTTATTTTTTCGTCGTGTCCTGCTTGCAGCTTCCCCATCCTGGCGTTCCTGCCTATTGCGGCAGGGTTTGTCGGGAGTCCACAGTTGCGGCTCCGACTTGTATAAAAATGCAGCTGCGGATATAACTACAAAGTGGCGCTGGCTGGCGCGGAAGGAAGTTTGTACATGCAACCTGTGTCGTATTCTCCTCTGGCTTGGTGGCAACGGGGGGTTCACAAATCAGAAAACCCCAAGACAAACCACTCCAATCCGCAGTCGGACAAAATCTCTCGTGGTGGACGGCGTCTTGTCCATCGCGCACCTGTGGGTTGCATCCATTGAAGAGAGCCTCACCTCAAAAGGGAGAGAGGCTGCGACAAATAGGAGAGCGAACGGGGTTGCCTTGCGCCGAGTCCCACGACGGATCCGAGGAGCTACGAAATTCATATTTTTTTTTTTGTACGCGTACATAGGAGAGCAAGGCTTTCGAGTTGGAGAAGCCGTGCTAGGACGAAACAGGTCACGATGGGGCGGGCACATGAATCTGGCCGTCACATCCAGGGCGGACAGCCGGAAGAGCCAGGCATCGTACGCTGGGGGGAAACGCTGGAGGGGAACGGTCAGCCACCACAGACTAGCGCCAGAGAGACCCAAATCGATCTTGTGACAACTCCTCTTGGCCGGGAACATCGCCAAGTGTGCTGAAACCGGACCAGGGGATGGCGCCAGGGTACGGTGTAGCAGTCAAGATGTGGCCGCGGCGCAAGGCTTGGTCTTTATAATTATGTCAGGAGTACGAGTGGTGTAAGGCAATTTCTGCATCAGTGTGAAGGTCTAGAAATGCATGTAAACTGACGTAAACCGCATGTAGAAATCGGCCGCATCTTGTTATGTGTGCCGTGCGTGTCGGCCAGATCTGAACCCCTTCAGCCATTCTCGGCGACAAGGAACCGCAAGGAACTGTCAGCTTGACGCGAGACTCGGTGCTCCGGAGTGTGACCGCACCGGCAGACGATGGGGTAGGTACTACAGAGTGAGGGTAGACCCAAGACAGGTTGCGATAGCGGTCCGTGCGAGGCACAAGGACACATCTGACCAGGCACGGTGCCGCTCCTTGAGCTAGATGGCGCTAGCCCCGAGACAGGACTAGCGCCTAGAAGAAACCTTCTTTCCCCCATCCTCCACCACCTCGTGCTGTGGGGGAGGGGTTGGAGCACTATGCGGTAGCACTGCGGCCAGCGTGTAAAAACAGCATGGGCGGACTTTGCTGCTCGTCCTCCTTTGTCCCGAGAGAGAGGGTCCCTCGCCCCATCAACCCCAACAAGACAGCACGATAGGGTACGTGTATTAGAAATAGGAGATTCTCACGCGGATTTGCTCGCGGAAAGCGTTTAGTCGTATTTCCCGAGAGCCGCAATGGGGGAGTCTATGGGTGAAACTGCCAGGCACAGTACGCAGCAATAGGGCGAAGGGGACCGCAAACGAGGGCGAAAAGGAAAAATGACCCCAAAAAACTCCAACAGAGGGGTAGGAGGGGGGGGGGGCGGCATTCACGACATCGGACAATACATAGTGTGTGTGTGGTGGGAGTGCTGTACGCGTAGGTGTCCATGAATGTCCAAGGGTGCTGCCGATGCCGATATGCCTGCCTGTCAGTCTTGATTTGTCGTGTAAGAGAAAGACAGCACGGCGCGGCAAGAACGGCGATGCTGCGGGCCACGAGCCGCTGCGAATGGCAAGGAGCGAGGCCAGAGAAGAGAGGGATGTCTGGAGGTCTGGGAGACGCGCGCTGGTGCGGAGACAGACCTGGTCTCCTGGTCTCTTGGCCCGTCTGGCTCGGAGGCGATGCGGCCTGGGATCCGCACCAGGCGTCCGCAGCAAGTACCCAATTGCGGGCGGACCCATAGGGGAGGTACAAGCGGACATACATGGACATTTTTGGACACACATGCCATACGACCACACAGACTCAGCAAAACTCACAGCAACACACAGCAGCGCGCACAGTAAGTAGCTCCTTCTTGGACAAGTCGACTCCGCCCCGGCTGTGGGTCGTTTCTGGCCAGCCATCCCAGACCCCAGACTACGGTGTAACTAGGTACTTTCTGGCTGGTCCCTGGTATCATCGTGCAGATGCTCTCTTCAGAGACCACCCCCCCCCCCCTCCCCTTTCTCCTACTCCCATTACCCCGAGAGGCCGGCAATGTGTCCGTTCTCGTCGTTTGCTGGTTCGCTGGCGCCATTGCGCCTCCCCGCGCCCAACCGAACGCGCGAGCTGGACAACTGGCCACTGTGCCATGCCATGGCCGCAGCTGTGGGCCAATGGCTGGCTTGTCTCTCCTGCTTCCCCCTCATTTACCTCCTCCTTCCCCCTCCTCCGTCGATTCGTCTCCTTGTTCCCTCTCTCTCTTCCTCACCTCCATCCCTCCAGTCTCTTTGTCTCGTTCCGTACCGCCCTTGGGAACTTCTCCTCTTTCTTGTCTCGTGTGTCTGCGTGTCGGATCACCCCCGCCTTCTCCTCACCAGCAAACACAAGACACGAGATTCCGTGTATATAACACAAGCCAAACGAACGGCTGCCCGCACTTTTCTAGTCCCTCTCTCTTCTTCTTTTTTTTCGCCATGCCTCCTTTTGTCTCGCCTTCGCGTTTTGCGCCCGCCACGTCTGTTTCGAATTTGGCTCGAGTTCCTAGACTTTTCTGCTCTGCGCCCAGAACTTCCTACTACCAACGGACTTCATACAACCGTCTCTTCAGCGTTTCAGCTCTCAGGATGTCGGGCCTCTCTGTGGATGTGAAGACGCCTATCACGTCGATCAAGTTGCCGACCGGCCTGTAAGTGGAGAGAGAGAGAGAACAAGACTGAAAGCAGCACACAAAGGAAAAAAAAAGAGAAGCTCCCACACTAACGCACACCCTCGCAGCTTCATCAACAACGAGTTCGTCCAGGGTGTGGACAAGAAGACCTTTGAGGTCACCAACCCGGCCACGGAGGAGGTCATCTGCTCCGTGGCCGAGGCCACCGAGAAGGACATTGACCTGGCTGTCGCTGCCGCCCGCAAGGCCTTTGAGGGCGAGTGGAAGCAGACCACCCCCGAGCAGCGCGGCATTCTGCTGAACAAGCTGGCCGTCCTGATTGAGCAGCACACCGACGAGCTGGCCGCCATTGAGTCGCTCGACAATGGCAAGTCCATCACGCTCGCCCGCGGCGACGTCGGCATGGTTGTCGGCACCATCCGCTACTATGCCGGCTGGGCCGACAAGATCGGCGGCAAGACCATCGACGTGGCCCCCGACATGTTCCACTACACCAAGCAGGAGCCCATTGGCGTCTGCGGCCAGGTCATCCCCTGGAACTTCCCGCTGCTGATGCTGGCCTGGAAGATCGGCCCGGCCCTGGCCACCGGCAACACCATTGTGCTCAAGACCGCCGAGCAGACCCCGCTGTCGGGTCTGCTGTTCGCCAAGCTCGTCAAGGAGGCCGGCTTCCCCGCCGGTGTGCTCAACATCGTCTCCGGCTTCGGCCGCGTTGCTGGCCACGCCATCTCCGCGCACATGGACATTGACAAGGTCGCCTTCACCGGCTCCACCGCTGTCGGCCGCACCATCATGAAGGCCGCTGCCGCCTCCAACCTGAAGAAGGTCACCCTCGAGCTGGGCGGCAAGTCGCCCAACATTGTCTTCAACGACGCCGACATTGAGGCTGCCGTCGACTGGGTCAACTTTGGCATCTACTTCAACCACGGCCAGACCTGCTGCGCCGGCTCCCGCGTGTACGTCCAGGAGGGCATCTACGACAAGTTTGTTGCCGCCTTCAAGGCCCGCGCCGAGAAGAACAAGGTCGGCGACCCCTTCGAGGCCGACACCTTCCAGGGCCCCCAGGTGTCCAAGCTGCAGTTCGACCGCATCATGGGCTACATCAAGGCCGGCAAGGATGAGGGCGCCACTTGCGTCACGGGTGGCGAGCGCCTCGGCGACAAGGGCTACTTCATCAAGCCCACCGTCTTCGCCGATGTCAGCCAGGAGATGACCATCATGAAGGAGGAGATCTTCGGCCCCGTCTGCGCTGTTGCCAAGTTCAAGGACGCCGCCGAGGTCATCAAGCTGGGCAACGACAGCAACTACGGTCTGGCCGCTGCCGTCCACACCAACGACCTCAACACTGCTCTGCACGTCGCCAACTCTCTGCACGCCGGTACCGTCTGGGTCAACTGTGAGTTCCATTTCTTTGCTTGCCGCCCTTATTTTCCCCACAAGATATATTATACTCTTTGATACTAACCATCCAGGCTACAACATGCTCCACCACCAGCTGCCGTTCGGTGGCTTCAAGGAGTCCGGCATTGGCCGCGAGCTCGGCGAGGCTGCTCTGGCCAACTACACGCAGAACAAGTCGGTCGCCATCCGCATCGGTGACGCCCCGAAATAAATACGAAAAAAATAAAATTTAACGAATCAACAAAAAAATCTCAAAAACCCCATGAACATGAAAACATGCACAAAAACATTCACGACAAGATAGCGGGCGATTATGTACAGACGAGACACCCAGGGGGGACGGAGGGATGGGGATCTGGCTAGGTTTTACTTTTGTAGTAACTACGCAATATGTAGCCAAATGAATGAATTTTTAGTCGTTCCATGAAAACCAATGAGAGCAAATGGAAATCACGATCTGTGAATGCATGACTTTTTGTGGGGGGGATGCTTACATCCGCGGCTCGGTACGACAAACGGCAAAGAGTGAGGTGAGATGACAAGTGAGCAGGCAATCTTCACGATCTTCATTGGTGTGAGAGCGTGTAAGTGCGGACAGTGCGACGCCCACATACCGAACTGTCCCTGCCAGGGCATCAGCAAGCACCCACCACACCACACCCCGCAAAAAAAAAGACATTGCAAGTTTCTTACTTCTTTGGGCATGCTGCCGTATTGCCCCGGATGCCAAGTTCCGAATAAGAAAATGGGCTTGCATGATGCCAATTGGGGTGGCTGCAGGCTATGAACGGCAGCGTGCAGATTCGATGCGGATGTGTGCGGATACAGTGTACAAAACCGGTGTACCATCCTCACGACTAGCAAGATCATTGCCCCGAGACAAATATGAGGCACCGGCGAATCAGGCTGCGTCTCCGAAAGCGACTCGGCGCAACCTATTCTCTTTGTATACGACGATCGCCTCTTTGTTTCACTGCTCTGTTCTTCTCTGTTCTTCTCGTGCACAGCCTCCTCGCCTTTTTGGTGTTTTGGTGGCGTGTTCAGGCACTCGACCAGGTAGGCCGGCCGGGGCCATGAGACCGCCATGACCAAAGCCTCAGTTGTTTTGTCTCTTTTGAAACAAGTGCAAAGCCTTCTTCGTAGATCCGTAGAGTCAAGAAAAGCGTTTTAGGCAGAAAGTGAAAAGGACGAAAGAATGAGCCACCAGAAACACATACAAAGAAATGGCCCGCTTGATTGGTGAGGCTTACAAGAAATAGCCAGGCTCTCTTTTCTTGCCTCGGGGATGCTGTCCTCTTTGACTGTCCTTTGCCGAGCCGACTGCGCCCCCAATCCACAGCCTGGCCTCCATACTTGGTCTCCAAACATGGTCGCCGACAATTGACCAGCCAAACCAGTACCGTCAATCACACCCAGAAGTGCTCAACCTGGTAGGACTCAACCTGATAGGGCTCAGCCTGGTAGGGCTCGATCTGGGGCACCCCCCTGCCCTAGCAGTCCTCCCATCCACACCAGTTCGTCTCTACCCTTACCCTCGCCCCTTCTCTTGACAGAAAGTGTCTACCGGCCCCAGCCATTCGACGATCTAGCGATCCACCTATCGTGCATATGCATGCCATGCATCATTGCCCGTTGCCACGAACTAGGAAGGGCCATCCCGCTTGTGAACCGGTTCCGTGCATACTTGTTTCCTTAGCCCCTGTTTCTCTTTTCTCTTTCCTTTGGACCTCTCCCGTTCTGTGAAAGAGTCGAAGCACGGTCGATTTCTCGTAGTCTTGCTCTCCGGTCTTTGTCTGGTGCCATTTCTTTGCCACTCGTGACAACAAACAAAGAAGAATGCCTTGCGCAAAATCGAAACTCGCTCGACCCTTCTTTGATTTGGCTGGCAAGAACGAAAGAACCCGCACGGAACTTGGACTTCAACCAGCGAACTCACTCCCCCGTAGTTCCCTCGTGGGGCCATTCACTGCCCGCTTTCTCCTGTCTGCCTGCCTGCCGGCCGCTCATGGGGGCCGCCGTCACGAGGCTGGGTGTGTCAAAAGACACCTCTCCCGGCCAAAATGGAGAACGGGTGGACCACGCGGGAGACGGGTTGCCACCCAATGTGCCCGTCATGACTGCCATAGACCCTTGTCATTGAAATAATTCGCTCAAGCTTTCTTTCTTGCTTGGGCGCCTTTTGTTTCACGTTTTGTGGAAAGGCTCTGCGCCTTCTTTGCCTGGCCTACTCACATGACCGGGTGGCCTTAAAAGGCGGCCACATCTTCCCCGTCACAGCGCTTGTGTATACGGGTTGCAGGTCCGTCTGTGCCCGTTTAACGTCTGCCTGCTTCCCTTTTTCTGCTCGCCTTTGGTTCTCTTGGTGCCCGACGAACGGTCCCTTTGCCGTCGATGGGTCCACGGGACCGGCCCCCATGGCCCGATATGGCCCCCTTTACAAACGGCCTTCTACCCCGACAGCAAGCCCTTGACAGTCACTGTCTACGTCTAGATTTGGCATACAACAAGGCGCCTTTGTTGAGATTCTGTTACAGATTCTCTGTCGCCTACCGTTCTTTCATAGTGAAAACCCACTGCGCCTACCAAGTCATTAGAACGTGACCTGTCGCCTTGCCTTTGGAGACCCAGTTGAAGGCCAAAGGCGAGCATCGTGATGGGTTTTCCTTGAAAAAGGCGACACAAGGCACAATTGCCATGTCCGTCGTACGTCTCTCTGTTCCGGCTTCTGGACTGAGAGGAAGTAGTATAAATACCTCGTAGACGTCTCTGATTCTTGTCATCTTGTCTGTTCTTTCTTTCCTTCATACCAACCGCTTCCAAGCAAACAAACAGTCAAGCAAACATCATAACTAAAGACAAAAGCAAAACATCGATCACTACTTACCGAGCATTGCCACAGTCAACTTCTCCTGCATAAACTTGTCCCCCAATCCACCACAAAGACAAATCAGCATCAACAAAGCACACTCCAAACAAACAAACAAACAAACAAAAATAAAAAATAAACATACCCACAAGCACCACAACCATATCAAACAGCCCTGAGGCCGAGAAACACAAAGAGCGAGCATACACGAAGCAACAGCCTGCCGGACGAGGCTGTTTGTGAACAAAAAGCACTCCCTTGCGTCTGTCATTGCGCAGAACTGCCCCCAGCCCAACCTCGAAGATACCCACTCTCTTTGTCCTGTTGAAACTTGAAGCTCGGCGACGCCTCATTCTTTCGTCACTGCGTTCCGTCTCGACTACACTCCCATCCGAGTAACAGAAGACCGGAAACCACTGCCAGACGTCCATAATAAGGAAGACCCCCGGCCGCCTATTGACTCTGTTCTAACTCTCTGCTCATCGAGAGGCAAGTCTTGGGCTCGATCACACTATCAAAGAGCAACAATAACAACAATAACAACAACACCACCACCATCAACAATAACCAAGAAAATCACCAGCAAACCAGACAGCCACCATGTGGTTCTCATCGCTCTCCAGCTTCATTCCGCGCTCCGGTGCCTACGTCTCCTACGGTCTTCACACTCCGGTCGCCGCCAACATCAGCAGCTCCGCCTCCCGCTACGGCGCCAGCACCAGCTACTCCAGCAAACACACACCTCTGCCGTACAAGTACGACACAGACCACTCATCCAGGCACCCAAGCAGAAGCAGCAGAAGCAGCCGCAGCAAATACTACTACTGCACCTCACCGTTGCCGTCCACCTATGAACGCACCACCGATACCATCACCACGGCCGTCTACGACACCTACGGACTGTACGTGTCGCCCATGCCGGAGTCGCGTTACCGACATGGCTCCTCCCCCTCCTCTTCGTCTTCGTCTACGCCTCTGTCGGGCTCGCTCTCGTCCACATCCACGCTAGGCAAGCACGTCCGGTTTGCCAGCGACCCCTACGACGACCACAAGGATCCCGTCTACTACCGCAGCAGCAGCTCCCGCTACGGTGACATCAACTCGCGCTACCGGGAAGCCGCCTCGTCAGCGTTCCGGAAAGAAGAAAGGTACAGCCGGTACAAGGTGCGCCACAGCCGGAGTCCGCGGACCACCTCGGGACGTCCGTCGCCCTACTCGGATCACGGTCCGTACAACGATCGCTACAGCTACGACCGAAAGCGGGACCACGACTACCACGACCACGACTACCTCCACAACGACTATCACTACACGCGGGATAGCTGCGGCGGTGGTGACCCTCCCTCCTTTGATGACCGCTCGTTCGAGGAGGTGCTCCGACGCGCACGGAACCGACCGTATCAAGAGTAAGAGGATAGCGGGTAGATGGTTTTTGTCTTGGGTCGGCAAGACAAACGACTGCTTTTGTCGCCATCACCATCACAACAACCACAAACGAAAAAGACAAAGAAGGCGAGAGATGAAAGGAGAAAACAAGCACAAGCACCCCGACAGCAGAAGACGAACCACTACAACGTCTTTCTTTGTTGCTCTTTCTACCATAGAAGAGTCTCCTTCACACTCGACAGAAGAGGCTCCGGGAACACAGGAACAACCACAACCGCAACCACAACCGCAACCACAACCACAACCACACCACTGCACACCATCGGCTTGCCAAGCACTTGACAAGCAAGCCGGCCACCACTCATATACACAGACCATACACGCGCCACAAGAGCGTACTTCGCATCTCACGATGCTTCATGATACTACTCGATACCATCAGCGACCATAGACGACAGCGAAGATATGGGGGCAGGGGATACGATACAATCTGGGATAGACGACAACAACAACGACAGCAAGCGCCTGTTGAGCGGGCAGCTTTGAGGAAATACACGGGGGGGGGGGGGGGGGTTGTACAACCGGATGGCTTTTTGAACTTTTTTTTGATATTTCTCCAGGGCCCTGGCAGTTTTTGTTTTGCGCGCGCATTAGTTGATAGCATTTTTGGGTTCGAATACGAGTTTGCTTTTTGCCTTTTCATCAATTTCTCAAGGAATAATGCAAGTGAACAGAATGTCGAAGAATGAGATAACTCGTTTGTTGCGACAAATTGAATGCTTTGTCGGCCACTTGACCATATAGCAGTAGGATCCGTAGACAGGAAATAAATTGTGGCTTTTTTGGCCTTTTATCCAAATATAAAATGCGACCCTCGAAAAAAAAAAGAACAACCGCTGTGTGATGTATGTTGTTTATCTTGCTAAGTCGGTGTTGTTGGTGCTGGTTTTTGTCCCAAAGAGGAAGTTTGGGGCCCCCTCTAAGTGCCACTCCACCCATACAGGCAACGCCCGAGTAGATGAATGAAGACATGGTTCGCAGTGGACATGATTGATGAGTGCTTGCCATAGTCTATTGTTGTCATGAAGCTACGCCGCAGTCAACCCGGAGAAGGACCGGGGCTATGGTAGTGTACTTTTGGGGGGGGGGGGTCCGCCTGCGACATCGCTTCCTCGCAATTTACTTTCCCATATCGCTTTTAGCTTCATAGACACGACCAAAAAAAAAAAAAAAAAAACAGCCGAAATGCTGCTGCTTGGGTTGTATGAAACAACAAATCCTTCTGTTTTGTACGATACACTAGGAACTAGCGTTATTCAGTTTATCCAACATTGCGGACTGCGGACACGCACACATACTCGTACACACACACACAGCCAGAAATAGAAGAGCCGATGGGGGAAGGCCGGAAATCATCTGGCTTGCTCTGTGCCCCATTTGTGGTCTTCTTTTTCTAACGCATTCTCTGACGTGCGTGTTTGAGAGTCGTTAGCTTGCCTGGCGAAGGAGCCAGATCGCGCTCTCTGGCTCTTCCTCGCATTGTGTTCAGCGACGGTCGAGTCATGGATCATGGCACAGTCGTCACGGGGGCGTTTTGGTGAGAGGTGATGAGCCATCACGTGACGCTACACAGGCGCTGCACATGTGTGACGGTGTTCCTGAACAGTTTGTGGACCGTTCATGAGCAGGTGGTGGGCAGTCTCTGGGAGTTTGTGTCTGTGGGCGGCGAGATCGCAGCTGATCAGCCATGGCATGGCTATTGATGGCCAACGAGATATAGAGTCCGCTTGTCCTAGTGTGACCGGGACGGTTTCATGGCCGCCCTCTGGTCGGCCCCCTTCTGCTAGTATTGCGAGTGTCACAAGCATTACGAGCATTGCGAGTAGATTGCACAGTATGGCAATACTCGTCGTCTTCTGGAATTACGAGTTCTAGCTGGCTGGCGGGGTAATCCTGTTTTCTATTCTTATTCTGTGCTTGGTTGTGTTTTGTTTGGCATGGCATCCTGATGGCATCCGTATTTGGCCTTCACACCATTTCTTGTGTCCTTCGTTCCTTCTCTCTCCTGTGGCGCGTGCAAGTGCTCCTTCCTGTCACGCAGGACGCACTTTCCCAGTTTCCCCCCCTTCTCCTGAAAATCCCGTATTAGTGACTGTCTTGTTTTACGAGGTGCGTGTGTGTGTTTCGGCTTTTCCTTCTGGGAGTTCTGAAGAGGGGCATCAGATGGTTTTCTGCCCACCATCGGCTACGACTTCTGCCCACAATGCCCCTCCCTTTCTTCCCCTTTCGGCGGACTGGCTGGTCTTGCTGTTCTGGGGATGGCGCGAGGGTTCGTCCCGGCGGCCGCCAAAACCAGCACCAGCACCAGCACCAGCACCAGCACGCACCAGCACAGCGCTGGCGGTGGGTCGCGCAAAAGGCAAACTGGGGTTGACAGACTTCCTCTCCTGGGAAAATGCGCGACGCCAGAGTAGGAAAGTGGGCAACGGAAAGTGGGTTGAAGCAGAGAAAAAGCCGGAGTAAGGAAACTACGTTCGGAAGCTGCAACGTCAACGTTAAGTGTAAAAGAAGACGCAAATTAAGGCACGCCCGCCAGACCGGCTCTTGTGCTACGGCGTTATCCATCGCTCTTTCCTTGGGACACAAGGAGGGGGAAAAGACCCGGAAGAACCCCACTTGAAACCCCGCCAAGAGCAAGAGAACAGAACAAAAGTTAAGCGAACAAAGGGCCTGCCGTGGAGGAGAGGGAAGGAACGGAGGGCGATGATGACGTGGTGGCGCGCACACAAATACCAGGTACGCACACCGTACCCTTTGTGAAGCTTTGTGTATGGATCTGAGACAAGTGCTATCGTGTCTCAGCGTACTCGTAGACGAGGCAAGGGCGTCGGGGTAGCGTGTTAGTTTCTGGAAAGGTACCCCTGTAGGAGGAAGGAACGACTGTGGCTATTCCCCAGGCATCTCCATTTTTGGAAGTAGTGTTGTTACTTGTAGTTACTTCTTGTGTCGAACATCAAAATCGACCAAAATAACCTGAATAACAAAATGGCAAAAGAGCAGGAAAAAAACCCGAAAGAACGCCAAAATATCCGTGGACGATCCTTACCTGCCTCGCCTGCTTCCTGGAGGACTCGTTCGTTCCGCATGCCAGGAACAGAATAGCACTTCATTTGTAGCGATTGGGCTAGCAGCCGCGTCATTTGGATATTGTCTGTCTTCCTGCCTTCAGCTCTGACCTGTGAGACTGTCTCTCGGTTCCCCCCCCTCTGGTTCTTTTGTCTCTTGCCCTCCATTCCTCCTACGCAGCAAATTGGCCAACGGCCACAGCAACACAAGCAAGCTCTTCCATTCCTGTGGGGCTGCGCAGTCCACACTCTCTCCCTCATTCGCCCTCCGGCTCACTCACTCGCCCACTCACTCACCCATGCCTCTCCACACGTGCGCATGCTTCTCACCCACACTTCGCTCTCTGATTCGCACGTCCAACGCATAAACCTTCATCAGCGACAGCGCGCATACGCAGCTGTGACTCACAGCCCGCCAGCAGCAGCAGTGGTCCAATGGTGTCGACTCTTCCGTGTCGACTCGAGGACGCGCCGCACAGAAGGCGATCGAACACTCCTGCCCGCATCCTCGACTCGAGACCAAAAAAGTGACAAGTGACGATGTCCATTGGCTGCGCAACCACGGCCCTCCCTCACCTCACCCATCGTCTCTGCCACTACCCAGTGTCCACCGCCTGCAACCTGTTCGTGTATGCTGCCAGTCATTTCGCCCACCCACCCACACCCTTCTTGGCGGCTTTTTGCCACCCTCTTGCCCCTTCTTGTCTGGGTTTGGTGCTGGTCTGATGGTTTGCAGTTGGATTCTGCTGGCTTTCTACTGGTTTTCTGGCGACTGCCTGCGCCTGTCTGCACCCGTCTGCACTCAACGTCCCATTTTGATGCACGACAGAGGCTGCAAAAGGCTGCAAGAGGTTGCAAGAGGGAGCGTCCGCGTTCCGTCGGTAAGCGTTCGCCAGGGTTTGCATCCTCGTGATAGGCAGACAGGACTTTGGCTTCTCTGGGTAGCAAGGCAACCACCACACTCTCCGGCCGCGATGGCAGGCAGCCACCGGCCACTAGCCAGCAGGCAGAGTAGGCCTCAGCACAGCATAGGCCTCAGTTGAGGCCATCATGACAGGTGACAGAGAGTGTGCCCATCACAGAGCCTGGCGGGCTGGTTGGCTGCACTGCCACAGCACAGGCATGGGGTGCCTGAGACCGTCCGCCAACGAGCGCCACCCGGCAGTGAGACCGCACGCCGTCCCCCGCTAGGGTGCGCGGATGGATGCGGACGTATGCGGACGTCCTGCGAACCCGGAGTGGCAGGACTGGGAGGACAGGCAAGCTAGACAGAGATGTCGAGGTTGGCAGCCAGGGCAGGATTGACAGGCAGGCCCAGTCACACCAACCTGGGCAGGCAGCTGCGCCAAAAGGCCACCGGACTTGCCAGGCAACCCTTACGTATATGAGGGCGTCCGGCCCGGCAAAGGGGGAGAATGGTCGCGATAATCATCCGACCGTCTCAGGCAAGCCCAGGCTAGCAAGCCAACGCCAGAACCAACACAGACTCAACACCAGCAAACCCTGCCCGGAATCGCCGCTCGCAAGGACCATCTCAGCCAAAATCGCAGCCAAATCCGCGCTCCAGCTGCTTCCCGGCCAGCTCGCTCCCTTCTGTCCCATTTCTGTCCCATCGCTGTCCCATTAATATTGCGCATTCCTGCTATAGCGGCCCTGCGCACATATAGCAGCTGCGCAGCTTACACCGTATCCTACTTATAACCCTGCGCGACACCCTCCGCCCACACGTCGCCGAGGCAGCCACCCGTGCTCCCACACCATTCCCGCCCTCTCGCACACACTAACACCAGAGAAACTGCTTCTTCCGGAATAAATACGCACTGCCTGGGGGATCGAACGACCTGCCTTACCGCCCCGAAAACCCACCCAAAATCCCATTCCTGTTTCCTTGTCTTTTTCGTTATTTGCTTTTTTCTGCCCTACTACTGCCTTCTGCAGTCTTCTTCTGCAGTCTTTTTCTGCCCTCCTTGACGATTTTGACTTATTCCCCTCTGGTCTCGCTCTGTTCTCCTTCTGACTGTTTTTCTCTGCCTTTTTTCTCTCCTCATCTTTCTTCTCCTTTTTTCTCCCATCTTCTACCGTCTGTTGCGTCACCTTTGCTTGCGGCCGGACGACATCAGCAACAGGGAGGCAACGCCAAACTGCCCGAAAAAGGGGGTCTGACCCGCCTTCCTCCCTAGTTGTCTGAAAACCCCCAAGAGAAACCCGAGAAAAAAACGAGAAAACTTCGTCTCCTTTTAGGCGCAACACCCACTTTGTCTTATACGTTGCAGCCCAACCGCCCTCCATTTTTGTCATTCTGGCCAGCCTTGCTTGCCAATCTTGCCAGCCCAACCTGGCCCAACCTGTGCTGCTCAGTCTCACTCAACCCTCTGAGTTCTATTTTTTGTCCCTATTATTTCTTCCCTTCCATTCCGGGACGTTCTCCCGGCCGGTCCTGCCCTCTCATTTCCCCTGCCAGCCGCTTATAACCTTGGGCACCAGTGCATTTCGAAACGGGTCCCCTTCCTTTCTCTTGCCCACTCACATCGCAACCAAACTGCATATTCAAACCCTTTTTTTTTGGTCGCTCTTCCTCTTTCGCTTTGAATCTCACTTCTATTCGCGATACGCTGCTTGACAAACGACGACTCACAGCTCTTCTCCCGCCAACTGTGCATTGTTGGTACGCACACTACCTGCATCCGAGTTGCCAAAAGCGGCAACATCAAAGGAAGCCCGCGACACTAGACCTGCGCAAACAGACTAGGATACCATCAGTCTGGCGCAGGCGCACGCAAGCGCACGCAAACACACACACACATTCTGACGATCATACACAACCCACGAACGACACCTTATTCCCACCTACCAGGACGATGTCTCATCGGAAGGTCAACTTCGTCGACCCGGCACCCTCGGGGCCGCCGTCGCGCGTGTCTACAGCCTCTGTCACGGGCTCGTCTGACTACTCGTCTTCGAGCCGCCTTCCAGACCGGACATCCTATGCTCCCCGTGGAGTGGTTAGTCAATGGAGGGACCTGGGCGCCTTGCAAGACGCCTACCGAGCGCTGTCAGACAAGAAGGACGAGTGGGAAGCCCGCTTCCTCGAAATGCAAGAGGATGCCCGCCAGTCGCATAAGGAGCTTTCGGAAGCCCAGGCCAAGTGCCGTGCCCTAGTCTCCCACACAGAGCAACTTCAAGAGGAGAATAAGGAACTTAAAAAGACCCATGCCGAGCAGGTCGAGGAACTCAAAAAGGCCCATGCCGAGCAGGTCGAGGAACTCACCAATGAACTCAAGGACGTGAAGCGCCAGCTCAAAGAAGCCAAGGCCATCTGCAACGAGCTGCAGAACTACGACGCAACCACCACGGAGTCCAAGCACGCCTCCAGCGACGACGAAGAAGAAGTCCCCAACAAGAAGGCTTCCGCCACATACACCAGCACCCGGGTGGGTAAAGGCTCTAGCACGGCAAGGAGCGGCAGCACAAGCAGCAGCAACAGCAACAGCAGTCATACCAGCAGCAGCGCCAGTGCCAGCAGCAACCGCGCCAAAGTTAGCGTCAGCCACAGCGCCAGCAACAGCACCGCCAGCAGCACGAGCACAGCCAAGCTGTCGCGGACTGTCAGCAAGCGGGACAGCATCAAAGAACAAAACAAGCGCCTGTCCCAACGCTTCGAGACCGGCGGCAGCAGCACCGCGAGCGGTGACAGCACTGCGTCTTCTTCGTCGGGCGGGTCATCCACAGCGCAAAAGCGTCGCGGCCACCATGGCAGTCACCATGGCAGCCACCACGGAAGCGTAGGGAGCAGCGACAGCAGCGGCAAGTCGGGTCGCCGTCTGAGTGTGGCCGAGCCCTATGTGGAACCCTTTGGTCCCGGCGCCACCCCCGCACGGGTGGCCGTCTCGCCAAGCAAGACCACGCACCGCGCCATCCAGATCGCCCCGGCATCTTCGAGTGGCTCGACCTCTTCTCACTACTCTACGTTTGCTCCTCAACCGCACTATCCGCCTCAATCGAACGGGTACATGACGCCGCGTGGAGAAGGCGACATTCCCCGCTCGTCCCACCCGACGGTCTATGTGAGGGACAGTGCTACTGGTGATGTCTCCTACCAGGATGGCAGCCAGTTCTACAGCTATCACGAGTCGGGCCACCGCTCGCGTCACCCACATTAATGTTTCTTTTCTCCCCTTTGCATTTCAGCTGCAACACCGACTTTGTGATTGCTTCGACGTTTGTTTTTGATTATATCGATGGCCTCAACACAAAACGTCTCGTCTGTTTTCAACCCGACACACCAACTATGAAACAACATAAAAAAATAAACTGGATTTCACTTCACGGCCGGAAGCCCTCGCCGCTCGGCTGTCCGGGATTTCACATGGCGCCCCATTGAGTTCGGGATCCATGTGTGGGTTGCCCAGATCACGGCATCTTTTCTTTTTCTTTGGTTATTTGCATGCGGGTAGCTTCTGGGGATTCGGGACACGGGAGCACGGAGCACGTGGGCAAGAAAAGGACATTGGGTTCAAAAGGTTATAGAACTTGGGTTTTGGTCTTGGGCTTTGGGGTCTACGGGGGAAAGGAAGAGAAGGATGGATGGATACCCCCGCTATGCGGACGGCCAGGGCCACGCACTTCTTGCCTTGACGACAGGCATGCGCACGGGTGACCTGACGGGATAGGAGGATATTGGATCGCGTTTCTGTAAAACAACGACAAAAAGACGGCAGCGACAACGATAGCACCACACTGCGGATCAGAGGGCCGGCAACACGGGAGACACGGGAGACAAAAGAGCATGGACGACTTAATTCACGCATGGGCACTGGCGGCTTGCGTCGATTGTATGATGGTGGATTGGCATAGGAGAGGGGCATATCAATGGGATACAAACACTGGGACAGTACACTGGGACAGTACACTGGATGGAGACACATAAAAGATGGGCACACGGTGGACCACACAGCACAGGCAGGCTCTTTGAAGTAAAGAGGAGGCCAGCGGGATACCACACCTTTACAATACAGGAGACGGAACAAAAAACAACAATACCCCCTTACTTTTTAGGCAGACATAGCTTAGATAGTGTATGTAGAAATACGAAGGCAACTTCGGCAACCGGAACATTTTAGAACTCCTTTCCCCCCCCCCCCCCTTTTTACCTCATCTTTTACTGCGTTTACCGCTTTGTGAAAGTTCATCAGAAAACTATTTCTTTCCACAGGTTTTCCCTGTTTCGCGATGCTTTGTAACTTCACATGCCGTGATTGGGCCGAGGCAGCTGGTGATTAAAAAGCAAAGCCAAAAAAAAGAAGAAGCGTGGAATTTCAGTATTGCTCAAACAGCAGGTTCTGTAATAGTTACTGTATGGCTTTTTGTGTTCGTATTCTTTGAATTTCACGGTTCGTTGATTCTTTCCATAGACCTCTTACCTCCGTGGGGCCACCCATAATCAAATCCCAACCAAATTTTTTTTCTCTATCTTTCTTTTCTTCTTCTTCCGCTTGCCGTATTCGGCAACCCGGTTCTTTCCCTACTGGCTCCCATCCTGTAGAATATAACTAACTAGTTAGTTACAATTTCTTTTCAAAGACCACAACCAGACTAACAACCAGCCTGCACACAGAGAGATTATCTCTACCCACTCGGACTGTATGCACCGCACTCACTCATACACACACACACACACACACATACGCGCACACACGGGCAGACTTCCACCGGGTCTTTCGGGGGGGCTCGGTTGTGGCAACATAGATTGGCTTCCCTCGGTAGAGTTTTACATATTTTATCTCATCTTATTTTTTATTTAAGTTTTAATTGACTTTTTGGAGTTGTAGCGAGAGCTGCGGCACTGCAACAACGTTTTCGACGTCCTGTACGTGCAATTGGACCTTGCCAATTCAGTCACATCATTGGCTCCTCCAGGAAGTCTTCACCGCCTCTTTTCCCAGAGGCTTCGTTCTCACTTCTTTGGGGGTTTGCTTTGTTCTCTTCACGAACCAATTCACAATCACCCGTGGGTCCCCTTCTCCCAATGCTAGCAGAGTTCTTTTGCCATTGGTTCTCGTTCTCTTTGTCGTTTGCTTTCGTTGCAACCGTCGAGGTGTCATCGTCTTTTTTGCTACAAAAAGCCAGTCAGCCGCAAGAGAGGAAAGTGACTGGAGAGAAAATAGAGAGACAGACCACGAGAGCCATCAGACGGATCTTCTCTTTTTTTTTCTTTGCCGTTCAGTTTTTCTTTGTCCCCGCCCCCTCCCTTCTCATGCAATGCATCTCCAGGGTGGAGGGCGACCAGAGAGAAGACAGCCATGGAAAGTGGACATCAAGACAAGACCAAGAAAACAAAACGAAACAACAAGTCCCATAAGATAACGGGGGATATAGGTTGAAAAGGATACTCGTACAGAACATATTCCGGAGAACCAACGTTTCCCCTCCTCTCTCCCCTCCTCCTCCCGCCCATCCCTACCAGATTTTCCAGAGATCGGGTGTAGCTATCGGATCGGGCGTCGTAATATGTATTGCTCCCTTTCATTTCGCTTCGGTTGAGTGATAATATGCAATCCTTCGCTGCCTAGACCACTGCCTCTCGTTCTCTCCGCTTCAAGAGAGGGTAGCAATGCCTTCCCGCATTTACCGCAGTATCGCTTGAAAGACCAAGAAAGGGCATACCCCCCCAGAAGCTACCCCCCCAATGACGACACCCCATCCAAGAGGTTCTTAGGGTGTGGTGGGCTCACACCGTCTTTCATCCCCCCTCCCCTTTCAGTGAAGGACGGCAGAGAAAGACGAAGAGGCACAAGGATCGAGATTGAAGATAACAGCAATCATTGAAACAAACGAAAAAAAAAAAAAAACTCCCGTAGAACAAGTGCCGTGCGCTTTCAACCCGCTGATTTGGCCGTCGTGCTGGCTGCAGCTGCAGATGCGGCTGGCGTCGCTGCTCCACTTCCTCCCGAAGTACCAGCACCAGCGCCAGAACCAGCGCCTCGTCTGTTGCCTCTTCCTCCCCCACCGCCACCACCAACACCACCACCACCACCACCACCACCACCACTGCCACCATCTCCTCCTGCAGCGTTGTTCTCCTTGCCGTCGCCTCCGTCGCCTCCGCCACCTCCACTGCCGCCGCCGCCACCTCGCCGACCCCTGCCCCGGCGCCTGACAGTCCGCTTCCCATCCGAGTCCTTACCCTTGCTGCTGTCTTTGTCTCTGCCGTCCTTGCTGTCCTTCTCCGTAGAGTTGCTATTGTCATGATTGGAAGATTTGTTTGCCTTGTTGGCACCCCCACCAGCGCCGCTCGACCCGGTCGTGTCTTTGTTTTTGCTGGACGAAGAAGCCAGAGGCGTAGTCGCAGATGAAGATCCTGCCGCTCCCGTCGCCGACGACTCTCCCTTTCCTCCTCCTTCACGGCCTGCGCTCTTCTTCTGCTCGCGCTCTTTCCGCTCCAGCACCTGCACCGATGCCTGCCCCACCGAGATCGGACTGGCTGCCAGCGCCTTCACAAGGCTGCCGTGCTCGGCAAAGTCCACAAATGCGAATCCCTTGCGCCGGTCCATCTCCACAAACGTCACCGTGCCAAACGTCTGCATGGCCTCCTTGAGCAGCGGCTCCGTCACGCCCTGGGACGGGTTGGCGTGCTTGACAAAGGCGCGTGTGGCACCCGGAGTCGCGGCGGCGGTAGCGGCAGCGGCAGGCGATCCTGACGAGGACGCTGCCGCGGCGTTCCTGTCGGACTTCTTGTTTCCTTTCGACGACTTCTCCTGTGATTGCTGCTTGCCACCCTCGTTGCTGTTGCCGGTCTTGGAGCCTGCAGCTGCCGATGCCGAGGATGTGTCCTCCTTCTTCTTCAGCAGGATCTTAGTCGGCGTCACAATCGTAGCCTCGCCCTTATCTGCTGCCTTGCTTTTGCTGGACTCGCTAGCATTGCCACTTCCCCGTTTGCCGCGTGATCCCCGCGAAGATGATCCACCGCTGGCCTTCTCTTGGGAGGCGCCGCTCTTAGCATTGGCCTGCGGTTGTGACGTTGACGGAGATGACGATGACCCCCCCTTACTGGCCGTGGCATCGTGGCTGCTGCTGCTAGTGTTGTTGTTCTCCTCCTTAGTCGACGTCGATTTGCTATTAGCAGCCTTTGTCGTTTCTCCTTCCGCTGCCTGGGTACCCTGTTGCTGTGCCGCTTGCTGTGCTGCGGCCCGGGCCCTTCTATGGGCATTGCCCGGACTGAGGCCGAGGTCGCGCTGCAGGATGCGGGCCGCTGCCAGAATACCCGCCCTGCGGCTCTTGGGCAGTTCTTCCCTAGAGCCGCCAGATGCCGAGGCCGACGCGTTGGTCTGGTTCACAGTGGCGGTAGCGGCCTCGGCGGCCTCGGCGATAGCCTTCTTTGTGAGAATCTTGACAGAGCCCCTAGACTTGCTCGACTTCTCCCTATCCTTGCTGGACTTGCTCTTCTTATTACCCGAGTCGTCCGCGCCGGCCCCGCCCTTGCCCTTGCCGTCCCTATTCTGCTTGGACCTCGCATTGGAAGAATCTTTGCCCTTATTTGCCTTCTTCTCGCGCAGGTAGTCGATCAGAGGCGTGGACGTGGCTTTGGTCTTGGACTTGGACGCGTCGTCCTCTCCAGCGGTAGCGCCAGCGCCACCAGCCTGGCCGCCGCCCTCTGCCGAAGCACCACCGGCTGCGGCGGCGGCAGCTTCGGCATCTTTTGCTGCTGTCGGATTGGCCAGCTGTTCCAAAAAGGCCATAAATTCCGGGTCCTGATCTATGGTTCCCTGGCGGTTGTCACTCCGGCGTTTCCCACTGGGCACCTTCTTGTAGAGCGAGAACTCGGCCACGGGCGGTCCGACAAGAACCGGGCTCGTCCAGGTGTCCTTGGCATCGGCCCAGGCAGCCGATTGAACAGCTTCGGAAAGGGGTGCGAGGTTCTCGCGGTGTAGGACATGGAGGCAAGCGAATGCGGGGCGAGACGGTTTCGAGGGACTGCAAGAGAAAAGATAAAAAAAATTAGCTCATGAGCGAACAAGCACATGCTTGCACGAGCAAAAAAAGACAATAACGGTTTTCCATACTCTCGGGATATCTTGCCGGCATGGAAGGAGAACCAGCCGACCTTGCCGTTGCCCGACTTCCACTCGTCGCCCAGAATGGACTTGAACTCGTCCTCGGTCAGGCCAGGCGGCAGGCGTCGAATCACAACCTTGTCACCTTCCGGGGTGGACTTAGACTTGGTAGACTTGGAAGCCGTGTCCGTGTTGGCTGTCTTAGAAACCGTGGACGCGTTCGAAGTCACTGCCACGGGCAGGACGCCGTTGGCTTTCCGGGAAAGTAACCCCTGTGGTGTTGCCATTGTTCGGAAACCCGTCGACACACAAAAAGACAAAAGAAATATTAATTATTGATTAGGCCCACACCATGTGCGAGAAGTGATGTTTTCTGGTGTTTTATCACTGCCTTCGGACAAGGAAGTGGAAGGGTGGTGGTCGGGCTGTCTGCAGAAGAGACGACATTTGAAAGTGGTTGATCTCCAGCAAGATCTAGTTGAATCGCAGCCGTGCGCTGGAGCGGCGGCAGCAGTGATGGCAGATAAAGAAGAGCAGGATGGCAAGAAAGAAAAAAAAATACTATCCCGCAGAGCACAGAGTACACGTGAAGCAACAATACAGAGCCGACGTCGACGGCGGCGTGTGCGTTGCGGGTGACTCGAGGGTGTGGACGATCGACTGAAGCAATTGTTTTGTTCGAGCTTCGAACTTGAAGACTACCAAAATACAAATTGGTGGGGAGTGCCTGACGTACGGCCGTAGCTTATCGGGCGCGATAAGCGAGGGGTGTGGTTGGCGCTGCAGATTATGGCACGGCCGGATCAATATATTCGCCGAAGCCTAGAACTACGAGACTATGGGACTTCCTGGGCCATCGCCAGATCAGTTCTACAGAAGCCTTCGACATAGAGGCTTCCCCAGCATAGGAAATACAGCGGCTTGCAGCATTTTTACAGCGGAATCTAGGGCATAATTGACGACAGATTGTCTGAGGACGACTGGCTGGACAAATTCCGGCGGGCAGACGATCAGACTTGGGTACCAGGTCCTTGACCCGTGACTTGGGAAACTCGGCCGTAGAGAAGGCCTGTGACCTATTCCACGCTGGCCCTTTGTCGACGGCAGCCCTGCATTATAACTATACTCTGGCACCACTTCCATCTTTCTGTGTCCCCTGCGTCTGCACGAAATTTGCCTCTCTCTCTCGCTCTTTTCCCAACAGATAACTCAACATGGACGTTCCAAGGCCGGGTCCGGCCAAGCTGCAGCCCAACTCCGGGCTGGACGAGTGGCTTGAGGAGGCGAAGCAGTGTCACTACCTGCCCGAACCCGTGATGAAGCAGCTGTGCGAGATGGTCAAGGAGGTTCTTATGGAGGGTAAGATCTATACGGAAGAGCCATTGTGAGAGGCGATTGCCTGCGTCGAGGAGCTTGTGGCTGACCGACAGAATCAAACATTCAACCGATATCCACGCCTGTAACGATATGCGGCGACATCCACGGCCAGTTCTACGATCTGCTCGAGCTGTTCCGCGTCGCCGGCGGCATGCCTGGTGAGACCGACGTGCAGGCACCGAAGACGATGACGTCGGTCATTACCTCCGAAGACATCGAACCCCCGACGGAGATTCGCAACCCGAAGCTGCGGAGGAAACTCAAAAACCGGGGCGCATACGTAGGCGGCGGCGACGATGCTGCAGGCGCTGGCGAGGACACAGAAGGCGGCGATGGCGAGGGCGATGGGGGGGAGACGGATGCCGACGCAGGCGAAGGCAGCGTGACGGGCAACACCACACAAGACGCTTCGGGGGCGTCGCAGTCGGCGGACACACGGTTTGTGTTCCTGGGCGACTTTGTCGACCGCGGCTATTTCAGTCTCGAAACGTTTACGTTGCTCATGTGTCTCAAAGCGAAGTACGTCGTTAGAGAGGAGAAGGGGGCTAACCCATGTCCAAGAACCCAAACTAACATGGAATGCAGGTACCCCGACCGTATCGTCCTTGTGCGCGGCAACCACGAGTCGCGGCAAATCACCCAGGTCTACGGGTTCTATGAGGAGTGCCAGCAAAAGTACGGCAACGCCTCGGTGTGGAAGGCTTGCTGCCAGGTGTTTGACTTTTTGGTGCTGGCGGCCATTGTCGACGGCACGGTGCTGTGCGTGCACGGCGGGCTGTCGCCCGAGATCCGCACGATTGACCAGATCCGCGTGGTGGCGCGGGCGCAAGAGATTCCGCACGAGGGCGCGTTCTGCGACCTGGTCTGGAGCGATCCGGAAGACATTGCCACGTGGGCGGTCAGTCCGCGCGGCGCCGGCTGGCTGTTTGGCGAAAAGGTGGCCAACGAGTTCAACCACGTCAACGGCCTGAAAACGATTGCGCGGGCGCACCAGCTGGTGAACGAAGGATACAAGGTACGTGTTTTTTGGGGGGGGCGGTTATAAAAAAAGGTGTCTCGGCAGGCAATATGTGGTCTGGTTGCGGTTTGGAATGCATGCTCTCCTTTGTATGCTCTCTTTCTAACGCGCCCAGTTCCACTTCCCAGAAAGGTCGGTGGTGACCGTCTGGTCGGCACCCAACTACTGCTACCGGTGCGGCAATGTGGCGTCGATTATGACGGTCGACAACAACCTCGAGTCCAAGTTCCGCATCTTCTCGGCCGTGCCGGACGAATACCGACACACGCCCTTCAGCCGTAGGGGGCCTAGTGACTACTTCCTGTAAAGGGAAGAGGGCCGATGGTCGAGAGCGAGGGAGGAACGGAAACATTGTACATTATATACCTGGCGAGAGTCTTTTTCTTCTTCTTTTATTTTGCTCGGGCTTTTCTTTTCCTTTCCCTTTTATTACGTTTCGCCGTCACTCGGGGCTTTCCTTTTTTTTTTGCTTGGACATCTGGGAGACATCTGGGAGGTCGGGTGGAATGCTTGGTTTTCCTTTTTTTCTTTCATATATTTATATGCCATTGCCAGGATGAAGACGCGCTCATGTCGGGTTGGGTTGGAAGTAGGGAATGACGGCACATGATAACCTGTCTGCCTTTTGGGAAGCATGCATTCAAGGAGCTTTGACAACTCTCGTGGATCCACGTTTTTTTTTTCTGGTGTGCGCATGTCTTGTTCACCAGGATGTTCGAGCCGGAGCCGGATGTGCCACCTAGCATTGCCTTGCTCAATCACGCGAAAATGATGCTTTTGTTGTTTCTGATGCTCGGGATTCGATGACTGTTGTATATTTCTTTTGGTACACGGCAAATGTATATGCAGTTACCTGGTATTATAGGAATCGGAAAATGCTCCTCAAAAATGTGTCTCCAGCCCATGTTATGCCAACCTCTAGATTCTTCCCTCTAGAAACTCCCCTCAGACGCTCCCCTCAAATGCTCACCTCAAACGCCACGCCTCGACTTCTCCTCCTCTGCTTATGATAGCCGCCGGAACATCTGCGGCACGTTGTCCAGCACGATCGGCTGCTTCGCCAGCTCCTCGAGCCGCTCCTGCTCCGCCTCCATCTCCTCGTGCTTGCGGAAGTGCGCAATGTCTTCCGGGTGCGTCAGGTCCTCCAGCTTGGTGTTCTCGTCGTGGTACTTCTCCCAGTGGTGGATCTCGTACTCGTACTCGTCGTCGCCGTGGTGGCCGGGCCCGGTGCCCATGTGCGGCAGGGCCTTGCCGGCGTCGATGCCCTGGGCGTACTCCTCGCGGCTGACGCGGCCGTCGACGTTGTGGTCGAACAGCCCCAGGACCCTGGCGGTGATCTGGTCGCGGTGCTGGGGGGTGAGGCCGGCGTTGGACTCGTCCGTCAGGCCGTAGGTGCGCTCGATCTCGATGGGGGTCCAGTAGCCGTCGTTGTCGTAGTCGTGGAGGGCAAAGAAGGAGTTGGCGTCGAAATCGGTGATGTGGTGTTCCTCTGTGCGAGCAGACGAAGCAGGCAAAAGTCAGCAATAGACGGCTACCAAAAGACAGCAGCAGTACGATCCAGAATCGATCACGAACCCGCCATGTGCTGCGTCGCCCAGTCGGCATTGACGTCGATGACGGGCTTCTTGTTGCCGGGCGGTGCGTGGCCGCCATGGGCCAGGCTGGTGGCCACGAGCGCGGCGCCCGCCGAGACAAAGAGCAATTGTCGGGCATGCATTGTGGATGAAATGGGAGGAAGTAAAAAAAAAAAAAAAAGGAATAGGAGGAAGGGGAAGCTTTCCAATCTCCAAACCCCCAAATCTCGAATGCGATAACTATAATATCAGAACACCTAAGCAGAAAAGCCCAGTTTGCCCCTTTTTAGCTCTCCTGTATTAGTTAGTTTTGGGGGCCTTTGTACATAGTAAGTGTACCTCGGCGCGCGTTACAGTGCCAATGATTTATTGGCTAGCTGACTAGCAAGAGCGGCCGGGCCCTGGCGCTACGTCATAGCGCCCGACGCGTCTGTCTCACTGCACGTACCTTGCATTTCTAGTGGTCTAGGCCATTTTACCCTTTTTTTTTTTTTGGCCTACGAACAAGCCTGCCTCTCAGCTTCCAACCTCAGCCTCCGCCTCAACCTCGCACCCTCAACAGACGACTGCCACCGCCATGAACCGATCCACCGAGCAGGCGCTGCAGTCGCTGCTGCCGACACATAACGGCGCATTTCCACCGCAGCTGGCCGACTTGGCCGGCTCCTTGCTGGCACAGTCGCGCCATCGCGCCAGCACGCTCAAGGCTGACGAGGAGATTGCGCGAGCCTATGCGTGCGCCCACATTGCCTGTGACCGGTATGATTTTGTCTG
>PCDI01000003.1:419271-473429 GCA_002778195.1 Raffaelea ambrosiae | reverse complement strand
GGGGGGGTGGCCATGGGGGATGTTTGACCTGCTCGACTGTATTCCCTTTTGCTAACACCCTCCGGCGGGGGGCAGCCTCAAAACCGGCCTCAACCTACCGCCCATCGACGCCCGTCCGCCCATTCCGCCACGCCTCTACAACCGACTCTACACCCACCTCACCACCATTCTGCAGCAGGCCCCTGGTGGTGGTGCTGGCGCAAGGGCCGCCGACAGCCTGAGCTCGCCCGTGCGGCGACGACCAGGCCGGCCGCCCAAGAGCGCCTCCGCGGCCGCGACTCCCGAGCGCAAGCACGAACGCCCTGCGTACACGCCCTCCCGACAGACGCCGCGGCGAGCCGCGGCAGCCAAGGCGTCCTCCTCCTCGTCCTCCTCCTCCCTCTTCCCGGCCTGGCTGCGTCCGACGGTGCGCTTTGTCTGCGAGGAGCTGGCGCATCCACAGCTGGCGCCCACCGTGGTGGCGGGCCTGTCGTCCATCCACCGCGACGTGCTGGTGAACCAAAAGAAGCCCGCACGGGGGATGCCGGTGCCGGCGGACGAGGGGGACAACGAAGAGGTGATTGACGTGGCCTGGATCGAGGCCAACCTGACCGCTCTGACGGCGGCGATCTACTACTACTGCGCGGCCTCGTGGCAGACCCGGCCAGCCGCCGGACGCGGAGGAAGAGGAGAACGGGGAGAACGAGGCGGCGACCCGTCACACAATGGCGGCATTGGCAACATTGACAGAAACCGGTACACGGCCGACGAGAAGGCCATCCAGGCGGCCTTTCAGAAAGCACGGACGGCGGTGCAGCTGCCCGAGGGCGCCTCCGAGGACTGGGAGGCCGGCGGGTGGCAGGACCTGTCGAGGCGGACCTTCCGCGACGCGCTGCTCGTGGTGTCCCAGAAGCAGTGGCTGCAGAGCGACTGGTTCCAGGACATCCAGCACCTGCGGAAGCAGCGCGACGCAGCCGTCGTGAATGGGGCAGCAGACGATCGTGGCGCGGCGGACAGGGAAGACGGCGCCGCCGGCGCGGCGGATGATGACGATGGCGATGATGGCGATGACGACGAGGACGAGATTGGACGCCCAGCCATCCCGACCCAGATGTGGCGGGCCGACAGCATGTTCCAGGCGCGGTACGATTTTCTGAGCGAGACCAAGCAGGTGGCCTACGACGAGTGGCGGGCCGCCATGCTGCAGCAGATACACAGCGCGTCAGCGCCGCGGGGCGAGCCGATGCAGGTGGATGGATGATGACCGGGGGGGGGGAATGAAAAAAAAAACGCAAGCTGCCAAGAAAAGAGAACGGTCACAAGCACGGAGAAATAGATAACACCGAAAGAAAAGAAAGGGCCCACGTTTTCATTCCATATCATTCATGATCCAATTTACTCTTTCTATGCCCCCCAAAACAGTCTATATAAACGTCATCGTCATCTATTCTCCCCCCCCCTTTTTTTTTTCAATCGATTCATTCCTCGCTTCGCTCGCTCACTCGCCTAGTTGGCATACGGCTTGAGGCTGTTGACCGTGTCCACGATGGACGTCTCCAGCTTGGTCCATTCAAAGCCCAGGAGCTTGGTCGTCTCGCTGTTGTCGAACCCGTACAGCTTCTCCGGTAGGTAGCCGCCCGGCGCGTCGCTCGGCGGCAGCCGGTCCGCGTACTCGGGGAAGTTCTTGCGGAGTATGTCAAAGATGTCCCGGTTGCTGAAGAAACCGGCGTTGACAAACAGCCGGTGGCCGCCGGCGGCGGGCTGGTCCAGGCCGGCGAGGATGTGCGCCCGGGCGACGTCCCGGACGTCGACCCAGTTGTAGACGCCGGTGTCGGGCACGGCGCCCTCTTTCTTCCACACGCCCGTGATGGCGTCCATGAGGCGCTCGTTGCTGGTGTTGATGCCGGCGGCGCCGTCAATGTGGTGGGCAATGGGCCCAAAGACCATGGGCGGGTTGACCGTGACCAGGTCAAAGGGGGGCTTCGCGGCGGCCACAAAGTCCCAGGCGGCCCTCTCGGCCAGCGTCTTGGACACCAGGTAGCCCACCTGGGCGTTGCCCTGGATGTCCTCGAGCCGGACCGGGTTCCAGCTGGCCTCGGTGAAGACCGTGCCGGGGTCCGCCGTCTTGGCCAGGTCGAGGATGGCGGCAAACGACGAGGTGACCACGACGCGCTTCACCTGGGGCGCGTGCTGGGCCAGCGCCTTGAGAATGCCCGTGGTGCCGACGACGGCCGGGTCGACCAGGTCCTTGACCGGGTCGGTCCCGCGGTAGTGGAAGGGCGAGGCGGTGTGGAGCACGACGTCGATGCCGGGCACCTGGACGACCTCGTCAAAGGCGTGGGCCTGGCTGATGTCGGGCACGAGGACGACCTGGAGCTTGTCCTCGCCGACGCCCGGGAAGGCCGCGCGGATGTAGCCGGCCTTGACATCGTTGCGGACGGTCGTCACCACAGTGTGGCCGGCCTGGAGGAGTTGTTTGAGAATGTGGCCTGGCCCAGACAAAAAAAAAAAAGAAAAAAGGTCACAATGTTAGTGCACATAATCGCGCAAAGACTGGGACACCAAGGGAGCCTGCCAAAGAAGAAGAGTATAAAAAGAAAAAAAAAAAAAAAAGAATAGAAGAAGAATAAAAACAACGTACCGGCAATGAAGCCAGAGCCACCGGTGACGAGAACCTTGGAAGGCATGATCTTTTTTTTTTTTGTTCGTTTTTGGTTTGTGAACGATCAACAGACGGTTGCGTGAGCGTGTTCAGAGGCAGAGCTGTCGATTTTTCACGGCTAGAGTGAAACGATGAGCCGAGCTGTGTGGACGTGGTGGATGCGGTGGAGTGACGGATGATGCAATTATGGAGCTGTGGCTATCTTTATCTCTCTTATACAGGAATAGCTGTTTTTGGAAGTATTTTTGGAAGTAAAGTGAGACTTGAAGGGAAGGATGCCAACACCTCCCCCCCCCCCCCCCAAAAAAAAAAACCACGACGTCCTGTTCTGCTTGTTTTATACTTTTTTTTTCTGGCCTGCCATATCTCCCTTTCCAATGGTGTCTTTTTTTCCAAACATTGACGATCCCTTTGTTTTGTCGGGACTTTCTACACGTTTCCATCGGACCATCTCTTTGCCTCTACTTTCCGTGCATGGGAGAAGAGAACACTAAGCCCCGAACATGACGATGCTGTCGTGCAGCTAATACAAGGAATGCAGGAACACCTGCCCGGAATCGCGGAGCAGTCTGGTGGGTTAAGCCAAGAGAGGCAAGTGTTCCGCTGTGCAGACCAGCAAAACGCCGCTTATCGGTGTTAACAGAGGGCTTGGCAGCCATTTGTACTCGTACGCAGTCACACAGTCAGGCCCGCAGGCATACGTCTGACGATTGTCTCAACCAAGACAGGGGTCATTTTGTGATTTTGTGATCGCTGGCCATCGCATCATACTACCAGAGCTGGACTTAACAGTGACAGCCCTGTCACCACTGCCTCCAGTCCTTAACTCCCGTCTTATAAATCGATGCTGACTCATGTTCCACCAGTTACAATGGCTTCATGTTGTACGCATACCGCCAGCACGACGTCATGACAGTCGCGTTCCTTGACGCCACCCATGGCGATAGGACTTTGTAGTCTTCTAAAGAGTCTTTTCTTTTTGTGATTTTGCTAAATAAAACATGTGGAATACACGGGTAAAAAGTGGGTTTTATGTTGTTCAGTGAACATGTGTGTGTGTGTGTGTTGATTTAGTTGCGGAGTGTGCTGGTGGTTTGGCAAATAAGACAGCCAAACCGTGTCGTCACGGTTTGCTGCCAATCCATACACAGCAGAGATCGTCATATCCAGGGATACACCTCAAGGCGTTTTTCTCCGCCTTGTATCCCTAACCCTTCGCCAATCGTTTCGCCTCCCTTTCTATCCTGTTGACTTTCCTCCTGAGTTATCACCTCCCTTCCTAGAGACTTGAACCCCCTTCAGGGAGTCTCTGGCTGGGCCGGCGGGGGTGCCTTGCTGTCTTCATCGTCGCCAGCCACTGACCCAGGCAGGCCGGGAACATCATCCTCCAGTGGGTTGGCTGGCTTGGGCACCAGCATGGGTCCTTCCGGAACAGGGATGCGGTCCGTCAGCGTCTGACCCGAGATCACCTTGAGAACCTCGTCCTTGTCGAGGGTCTCGTACCGCAGAAGCGCCTGGGCCAGGAGGTCCAGCTCTTTGCGCTTGGAGACCAACAGGCGACGGGAGCGCTCATAGGCTTCGGTGAGAGTCTTTTGGACCTCTGATTCGATAACCGCCTTGGTCTCCGAGCTCAGCTTGTCGTAGCGGTTCCAGAACTGGACGGGACCGATCTTTTCAGACATGCCGAGCTGCGTGACCATGCGGTAGGCGATCGACGTGGCGTGTTCCAAGTCCTGATATGTTAGTACGTGAGGTCGCAAGGAAAACGAACGCAGTGAGAACAGAAAGAAAAAAAAAAATAAAAAAAAATAAAAAAATAAAAAAACACTTACACTGGAAGCACCGCCAGTCACCAATTCGTTTCCGTAGGCAATCTCCTCGGCCAGCTTGCCGCCAAGAGACACGTCGATCATGGCCAGAAAGTCCTTGGCGCTGTACGAGTACTTGTCCATCTCGGGCAGCATCGAGGTGTGGCCGAGGGAGCTGCCGCGCGGCAGGACGGTGACCTTGTAGAGCTTGTTGGGCGAGGAGGGGCTGAAGTAGCTGACAAGCGCGTGACCAGCCTCGTGGTAGGCAGTCAGCTCCTTCTCCTTGGGGCTGATGACCATGCTCTTGCGCTCGGCACCCATGATGACCTTGTCCTTGGCCCAGTCAAAGTCCTTCTTGGCCACCGCCAGCGACTTGGCCTTGCTGGCATGGATGGCGGCCTGGTTCACAATGCTCTCGAGCTCAGCACCCGACAGACCCGACGTCTGCAGCGCAATCGACTGCAGGTCCACATCGGTGGCCGACTTGATCTTGTGAGCGTGGTGCTTCAGAATGGCCAGCCGGCCGCGCACGTCGGGCAGGTCCACCTGCACCAGACGGTCGAAGCGACCAGGCCGCGTCAGCGCCTTGTCCAGAAGCTCGGGGAAGTTGGTTGCCGCCAGGATGATCACGCCGCTGTTCTGTTCAAAGCCGTCGAGTTCCGTCAGCAGCTGGTTCAGCGTCTGCTTCACGTAGGCCGCGTCGCGCGAGTTGCGCCGGCTGCCGATGGCGTCCAGCTCGTCAATGAACACAATGGCGGGCGACTTGGAGCGTGCGCTGGAGAACAGCTCGCGCACGCGCTTGGCACCCACACCGACGTAGACCTCGTCAAACTCGCTGCCGGACATGTAAAAGAACGGCACGCCAGCCTCGCCAGCCACGGCACGCGCCAGCAGGGTCTTGCCCGTACCCGGAGGGCCGACAAGGAGGATACCCTTGGGCAGCTTGCCGCCGAGCGTGGAGAAACCGGCCGGGTTCTTGAGGAAGTCCACCAGCTCCTGCAGTTCTTCCTTGGCCTCGTCGCAGCCGTGCACATCCGTGAAGCGCGTCTTCTGGCTCTCGGCCTTGACCTCGTTATCGGCGCGGCCCGTAGGGCGCTTGAACGTGTTGAGACCGTCGATCGCCATGGTGATGACTACCAAGCTGAGGTAGGTAAACAGACAGAACCACAAGACAAACTTGACCCAGCGAAACAGCACGTCGCTAATCGGCTGATCGACAACCACATGGATCGGCGCATCCTTGGCTCCCGTGCCCTGCGCGCCCTTGGCCACAGCAATGGACGCGCCGCGGTTCTGGGCCGCAATGGCCTGGCCAACAGCCTGGAGCTGGGTCGCCGTCAGGTGGGTGTTGTTCGCAGCAATGCCAGAGCCGTCGACAGCAGCAGCGGTCGCGCCGGCGCCAGGCATGGCACTGATCATACCCAGGGCACGGTGGTAGGATTCGGTGGTGGCTTCGTTGGCGGCATAGCGTCCCGAGTTGTAGCGCTCAATGACGATCATGGGCATGTTGGCCTTGAGCAGAACCTGGTAAAAGGCATTCTGGGCAGTGGCGCTGGACGGATTCCGGTTGGCGGCGGCTTCGCGATTCTCGAGCAGGTTCCGGGAAATGCCGCCATTTGCGACAAAGGTACGGCGAAGGAGCGTGGGAGCAAGAGTTGGGTTGGTAGACAAGAGGGGACGGGTCACGGTCGAGACGCTGTAGAAACGCGGTTGTTGTAGCTGGCCGAGCGGGCGCGAAAGACGGTTGAGGCTAGCAGTCGATATTTGTCTCATCTGGGGCCGACGCGACGGGTTTGCCACCGCAGCCGCGCAGAAGACGGACCGGACGAACGGGGTCGAGGCAAGAGCAGCGACGCGGGACAGGCTGGCCAGGGACGAGCGGACGTCAGCCGGCTGGGTCGGAAGCGACGCGAACGACGAGGCCGATGCAAAAGCCGCCGACGTTGAGCTGCCGGAGGTCGCATGTCTCAGGAACTCGGGCAGCTGCGATGTCGGAGCGAAGGCGGCGGCGGCGGCGGCAGTTGTTGGGAGCGCATTTTCTGCATGTGTCGTCGGCGTCGTTGTTTGTGACCGTGACGGTGTGGACGCTGTTGCGCCTCGCCAGGGGACGAGCAGGGTGTTGCCGATGGAAGGCAAGAGGTCGACTGTCGCGGCGGACACGCTCTGGAGAAAAGGGTTAGTAAGCTCTCAGGTGAGAAGCCGGCAAAGGAAACAGGAGATGCTTACCGGCAGGCTGGGGGCAAAGAAAGCCATGATGTGCAATGAAGAACAAGAAACAAAGGGCCCAGTCACGAGCCGATGGAAAGAAAGGAGAAGGGGCGAAGGATAAGGTACCGGTCGAAAGAATTACAGGTGAGAATGTTATGAGAATGTTAAAAATGTGCGAAAGACGTGGAAAAAACCAGCTCGATGATGCCGCAAAAGAAGACGAGAAAAAGTTGCAATGAAACAAAGAGCGTGACAAGCGTGCAGACAAAAATATAAACCAGATGAGAGAGGTGTGCAGAGAAACAGAGCAGAGACGGGAACACAGGCGCTGCAAGACGACTCGGAGGCACTCGATGCGCTTTCGAGGCAGTCGGGACGCGATAATGCGGCCGAATTTAGCGGCGATGCAAGCTGGGCTCTCGGCTACTCCAGGGTTCGGGGGTCTGCAGGCGGTGACGGAAAGGAAGAGGAAGTCGGCGCGCGCGTGTCGAGGCTACTGCGCCAGACGCATCTTCTGGTGGCCTTTGAGGGAGTGGCCGGGGGAGGGGAGGAGAGGGGGAATAAAAGTTTGGTTGTCGTGAGGAATGGCCTGTCGTGAGGACCAAAATTGGGTTGGGGGGAAAAAAGTCAGGAAGTATAGGGAAATACAGGGAAAGTCAGGGAAAAAGGGAAGGGGCTCACGATGGCGCCTGCTAAACTACTGGCACTACTGGCTGGGCACGGGCTTTGCCAATCTGATCCGAGTGGCCTTCTATTGGCGCCTTTCTGGTTCGACCAACCGCAACCGCAGAAAAAAAACAGCAGAGACGGGGCGAAAAGTAGCGAAAAGTCGAAAAGTCGCCTCGTCACGTGGATATGACGCTACCAAAGTTGCCTCAGCTGGCCGCGTTGCCTCCGCAAGAACGATTTGCCGAGTCACGTGTACCTCAACAGAACAAACAGGACAAGACTGGGTTTCCGAGAACAGGCCACAATTTGTTGTCCTTG
Organism: Raffaelea ambrosiae; assembly: GCA_002778195.1. Lineage (NCBI taxonomy): Eukaryota > Fungi > Ascomycota > Sordariomycetes > Ophiostomatales > Ophiostomataceae > Raffaelea > Raffaelea ambrosiae. Next base: position 465,785 of record PCDI01000003.1, on the reverse strand, counting down.
TTCTGTGCGGTGTGGCACTAAGAATTGCCGGCTTCTGTCTTCTGGTCTGGGAGTAAACTGATACATGACGAGCACACTGCTTACGACGTGCGAGCCGCAGGCCCCTGGGACGAGTGCAGATGCAACTCCAAGCATGCAAATCAGCCAATCATAGGCGCTTCCAGCCCAGGCCATTAGGATGGTGCCCAAGTTTCCCCGGTTGCTAGTGTGCAACCTGGGCCGTGCAGCGGGCATTTTTAGGGGCACCGCAAAACAGTGCTGCCAAAAGTGCTGGCACAGCGCTAGCGTGCATCCCTGTGTTTACTTTGCACCGGTTGTGGTTGCAATTAGATTCAGATCCGGCACTGGCTCCTTCTGTTTTCGAGACCTTTTTTTTTCCCAGCTCCCTCTTATTAATGTAAGGGTAATTTTTCCGCTTCTTCATCCCAACTTTATTTTGACTTTGCTCCAACCCCCCCGCTTGTTTCTCGTGTCTCTGCTCTGCCATTTGATCCCCGCGTAAAGACTTCATCCCTGCGTAACGATCCAGTGCCGTCTCCTGCTCCTTCGCCCACCATGGTCCTGATCCAGGACTGGATGCCCCCAACCCGGGAAAACTACGAATTCATTCTCCATCTATGGACATTTTACCCATTTGTATGTGCTCCGCCTGGACAAACGTATCCTTCCATACCAACTAACGCATTCCCCCAGGTCGCTTCCCTCCAGTGGGCCATCAACTGGTACGGCATGGGCAAGACCTCTGTCCAGAGCCGCTTCAACTTCCCCGGCCGCATCGGCTGGATGACCATGGAGTGCCCGGGCTTCCTGACACTGCTCTACATCATGAACAGCCTCACTAAGATGGAGGGCATCAAGGACGGCGAGCTGCCCTGGCAAAACAAGGTCCTGGCCGGCTTGTTCGTCATCCACTACAGCTACCGCGCCATCCTGTACCCGCTCATTGCGCCCTCCATGTCGCCGATCCACTTTGTTGTGTGGATCATGGGCTTGAATTTCCAAGTGATCAACGGAACGTGTCTCGGCAGCTTCCTCGCCGCCTACGGGCCCCGCACTGCAGAAGACTGGAACGTCCAGCTGTCGCCCTGGCCCACGCTGCAGTTTGTTGTCGGGATTGCCGTCTTCTACCTGGGCTTTGCCGCCAACTACTACCACGACGACGAGCTGCGCGAGATCCGGCGCCGCGAGGAGGCCCGCCGGCAGCGCATTGCGCGCGAGCAGGGCACGGCGGTCGGCGCGGTCGACAAGCACTACGAGATTCCGTCGGCGGGCATGTTCAAGTTCATGCTGTACCCGCACTACTTTGTCGAGTGGGTGGAGTGGGCGGGATTTTACATGGCGGCCGGCTTTGGCTGTGTGCCGGCGCGGTCGTTCTTGGTCAACGAGTTCTTTGCCATGCTGCCGCGGGCGGTGCGGGGCAAATGGTGGTACATTGACCGCTTCGGCGCGGAGGGGGTGGGCAAGCGGTGGGCCGTGATCCCGGGTGTGTGGTAGACATGTCCTGGGAGACTGGCCCGTCTCCACACTAAAAGAAAGAAAGAGCATGGAAGGGAGTTTTGAATGATAGAGAGAGAGAGAGAGAGAGAGAGAGAGAGGAAGATCGAGAGAGAGAGCCAAGACGAAAGATCTGTTAGAGGTACCTGGGTTATCGTCAGCCTTTGCATAGAGCCAGTATCGGAGAGGTGTCACGGTGTCTTACTGTTCTGACACAGGAACAAGAGCGTCATTGGCCATTGTGGCATCTTGCATCTCGGGGGTCAAGTTTCCCTAGAGCTTGCCTGGGAACACGCATGAATTGTATATTTTCAAATTTTATGAACGAACAGAACCCAAATACTTTGCTACTAATTTCACACACATTTGCCACCACCCCTGTCGGCCCTCCGCTCAGCTCATCTTCCCCGGCACGTACGGATGTCCCGCACTGAGACCGCCGTCGACCGCCCACGCCTGGCCGTTGACGTAGCTGCTCTCGTCGCTGCCGAGGAACAGCACCGCACGCGCAATCTCGTCGCTGTGGCCGGCCCGCCGCATCGGGTTCAGCTGGCCGATCTTGTGCTGGGTGCCGCGCTTGCGGGCGGACTGGAAGACGACTTCGGTCATGCCGGTCTCGATGAGACCGGGGCAGACAGCGTTGATGCGAATGCCGGTGCCGACGAGCTGGAAGGCGAGAGTCTGGGCCAAGGACACAACGGCAGCCTTGGATGCCGAGTACGGCGTAGAGCCGGCGTTGGACCGCAGGCCGGCCACCGAGGCGGTCATGATGATGCTGCCGTTGGGGTGGGACTTATCCGAGGACGTCTTTTGCATGGCCGGGGCGGCATACTTGGCGGCCAGAAAGGGACTGTGCGGAGTGGTCAGACAGACGACGGCCGAGGAAACATAGGACCCTGTGGAAACAGGAACATTGCGGAAACAGGAACCTACCCCAACGCGTTCACCCGCAGAACATTCATAAACTGGTCGGCGGAAATGTTGGCATAGGTGGCGGGCGGGCCCACGATGCCGGCATTGGCAAAGAAGACGTCGAGCCGGCCATACCGCTCCATGGCGTCGTCCACCACGGCCTGGACGGCGGCCTCGTCGGCGGCGTCAAAGGTGCGCACGTGGATGTCGACCTCTGGGTAGCGAGCGTCGAGGTCGGCCTTGTGGGCGGCCAGGTGCTCGTCGGCAAAGTCGCAGAGGTAGACAGCGCGGGCACCGTTCTGGGCGAACTGGTGGGCGCTGGCGCGGCCGATGCCGAGCATGGAGTTGGCGCCTGGGAAAAAGGGTGGTTAGTGACGTGGGCTATTATTGGGTGTAGGGTGTGCATGTCCCCGCGATGCAGTCCCGTACCCGTAATGATCACCACCTTGCCGAGTGCCCGCGGCGACGTGGACTCTGGGGCCACCTGGTAGATGGGCGTCAGGGCGGCCTGGCCGGCCCCGGGCTTGCCGGAGACCGTCGGCGGTGGACCGACCACGAGACCCGGTGCATCGTCGCTCAGCTGCTGGCCGAAAGCCTCGAGCCGTCTCTTGGCCGCCTCGGACATTGTGGCGCAAGAAGAGACCGGGAAAGAAAAAAAAAATCGACTGGCAACAGACCCGAATTTCAAGTCAGAATGCCTTCCTTGGGGGCATGCAATGGGCCTCTGTGGTGAATGGAGAGGAGCTTCACTTGGTCTGGCAAAAACGGAGACCCTGTACAGCTTTTTGGTTGCATCCACGCGAAGCACCCCCTCTTCTCACACGGAGAGCTACGCAAGGCAGAGAGGTGCAGCCGTGGTCGTAGGTTGCGGCGATTGGGCCGACCGTATGATGTGCAATTGAGCCGAGGCTCACAAACTGGGGGGGGGGGGCGGAGACTGCTGTAAACTCGGCTTCTTTTCCCCCACAATTGCCCACAATTGGGGCATCTCCGCACCCGCTAAACGACGGCGGCTGGCATGCTCATTCTCAGCCAGCGGCGAAAGTGGGTCCAATAGTGATCATTTTTGGGCGTGCCTTTTTTTTTAATTTTTTTTTTCCGATCGTGTTACAAATACGACATGACTGCCACCACCACCACCACCCATGCCCCATGAGACCCGATCGCGACCGCAAGGACAGGCGGGACAAGAAGCCCAAGGCCGAGAGCAAAATCTCGGCGGCGGCGCGTCGCTGGCTGGGCGAAGTGCTGCCACCAGAGGTTGAGGAGCAAACACAGGGGGAGCAGGCACCATGGTCTGTCAGCGACCTGGTCGACCAGGCCCCCAAGCGCTGGGTCGTGTATGAGCCCATGGTGCTTCTGCCCACAGGCAGCTTTGGGCTGCAGCAGCAGCCGCAGTCGCCGCCGACCGCGTCGTCCGGCACCGCGACGGCCTCTCCGTGGCAGAGGCTCTTGGCCGGCGTGTCGCCCGAGCAGCAGAACGCCCTGTGGCAGGGCATTCTCCAGGAACTGTCGCCCCGGGGAGCCAAGCAGCCGCTGACCCACCTGGCCATCAACGAGGGCATTCCTCTGCACGTGGAAGGCGGCCGCCACGCGGACGGACCCGAGAACATCCTGCGCAGCCCCACCGGCCTGCGCGCCCTGTACGGCGACTTTGGACCGTCCGCGCTGGCGAGAGAGACCGAGGCCGACGAGACGCTTCGTCCGCGGGAGGAGGACTTTGCCCAGGCCTTGTGGGTCACCACCCGACAGAACGGCATTGTCCAGACCTGGGCCCCGCGCTGGTCCATGTTCAGCCGCGGGAATGTCAAGGAGAAGGCACGGCTGTTGGCGTGGACGGACGGCGGGGACGAGGAGGAGGCGGACACGCGGGAGCAGAACTCCGCTCCCTGTCCCTGTCCCTGTCCCTGTCCCTCCCAGTACGCCGTCGACTTGTATGCCGGCATCGGCTACTTTGTCTTCTCCTACGCCCGCCGCGGCCTGAACGTGCTCGGCTGGGAGCTCAACCCGTGGAGCACCGAGGCGCTGCGGCGCGGTGCCGTGCGGAACGGGTGGCGGGTGCGGATTGTCCGCGGCGCGGCCGAGCTGGCGCGGCCGACGGTGGATGTCGTGGGGGGCGTGGGGGGCGACGGCGGCGAGGGAAACCCGTCTCGGCCGCCACAGATTGTCATTTTTGTGGAGGACAACCGACAGGCCGCACGGCGGCTGGCGGAGCTCCGCCATGCGACAGCGGCCAATGCGGCAACGGCCAATGCGGCAGCGGCCAATGCGGCGACAGCCTCTACGAGATGCATCAACGTGGCGCATGCCAACTGCGGCCTGCTGCCCACGAGCACCGACAGCTGGCGGGCCGCCTGGGACGCCGTCGTCGGCAGCCAGGCACCCTTCCGGGGCTGGCTGCACCTGCACGAGAACGTCGGCGTGGCGGACATTGACCGGCGCAAGCAGGCGATCCAGGCCCAGATGGAGTCATGGGCGGAGGAGGAGGAGGAGGAGGAACGAAAGGGTGGCGTCGCCCCTGGCCAATCCATCCACCCTTCCGTCCAGCATGTCGAGCTGGTCAAGACGTTTGCGCCCGGCGTCTGGCACTGCGTCTTTGACGTGTGTATCACACTGCGCGAAAGAGGATAGAATGGTATTGAGCGACAGATAGTAGAGAGGAGACTGTTTCCTGCACAATCATTGTCATCACCATCAACACGATTTCACCATAACTGGTCACACACGCGCGCATTGGGGCCATCGCATATTAGTAATAGGGTTCTTTGTTTTCACCGCCCAGAAGAAGCGAGAGAGAAGGCCAGAAACAGCAGAACAGAAGAGGGAAAGAGCACGGCCAAAGTCGAGGAACCCGGGATTTCTATGCGGTCAGACTGTACGCAGCCGCTTTTGTTACGATGGGTGCCACCGGGGGCAGCACGGAGGCTCCATTGCGGCTCGCGTGTCGCCTCGTTGTTCCATCGCCTCGACCACCCCCCTCCTTTACACCGCCTCATCCTCGAGAAACACGAGGCCTTCTGCCCGAGGCTCAAACAAGAGGCGAACGACTTTGCGCTTGTGGTCTGTTTGGTCTGTTCTCGTCGTACCCAGGGAAATTCTCGCGTTTCCCTCGAGTGCTCCTCGAGTCATCCTCGAGGGAATGAATGGACCTCGCTCTCGTTGGATCCCGAATCCCTCTTCAGCCCCCCCCCCCCCCCTTTTTTTTTGCTCTGGGAACATCCTTGGGAGACCCTCTGAAGACGGTGAATATCTCGTGACACGATGCTTTGCACCACCTACCAAGAGCAAGGGCACTCGTAATATTGGACGATCTATTGAAGAACACAGACATCCATTCAGCATGGCGGTTTTCTGGTGTCCAATGAATCCACCCCCTTGCACCATTCTGGTCTGACGGTTCTTCAGCTGTTTCCGGCTTTCCACTTGGGCGAGTCAAAGCGTTTTTACGAGGACTCTGCGCTGGAGAACAAAAATAGCCCCCCCCCCCCCCAAAAAGCCCTCGGCTTGAAAGCGACCGGGGACGGCAGGCTGGCCATCCCGGCATAGAGAGAGAGAGGGAGAGAGAAAGCAAATAACGTGTGGGAACCCTGGCGAATATGCGGCCGCCCGGCCTTGCGCATAGTGCTTTGCTGCTCCTTCCCGACAACCCAGTGACCAATGACACGCAAGGCTGGACGATCCGAGTCACTCCCCCCCTGGGGCACGGAGTGGGAGTGGCAATCCAGGGTGGCAGTGGAAAGAAAAACGGAAGAAACAAAAGAGGCAGCCGCGGAAACAATGGGACGACGAGCTGAAAATAGGGCTTCTCTCTCTTTTTTTCAGCCCGTCACAACCCGTCCTCCAATCATGCCCGGCAGTGGCTCCCAGACTCGTACATAGCCCGAGCAAGATGCAGCTACAAGTAGTTACATATTAGGAACACCGACGCCTGCTTTCCCTCCCTCGGATGTGTGCTGTGTACCACCCCAAAGTCAAGGTGAACATTGTGCAAAGCTTGGGCAATGCGTCGTCAGCGCCCTTTCTCGGTTCCTGTCTTTTTTTTTTCTTTTTTTTTTTCGTGGCCCCCTGAACCCCGGACAAGGCGAAGATGTCCTGGTTTGTGTCACCCACCATCTTTCTCTCGCAAAGCACCATTCTCAGGATACTAGGGGGTCCCTTCTCTTTGCCATGGCATTCGGACCACCCCCTTCTTTTCGCTTTTGCTTTTTTCTTTTCTTATTTCCTTCCCCCCCCCCCCTCGCATTCCTTTTTCCTCTTCTTGTTTGGATTTCTCCGGGCGGGCTGTCTTTCTTTTGACACTAGTCTTCCTGTCTTTCCGTTCTGTGTCAGATAACGACATTGCCGTGGAGAGCAGATGTGGCATCTGTCAAGCAGGCCAGCCTAACTGGCGCCACTTATAGCCCCCCATTCACGCCTCTCCCAGGGCGATATTAATATTGGTGCCTGCCTCTCGTACGATGCGCATGCCGGTAGACATTCAAGCCACAGCGTCATTCCCTCCTTCCTTCCCAATGCCATGGCTGCGTCTTTCTCATGCTCGTTCCGGGTGACCATTTCCCTCTTCTTCTTTCAGCTCTGCAGACCTCCCGTCCTCAACTCCCCTGTACCCTGCTCTGTTTTGCTCATACGTATGCACGATATGTGTTTCCCTCCAGTCCCGACCCGATTATTGACTGGCACTCTTCCTCTCTTCGCTGGTATTCGGTACAGCGTCCTCAAGACCAAGATATCGGGAGGACGCATTTTTGGATCACTCACCCGCCTCTTTTAGGCCTCGCCTCCCTCGACCTGTTTCTTCTTTGCGTTAGAAGGGCCACGCGGCAGTCGGGTATCTTGCGCATTTCCCTCCCGGAAAGAAAAAAAAAACCCCAAAAAAGATAACCATTCAAGAGGGTGACGGAATGGCATCCGATGATGCTCCATGACCGCTGGCCTCCTGTTTTCGTTCCTCTTGTCTCGGAGAACGGTTGGAAACGGGGGAGCACATGGTCATGGCCACCCGGAACCTACGGCAAGGACAGACTAGACGAGCAAAGGCAGAGAGAAGCCCAGACAACACAAAACTGCAAGAAAAAGTAGACACACATCGGCGCATTCCAGACGTATCACCATTGTGTGTCTCTGTGATACGTTCGCCTACTGGGCCGAGTCATTGGCTGCATGAGAGCTAAACGGATTTCGTGGTGCACATGTTGTTTTGCACAGGATCCAAAAAGGTCCTGTCGGGGTGGAACGTGTTTGCAGAAGAGGAGGACGGCCGAGGACAGGAGGGCAGAAAAGGCGACAGACAAATGCTGTCCCATCAGCACGCGCGCACCAGCCCAACCTTGGGTCTCTCCGTGGGGTGCATGCTCCTTCCCTCCGCCAACACCAACACAAGATGTTTGTTTTTCAGTCGTTCTTCGGTTTTGTCTCTCCCTCTGACAGCATCTGCCTCCAATCTCGGCAGTGTCCTAGTGGCCGAAAACAATCCGTTGGTCATCCTTCCAGGGGGGTGGCCGGCGTGTGTTGGCTAGGCGGATCCCCTCCCCGTCTTTCTGTGAGAGCCAATGGACACGGCTAGGTGCATGCTTGTTCGAGGCCTCTCTCCGCTGCCTCCCATGCTGCTGGCCTTCGAAACACGCCGTTCGTTCTCGTCGGGCAGGCACATACAGGGGAGGAGAGGGGGCTACACAGACTCGTGTTGCATGCCCGACCAGGGGGGGTGATGAGTTTTCTTTCTTTCCTTTTTCTTTTTTCTTTTCTTTTTCTCTGTCTTCCTGTCCCTTTCTTGTGTCTTTGTCTTTCGGCTATGCATGCTCCCGTTTTGCGCCGCTGCCTTGTGTCTTTATTTGTCGATCTTCTCATCTCGTTCGTATTTTCTGTCTTGCGTTGTATATCGATGTATTGTTGACCAGCCTGCCAGTGCTTTCCTCAACATTCCAAGTCTTTTTGCCTTTGTCTTCGCGACTTGTCCAAGACGTTCCCTGCCCCCCTCCCGCACCCAACCGGTCCGAACTCACCGGGCTCTTCACAACGTCCATGTACCCAGCGTTGGCCGTCGGCTCTCTTTTGCGAGAGGGGCCCAAGGAATGAGGCGTTCGCGAGCTGGGATAGACAGTCACACGGGATCGGCCGGTTTGGAACCCTTTCTCGCCTCCACCCCCCTGGTTTTCGCCCGTCTCTGTCGTGTCTGACCATTTCGCGTTGTCTGGCCCCTTCCCACGCGACAGGAAGTCCTTGTCACCACGAGCGTTTCTCCAGACATCTTCAAGGACCCGGCCCAGCTCTCCGCGTTGTGCGTCCTCTTTGCAGATGACCGATATGATCTCATGTATATCGCCTTCGGCCTCGTAACTCCAAAAGCGCCATCTCCGAACACACGCAGAAAAACAAAGAAACCTGCATGCCCTTTTCGAACCGTCTCTGCTCGGTTGAACGTGTCTGCTTGCCCGTATTTTGGCCCGTCCTCTGTCCTCTGTCCGGTCTTGTGTTTTGTTTCTCTTCCTTCTCACCCAAACACAGACCCTTGTTGTGGCAAGACGGGGACAGACACGCTTCCGGTCTGCTGTCCATGCCTACTCTCCCACGCCCCAGAACCTCTTGTTACACACTGGGGTGCTTGCACTCGCTTGTTAACCGGGTCTTCCATCTATCTCGCATTGCCTGGGTATCCTGATCTTTTGTCTCCTTGCCACCCCCATTTCTCTCCTCCCCCCTTGCTCTGGTTTCCTTTCTCTCACTTTCCATTTTCCCTTTCTTTCAAACCTTTTGTGCTCGGCAGACCCTGGGTTCCCTTCAGAGCCTCTCTCTGTCTGTTTCTTTGTTTTTCTGCTTTCCCTCCTCCCTCGCAGCCTGTCATCTCACGGTCCGCCGTCATGGATACAGCTGAGACAGCAGGGCATTGTCTTTGCCCTCTCGTCAGCGGCGACGCCGAGCATGTGGCTGCAGCCATTGTCTCTCCGGCAAGCGCGAAGAGAGAAGCCAGCCCCCAAGCAAGTTCTCGACCTCTTCGGCACAGGCGCGAACTCCCGTGGAGCTTTTACGACGGGGGCGACGCCCAAGTCTGCATACAAAATTGCTACCAGAGCTTTCTGAATGGACACCAGGCCTCCGCAGATGACGCCACCGACAACAACACGAGTATCGATTACAACAGGCTGTGCTCGTCCCTGTCCGAAGGCGGCTCCTCGGACAGTTTGTGGCAGCTGTACTGGTGCGATGCGGCCTTCTGTGGCGTGCGCATAACTGGAACAGGGTCCGACCGTACGTGGCGAGCCTCCCCGAAAGAAAACGGCCATTTCGGGCCCATGCTAACAGGACTCTGCACCGCACAGCAAATGTGGACGCGCTCATTGCAGAATGCCGCGGGTACGTTACGAGACGCAGGGCAGGTGACCAAACACGCTCGTGTTCACTGACCAACCAACCTTTATGGACGACAGGGTGGAACAATCCATTGCCGACCCTGGACCGCTGCCGGCCGACTACTCGTGCAGTGCCCTGCTGTCGGCAGCGGCGTTGACCAATGCATGCAAAACGTTTGCCGCGTCGTCCGCATCCACGACTGGAAACGACATGGCCACCGCCAGCATGGCCCGCCCGTCGGCTCCGGCAGCCGCATCCTCCTCCGGCCTCGCTGGTGGTCCACTGACCACAGCGACGGGCATGACGCCGACAAGCACGGGCGTCAACACCAGCAGCCCGGCATCGGCCTCGACGCAGCAAGACAACAGCGGCAGCACCATCCGTGCGGGACACGACAGTGGCCCGTCTCCGGGAATCAAGGCCGCCGTTGTCCTGTGCGTCGTGCTGGGGTTCCTCCTGGCCGCCGGGCTCGTCTTCTTTTTCTTCCGCCGCCGCCGCCACCAATCCGCACAGGCGGACCTCAACCAGCGAGCATCCATCATAGGAAGCAGTCGGGGAGGTGGCGATGATGGTGGTGGTGGTGGTGGTGGTGGTGTCGGCGATGGTCTGGGCGGAACAGCCACTGGGAACGGCGGCCTCAGGGCACGTCTCCAGAGCCAGCTGTTCTTCCATCCCCTCCACAACGGCGGCGGCCCGCCGCCGACGCCGCTCATCTCACCCGCCGCGTCATTCCATTCCGTCCAGGGAGCCACATCGGCGGCCCCGATCACGGCATCGTCGGGGCGCTCGCTTGCGCATGCCACGGCGTCCACTGGCGCGACGACGTCCTCGTCTGCTGTTGCTGCTGCTGCCAAGCCACGGCGGCACGACATACGGATGGCCATTCCGTCGATCCTCCGCCGTGGCTCGGACCGCAGCGCATCGCCTCCCTTGACATCCCTCTCTCCACCCCCCAGTCCCACGGCCATGAGCCTGGTCACGCGCAGAGGAGCAGACCGAGGAGGCGGAGGAGGCGATGCACTGGCTGGGGGCAGCCCTTGCATCAACCAAAGCGATCTGCTGTCGCCAGCACCACACGCCTTCCCCAGCTCGCCCATCGGCTCGCCCATCGGCTGGCCAGCGGGAAACGGGATGGAGCCGCGACGGGAGCCGGTTCCCTCTAGAAAGCCCGTGCACGTAGACGACACGAAATACAAGCACGATCGTTTCCGCAGCCATCCGCCCTCTCGTACGGCGATGCTGCCGCCATTGCCACCGCCGCCGCCGCCGCCGGTCCTCCGGACCAGCATGTATTACGGCAACGCCATAACGACCGACGGCGCCGAAGTGGCTGCGCCTCCCTTTTGGGTGGCGTCCATGGTGCCAGCGTCGCCAGGGAGGAAAGCGCCGAGTCCGGTCCGTCCACCGCGGCCGCACGCGTCTCCTCTGGAGATTCCCAACCTGGTCGGGCCCGACCACCCGCCACGGGCGGCTTCCGCCGCGGCAGCGGTGGGCGCGCGACGAACAGCTGCCACTACCACCACCATGCCGTCTCTATGGACCACGAGCCCAGCGTCGCGGAGTGTTGCCTACGGCAGGGCCAGCCTCAGCACGTCCTCCCCGTCGCCCGCACGGAGTGTATCGTCGTCCCCGCTGGGCCCGCCTCCCCGTCGCGCGCTGCCTTCGCCGCCCGTCGGTGGTGGGGTTCCGAGCTCGCCGCCGCCGCCGCCGCAGCCGTCGCCCACACAGGGCGGCGGCGGAAGCATCAGCTCCAAGACGCCCTCGTCGTCTATTTCGTCCACGGCGTCGGCGGCCACCACGGCCACCGCGGCCACCACGGCCACCGCGGCCACCACAGCCACCGCGGCCACCACGACGACAGCCGCGTCTGTCTCCACAGCAGGCGGTGGTGGTGGTGTCCCGTCCTCCTCCTCTGCGGCATCCTCGCCGTCGTCCTTGTACTCGGCCGACACGGCCACGCCGGACAGGACGCTCCAGGCCGGCAAGCGGCAAGCACGCAACAACGTCCTGGTCGTGTAAGCCGTCGTCCTCCAGGGGGGGGGGAGAAGATTCACGGAACGTAGGTAGCGCATAGCAACGATTCTTCAATTTTTTTTTTGTTTTTTGCTTTGCCCCTTTCCTTGTTCAGGTTCACGGAAACGGTTGCTTTCTCTTGGCGTTGGTGTGTGTGCTTGTATTCTATTTAGACCTTGGGAGGGGCCAGCTGCCGGTCTCGGGAGTCGTCCCGGGGCCCCCCTAATCTAGCCTGTGTACGCGGTGTCTCTATGGTCCCCATTCCATACGTCGTGGCCTAGGCGGCTGCCTCTGCGCTCTTCTGGGCCTCGGCTTCCGCCACATACTCCCGCCAGACCTTGGCAATGTCGTTGCGGTAGATGAAATCCTTGTCGCCGTAGATAAAGTTGTGGATCTTGGCCCTGAGCTGCTCATTGAAGTCGTCCGTCGCGGCCGCGGCCTTTTGCATCTGGCTTGCGCTCTCGTCGAGGTTGTCGTACCTGGGGCGTTGTTAGAGGACATGGCCAAAGTAAACGGGCGCGGAACTCGACAAACTCCAACACACACCCCGACACAACGTACATCTTTGCATAGTAAGGGGACCGCACTTGGTCAAAGATCCGCAGAGCCTCGGAGACGGGCTGCGCCGAGCGCTGCGTGTGCTCCAGCGCCCGCGCCAGGATCCAGCCGTCCTCCATGGCAAAGGTGGCGCCGGAGCCAAAGGCGCCCGACAGCGGGTGGCTCGAGTCGCCGATCAGCGCGACCTTGTCCCAGCCGACAATGGACGCCAGGCGGGGGCCGGCGAACAGGGAGAACTGGCGCCACTGGCCCTCGGGCACGACGTCGATGGCATCGCGGACGCGCTGGTCAAAGTCGGTATACCGCGACCGGACCTTGGCGTTGGTGGCGGGGATGCCCCAGACGACCGTCTCGCCCGCGACGTCGGGCTCGTGGTAGGAGCGCAGCGTGATCTCAAAGTACGGGTCGTCCGTCTCCGACCGGTCGTCCACGTCCGAGAAGTACACGTGGCCCTCTCGGCCCCACCACCAGGCCGTGGACTGCGTGATGTCCGGGAGATGCGCGAGCGAGGACACCGGCACGAGCGTTCGCCAGGCCGTGTTGCCTATACAAGGGAAAAGGGGAAAAAAAGAAGAAAAAAACATGTGAGCAAAAGTTGCCTCCAAGACTACCCTCTAACTAATAGGCAGTCGCCCAATACGCACCAGAAAAGCGCAGTTGATGGTCGGGGAAGAGGAACTGGCGGACTCTCTGCATGGGTCGTCAGTACGTGTAGAACGTCCCCCCCCCCCCTTCCCTTGCAGGCAATGGAAAGTCTCGGGCAGCTCTGTTCGTACCGATTTCAGTCCGTCGGCACCCACGACCAGATCGGCCACGGCCTCCGTCTGGTCCTGGAACACGAGCCGCACGCCGCCCTCGGCCCGGTTCGCCAGCGACACCAGCTTCTTGCCGAACTGGATCACGCCCGCCGGCACCTTTTGCAGCAGGGCCCACTGCAGACGGGTCCGCCGCGCCCGGATGGAGCCCCGGGGATCGTCCCCGGCCGCGTCCGGCTGCTTGGACACGTGCAGGACCTCGCCCGTGTAGGCGTTGCGCTGGGCCGTGTCCGACTTGGAGCCCCCCTTGACGAGCTGGCCGGCGCCGAGCAGGTCGAGGATGCGCCAGGCGTTGGTGCTGAGGCTGATCCCGGCGCCGGCCTCCCGCGGCTCCGGATGCTGCTCGTACAGGGTGACCGAGACAAAAGGCAGAGCCGACAGGGCGATGGCCGTGCCCAGGCCACCGGGGCCGCCGCCCACAATGGCGACCTGGATCGGATCCTTGGCCATCCTGTCAATGTATATATATATATATATATAGATATGTCTCGGACACGGGATCGCCGGCCTCGCAAGGTAGGCAGGTTCGGGTTTTTTTTTTCTGACAGGCAAAAAAAAAGAGTCTTGGGGAGGTGTCTTGGACCCCAAAGTGACCGATGCTCTCGACGTGAAGATGTATGTCCCTGCCGAGCATGTCCGTCGAGCATGTCCGTCGAAAAAAAAAATCGAGAAATGGCACCTCTCGGGTTTCCACGAGGCTCACTATCGTACCACGGGCGATGGCGAATCCATCTCTTGATTACCAACCATGACAAGGCGTTTTCTTTCTCTCTTTTGTTTTCTGCTCGCGCAATTCGACGGCGGGCCTGCGGCTCGCCTGCGTCCCGGGGCTGCACGAAATGTCGAGATAGCAGCACGCCATACTAGGCTAAAATTGAGCTTTCAACACCACAACTCGGTGATTGGCCAGACACGCAAGACTTCCGACAGCAACCTGTCAGGAGGTCCCGGGACCATAGAGAACCGGCAGTCCGAATTTCCGAAGACATCGTCCAACACGGATGGGGGAAAAAAAAAACGGGTGTATGGGGAGGTTGCTGAGACCGTGGCGTGGACCAATCCCACACCGTCGCTACTTGACCTGCCTAGATGAGCAGACATGGTCCGCTGCAGCCAGAGGCCCATCTACGTCACTCTTTACGGGCCAGGGTCGCTTTGCCGCGGTTGTGTTGCAAGAGTCCTGCCCTTGTCTGACTGCCCAGTCATTGCTAGGTCCAAAATTGCAACAAGGCTCAGGCTTTGGTCTGAACTGGCAGATAGGCGTAGCTCGCTGTCTACCATGCCGTACATTCGGATTCAGAGAGGATTGTGAGCCCCTGCTGTTTAGAGAGAAGGATTATAAACATGGTGACACGCCTGGCCGCCCAGCATACGTAGGACCACACAACAAGAGGGGCCAAGGAACCCGCTTCAGGGCCCCATTGACAATGGCGGCTCCGGCTCGGCCGTGGCTGCGGAGTGAAGCGGAAACGACCGTCTCACTTCACCAGGAACACACGGTTGCCATTCCAGTGTGCTTCTTTGTTAGCGACGGCCTACCAGTCGGGATACGGTTACAAAGCAGGGTTGCTGGCTGGCTGGACGGCATCCTGGATCCAAGCATCCAAATCCATTTCGTCCCGAGACAATTCGGGAAAGGGATTGTCAAGAAGGCTCTGCATATCCAACAACGCATTAGTACGACACGAGCCGCGCGGGATTTTTTTTTTTCTTTTTCTTTTTCTGTTTGTTTGTTTGCTTGCTTGTTGGCTTGTTGGCGCACATACCCAATCGATGAATTCCATTCCGTCCATGGACGACTCGGGCTCGGCCACACTCGGCCGGTGGTCGGCACGGGCCGGGGGGGTGAAGGCCTTGGCCAGCGGCGCCCGGTTGCGATACAGCTGCACGCGATGCAGCGTCGAGTCCAGCGCCCGGACGACGACGCGGGCCTCGGCCGAGTGGGCACTGGCGGCGACCCACACGCGGCGGGACGCCTCAATGGCGGCGCAGTTGGGCGCGAAGCCGCAGCCCAGGTCCGCGTGGGCGGGCACGCCCGTCGTCTTCCACACGCGGTCGGCCAGGCGCATGGTGACGGTCAGGTCCAGGCAGATGACCATGGCGGCCAGGATGAAGTCGTTCTGCGTGAGCGACGAGACGATCCAGCGGTCCTCGTACAGCTGCCCGCGCGGCTGCGTGGCCTCGTCGAGCTCGAGCTGCCGCTCGAGCATGCTGGCCGCGGCCGCGAGACAGGCGCGCCGGGACAGGGCGAACCGGGGGTCGCGGTGCGTGAGGTACTGCCGGTGCAGGACCACAAGGGTCTTGAGGTGCAGCATCTCGATGGTGATGCGGTGCGTGATGATGCCCGGGCTGTCGACGATGGACAGGCCCAGCGGCTTGCGCTGCAGGCTGGGGGGCAGGCGGCCGTAGGCGTCGCGCACCTGCCGGTCCAGCGCCATGGTGTCGTCGTAGGGCGGCAGCCGGAGCGACCGCGTGTGGCCGACGACCTTTTTGAACGCGGCCATGACCGCCGCCTTGGCGATGGTGTACAGGATCGGGGTCGGCTCGGACGCCGGCCGCGACGGCGGCAGCACGGCCATGTCGGGGCGCAGGTCGGCGTAGTCCAGGTTGCGGGGCAGCTCGGCATCGCAGTCGTCGGACGGGATCATGCTGGGCAGCCCGATCATAAAGGACATGAGGGCGTCGACCTGGTAGATGCTCGTCCAGATGCGGCGGCGCATCTCGGCGTCAAACGGCGAGATGGACGCCCCCGGCAGCCGCGACGGGTCCCGGTGGTAGCCTTGGCGGATGGCGAGGCGGATGATGGCGCCAAAGGTGAACCACAGATTGACGTCGGCGTCGCTGGCGTGCAGGTAGCAGGTCTGGATGTGCACCAGCATCGCCTCCAGGCTGTAGTCGCCCGCGCGCGTGTACTGCCCGAGGAGCAGGCACTGCTCCGTCCGCCGGCACAGCGACTTGGACGACGGCACGGCCCGGCCCGGGCCCTGGCCGAAAATGGTAAACTCCTTGATGCCCGCCGCCATGCTGAGCACGGCAAAGAGGAGGCCGACCCAGATGATGGAGGTCGCGGACTGCGCATGCCAGAACGCCTCGTACTAGCAAAGGGGGGTGGTGGGTGTCAAGATGTATGCTGTGCATCGTGTGTGTCTTTTTTTTTTTTTTTTTTTTTGGTTTGGCTGGGGACCCGCTTACCTCCTGGAGAAACTTGGCTGGGTGCAAGATGGCTGCGGACAGAGTGTGCTATTCGTTAGCGACCAAGAGCGCCCCCCTCCCTCCGTCGACCGTTGGTGTGGCGTCAAGCTCGAAACTCACGGAGGATCGTAAAGTGGGAGCGGAAGTAGTGCGAAACGAGGCTGTCGCACACCTGCCGAGAGGGCAGGGCCGACAGAACCTCCTCGCGACTCAGCGGCTCCGTGGACCCGAGGACGAGATCCGTGAACTCGCTGGACACCTCCTCGGGCGTGTCGTCCAAAGACCACTCAGCCTCGGTCCCCGGTCCCGAGGAGTCCAGCCCGGCATCGTTCTCGGCGGCCATAACCGGCGACAGCTGCTCTCGGATGCTCCGGATGTCGTCCAGAAACGAGGACCAGTGGCTCGAGTCGACATACGAGCTGGCCTGGCCCGCGATCAGGGCGCCATCCCGGAGGACGTCTTCGGGGGCGTTGGACGACGTATATGCAGCAGCCCCTGGCTCGGCACCCGGGTACGTAGGCGTGTTGGTGGCTGCCGGCGAATACCGCTCGGCCGCGGCCACGAGGTTGGGGCCCAGTTGGGGGGGCGTCCCACTCTGTGCCAGGCTGATGAGGAGGCTCTCCAGGTTCTTCAGGCGCTCACCCACGCCCGTGTTCCTGTTTCGAGGCCGTTCGTTTCTGTCGGCATTGGGAGCATAATGGCACTGGGCCTCCTTTCCCTTCTTGGCACATGTGCTGCATGGCAGGCTGCGATTGCATTTGAGTCTGGATGTGTCCTGTCAGAGAAGCACGTTGAACAAGAACCGGGAACAGCAACGGACGGACTTTCGAATGCGGCATGGCTCGCAAGATTTGGGCGGTCTGTTGCGTTTTTCCACCATGGCTTCTGGAATTCTAGCAATCTGGACCTCCTGGACGTGAGAGGATTCCGGGTTTTTTGATTTGGGGTTTTTCTTTTTTTTTCCCTTTGCTTTCTGGCCATAAGGGATGTTGATGTAGAGTGAGATCCTGTAGTAGGCGGAGCTTGTCAACGCGGATTTAATAACTCCGCTCCGCTTTATAATAGAGTTTTTGCCACACATCATGGACATTGACTGCTTGCATTAACTCCATGTAAGTGACTGCGTAAGCAAGGCTCGAACACGAAGCTGATGGCTTCGCAGAGCCTTGCTCGGTGACAATATCTCCGTCTTGGTGGCAGCATCTTGGCAAGGAGAGGCACTGGTATTTAAATAGCACAGGAGACAGCATGAGATGCAATCGTTAGACTGGTAGCAATAAGGAAGAATAAGAAAGCAAAAACAAAAGCAAAAAGAAAAGAAAAGAAAAGAACAAAACAAACAAAACAAAACAAAACCATTGCAAACACAACATATTTCTCAGTGTTACCGCCCCCATCCAATTCTCTTCGGCTCTTCCTAATCATGTCCGTTCTCTCCTCTCTTCACGGGCTGGGAACAGTCGTCCTGTCCAACCTGTTCGTCACTCTCCCGGTGCCGAAGAGCATCCCTGGCCTGTCCCAGCAGACCATTGTCGTCACGGGCTCCAACACGGGTCTCGGCTTCGAGGCCAGCAAGCACCTGCTCCGCATCGGCGTGGGGAAGCTGATCATGGCGGTCCGCAACCTCGACAAGGGCGAACGGGCGCGCAAAGAGCTCCTCCAGGCCACGAAGCGGTCCCCGGAGTCGGTCGAAGTCTGGGAGCTCGACATGGCTCGCTACGACTCGGTCAGGGCCTTTGCCGACCGCGCCACGACCGCGCTGCCCCGCCTCGACACGGTCCTGGCCAACGCCGGCCTCGCCACGACGACCTTTAGCACGCAAGAGGACAACGAAACGACCGTCACGGTCAACGTGGTGTCCACCTTTCTGCTCTGCCTGCTGCTGCTGCCCAAGCTGCGCGCGTCGCCTTCGGGCGGCAAGTTTGTCGTCCCCAACTCGGCGCTGCACTACATGGCCTCGACCAAGGAGCTCCTGCCCGGCCGGGGGGGCGGCACGTCCATCTTTGGCCGTCTGAACGACCCCAAGACGTCGGACATGGTGGGGCGCTACCAGGTCACGAAGCTCGTCGTCCTCTACGTCGTGCGCGAGCTGGCTGCGCGGATGAAGGCGTCCTCGCATCGATCCATTGTGATCAACACGCCCAACCCGAGCTACTGCAAGTCCGGGCTGATCGACAACATGGAGGGCGCCTCGCCGCCGCCGGATTTCTTGGCCCGGACCACGGAGATGGGCAGCCGCGAGCTGGTGAACGGCGTGTTGGCCGGTCCGGAGAGCAACGGGCAGTACCTGACCAACTGCCATGTACAGACGTATGTACCTTGAGTGCCACAGGAGTTGGGGGGGTGTTCTTCTCTTCTTCTTCTTCTTCTTCATCATCGTCGGGTTGCTAATCACCTCTTCCTACAGGCCTGCATCACATGTGACGAACAAATTGGGTGGTCGGATCCAGAAGGCTGTCTTTGACGAGCTTTTGGCAAAACTAGAGAAAATCTCCCCCGGCATTTCGGCCAACATTTAACGGCCTTGATATTGGGGGCCACAGTCAATAGGCAAGGTAAGCGCTGGCTGGGGGGGGGGGGATTCGGCGGCTAGAAGTGTGCGTTGGAAAGTGAAGCGGCAAAGATAAAGGGCCAGGAGGGGACATAATACGCATATATAGCAAAAGACTGTGTTTTTATTTCGATTTGGTTTCTATTTGGACTGTTTCTTTTTGGCTGTTTCTTTTGGACTGTTACTATTTCGCTATTTCGACTGTCTATTTCGACTGTCTATTTCGACTGTCTATTTCGACTGTCTCTTTCTTTTCTCGGACCTCTTTCCTCATTCAAGTTCAGCACAATGAAATTCGCCAGTGTTCTTCTGTCTTTCTTTTCTGTCGCTGCCGGGTCCCTTGGCTTCTACTGCATTTTCATCAGCGCCCTCGCCGTTCCCGCCATCCAGAACCAGGTCATCTATCTGAACAAGGTGAAGCTCACCTGGCTTCAGGATGTCAACCGCCCTGAACAATGGGGCTTCCTCCACAACCAAGTGACTCCCTTTCGCATCCACACACCTGACGGCGAGTCTCTCCACGCCTGGCACATCCTGCCTCTGGGCGTGTACCATCGCAACAGCGAGGCCCTCCGCAAGGAGCCGTCTGGTGTGGAAGCGGCCGACGTGACCACGCGCTGCAGCTTCCGGCTGCTGCGCGACGACCCCGATGCGCTGCTGGTGCTCTACTTCCACGGCGCCGCGGGGACCCTGGGCTCTGGCTGGCGTCCGCCGAGCTACAGGGCCTTGTCGGCTGCCGCGCCCGACCGGATCCACGTCGTCGCCATCGACTACCGCGGCTTCGGGACGAGCTCGGGCACGCCCTCGGAAGACGGCCTCCGGACGGATGCTGCGGCCCTGGCCGACTGGGCCATGCGCGTGGCCCAGATCCCGCCGTCGCGCATCGTCGTCTTTGGCCAGTCGCTCGGCACGGCCGTGTCCGTGGCTCTCGTCCGAAGCCTGGCCGAGGGGTTGCATCCTCCCCAGAGCCCCGTCCTGTTCTCCGGACTCGTTCTCGTGGCCCCCTTTGCGGACGTGGCCGAGCTGGCCGCCACCTACCGGATCGCCGGCACCATCCCGCTTCTGGGTCCGGTGGCGCGCTATGCGCCTCGTGCTCTGGCCTACCTGCGCACGCTCATCCAGGCCCAATGGCCGACGCGCCACGCCATGGCGGACTTTGTGCGGTGCTGCGAGGCGATGACAAAGGCGTCTTCCCCGACCGATGGAGACGGAGATGGCCAGGCGGCGGCGGGCCCCAGCCGCTACCACATCGCCGTCCTGCATGCCGAAGACGACTACGATGTTCCCTGGACACACAGCCAGATGGTGTACTGGCACGCGGTGAATGCGAGCACGTCCCTGGGCATCAGCTACGAGGACCTCGAGAAGGAAAAGCAAGCTTCCAGGACGGTGCTGGGCGACGAAGGCGGATGGACATATACGCGGCGGACTGAGCAGGGCATGCTCAAGCAGCACATTCTGAAACACGGCCTACACGACCGGATCATGTCGTACCCTGCCGTCAGTCTGGCTGTGTATGACGCCTTTCAGCTGTGAACATTTCTTACTAAGCGGTTGGATACACGGTTTAGAGCAGAGGCATGGTATATGGTATGGCACATGGTAGTGCGCGCAAAGACGACAGAGAATCAATCCATTTGAGACACGCCGGTGGGCTTTTGCCATAATAGAGTGTGTGCAGAACAGAGGATGTTGCCGCCGCTGCCGTCCTGGCCAGCCGCCAGATAGAGTACCCCGGAACCGGACGGCATCCCGAACCGGCCTCAGAGACTATTCCCGCTGGGCTATGCAGTCCAGAAGAGCGCCCAGCTTCGCATTGTCATGCGTAGTCGGTTCCTTTCTCATCCATCGATAAACTGTCTGTGCCACTGACATCGCCTCTACCGGCTCAGGATACGCGCAGCGGGATCCATGGCGAGCGCAATCGGTACACTGGCTTCCTTGCCCGCCATCACCGTTCGGCTTCGGTCTTCTGCCGTCCCAACGGTCGTGCTTAGCTTGGAGGATGCATTTCTTGCCTGTTTTGAACTGCAAGTCCCTGCGGTACGGCATGCCTGATTCGGCACTGTCCGGCTCGGACAGCCTCGCGCGCTGGGGGACTAGGGGCGGACTTTTCGATGACGCCAAAGTGATCACATCATATCCCCCACGGGGTGCGCAATTGAACACGGCCACTCAAACGACCGATGGCCCAAAAGGCGTCAGAAAATGCCATAACCTAGCTGTGCCATGATTTGCCAGACATACGGAGAAGCCGCCGAGCGACCTGCTGAGGGAGCGCCGCACGCATGGAAATCCGGGTACTCGGCTTGCCTGGGACATCCCATGGTGCCAGACGCTATCTGACGATATTCAGAGGACTCGGGAGAGTCCAATAACGCTTTTTTTTTTTCAATTGTCTTTTGTATTCTATCCTGGTATATTTACTGCGGACTCAAAAGATTAAGCGAGCATTTCTTCTTTGCCAGAATTCATAGTCTTTTTCTCCCTCGAGGCATCCTCCTGGTTTGCGCGAAATTCGCCTCCGAAAGGGGACAGCACCCAGGAGAACAAAAAAAGAGTCATGGCTCCGTTCCCAGTTCGCCATGTTGCCGTGATTGGCGCAGGCATTTCTGGAGTCAACACGGCTGCTCATCTGCTGAAAGAGGGCATCGATGTGACGGTGTTTGAACGGGGGCGAGCCCCGGGCGGCGTGTGGTGCGTCTCAAGACAAAAGCTGAGATTTTGTAAAAATAAAAATAAAAAAAATAATAAAGAAAGAAAGAAAGAAAAACAAATCACTGACATCAGCCGTGTAGGGTACACGACCCGGAGCTCCCCCTGGAGCCAAACTACCGATCATCCAAGCCATCGGTGGCCGAGTTTGACTTTCACGAAAAGCCAGAGGAGAAAGACCTGCATCTTGTGCACTCCAGTCCCGGGTAACGTTGTCTTGGCTTCTCGTTCTCGCGTCGTGGAACGTGGAACCAGCGCTGACCCTTTTCGAAAGAGCTGCCTACGACACGCTGAAAAACAATGTGCCCACCGAGCTGATGGAGACCAGCCTGAACAAGTGGAAGCCCAACACGGAGCCCTTTGTCAACCACACGGTCTTGCGAGACTACATCCAAGACACGGCAAGAGTGACGGGCGTCTTGGACAAGACCCTCCTCCACACCAGGGTGACCCGCCTCGAGAAGGAGGGCGATGTCTGGCACGTCGAGACGAGCACGTGGGATGCTGCGACGCGGGAGGCAACCACAAAGAACTGGGTGAGTCGTTGCGTCACCAGTCCAGCCATGGCAAGGACGTCCCATCTGACCGATACGAACCCCCCCCCCCCCCCCAAAAAAAGACATTCGACGCGGTCGTGGTGGCCTCTGGCCATTACCACACGCCCAAGACGCCCGACACGCCAGGCCTGGCCGAGTGGAAAGACCGCTGGCCCGACCGGGTCGAGCACTCGAAGCGCTACCGCAATGCGAAGGGCTTTGCAAACAAGGTACGTCAGGCCCTGGTCACGCCACACGCTTGTTCTACGCTTGTTCTACGTTTGTTCATTCTTTTCTCTTGTGCCAACAAACGGCTGACCCGGTCTCGGCCCAGACGGTGCTCATCGTTGGCGGCAGCGCCTCGGCCACCGACATTGCCGCCGAGCTCGCGCCCGTGGCCAAGACGATCTGGCAGTCCACGCGCGGCGGCCTGTTCGACCACCCGCCGGCCGTCCTCCCCGCGAACGTCACACGCATCGGGCCCGTCGCCCGCTACGACGATCCGCCGCCCGGGGCCCACGGCCACGGCACGAATGGCCACAGCGCAAAGGGCGACGCCCCGCCGCCGCCGCCGCCGAGACAGCCGCTCCCCGACACCGCGCCCATCCCGGCCACCGTCACCCTGGCCCCCGACGCGGACGGCCGGGTCCAGGTGCTCCGCGACGTCGACCGCGTCATCGTGGCCACGGGCTACCAGTTCACCCTGCCCTTCTTGCCGCAGCTGCACCGGGACGACGTCGCGCCCGCGGACGCCGACGACCGCGTGCTCGTCACCGACGGCCAGCAGCTGCACAACCTGCACAAGGACATCTTCTACATCCCCGACCCGACGCTGGCTTTTGTCGGCGTGCCCTTTTACACCGCCACCTTTTCGCTCTTTGAGTGGCAGGCCATCGCTGTGGCCGCCGTGTTCGCCGGCCACACCACCACCCTGCCGTCCGTGGCCGCCCAGCGCGCCGAGTACCGCCAGCGCGTGGCCGACAAGGGCTACGGCAAGCCCTTCCACAGCCTCTGGGGCCAGGACGTGGCGTACGCGGCCGCGCTGATGGCGTGGGTCAACGAGGGCCGCGGCGCGGACGGCGCCGCCGCCGCCGACCGCAAGCCCGACGGCTACTCGCAGCAGTGGAAGGACAAGAAGGAGGCCATGGTCCAGCTGTCGAACCGCAAGAACATCCTGTACGAGGCGAACCGGCTGCGGCCCGAAGAAGGGGGGGCTGCCAAGCTCGGAGGAAAGGCGGCCGCATCGACGACGACGACGGCAACAGAGGTGAGGCAGTTTTTGGGAGCTGCGGTTCAGTCGTAGAATGGAGAGAGAGAAGGGAGAAGAGGGCATGGGCAGCTATGTGTTTTGATTTTTTGCAAAAATCAAAATCAAAAATCAAACTTCAAAGGCAAACAACCCCAGATCAGGGGAGGAGAATCTCTCGATGGATGCAAACAGAAGTTTTGGATACATTGTCAGATGCATGATCATACACGCTGTCATACAGACCATACACACTGTCCTACACATTGCCTGTCAGATACATCATTATGCTACACGAGCTCTGTACACCACAATGCACAGAGACGGTTCTCTCCTCTTTTTGACTCTGTTCTTGAAACCCATTGGAGGCAAGCCCCAATTTTCCTGCCCTCTCTCTGCTGTGAACAGAGAGCCATGCACGTCAAGGACAAGCTCTTACCTCTTCCTTCTTTCTTCCTTCGTTCCAAGGGTCCTACAGACCTGACATCAGAGAATCTTCACCAGAGAATCTTGAAAAAGGGTCACCCGAGACCCTGCTAATCTTACATGATGTGTAACTATGTCAATCATTCTCTTCTCTTTTTTTACTCCTGTTTCTCTTCGGCACTCGGAGAGCAGCTGCCGAGGACTTGCCCATCTGGTTCAGATGCACCTCGAGAAGGAATGGAGATCTCCTCGCAACAACAGCAGCAACAACTCGGAACTCGTCCCGGACGAGAGACACAGAAAGAAGACGACCAAAAAAAAAGCAAGACGATCCGAAGTCTGTCTTCTCCCCCCCTTGCCCTCTCTTTGCAGGCATTTCACGAAGATCTCAATCATGAAACAACAACGGTCGTCAGAGACAGTGCTGTGCCATTGTCTGCCCGTCAGAACGAGACGACAAAAGAGAGAGAACGGGCGCTTACGATCTGCAATATGGGGGACAGTGTGGAATCGATGAAGACGAGCAAGAATGGGGGCCACGATCCCATTTTCCCCCTCCCTCCCATCCACGTCCACGCCTACCAGGGAATTGCACATGCAGATTATTTGCCTCAGCCAGAAATCATAAATCATGAAACGTGCCGTTTGCGATGTACACGAGATGCTGCTTGCCGAGTATTGGACGGGTTTGGACTGCACACCACAACGTCACGTCCTCCCACCATCGGGGAGGGGGGTAGGGTTTGAGAAGTCTTGTGTTTGGGAAGCAAAGAGGCACACACCCATCTCTCTCCGAACTGCCCATGAACCGTAGCAATTGCTTCCAACCCAACGTTTTTTTTTCCGTTGCCGAGGTGTGGCAGGTTTCATGATGGACATTTCAAAGCAGCAAGTGTGTGTGTGTGTGCCCGCGTCTTCAGCAGTGTGATGTGATGAGAAAGCGGCATCCTAGCAAGATGGCAATAGCCAAAGAAAAAAGAGAGATAGCAAGAAAGGCCTCTCTTGTCTCCGAGTTGTGTGATGACAGCTCTCTGGAACCAACCTGCCCGACCCCCTGGAAACGTACCTTACACGGGTTGGGCCAACACGGAACTGGGAGGGCTCTCTCAATCGAGACGCGTCCCCGAAGCGCCAGGCGAAGAATTGGGAAAGACGGAATTGTCACCGGAGGTGCTACTATGACATGTCCGGTTGAGAAGAAAAAAAGAGTCTAGGCCTTCCCAAACCGCCCAACCCCCCTCTCACGTCTTCAGCACCCGGACAACGCTCCACAAACATGGACGGCTTATTGCTACAATACCTGAGGGATTTTTTTTTTCTTTTTTTGTGTGTCAAAGCAGACACCAATGTCTATGCCAAAAGCGTGACCTACGTGGACTGCCATTTGTCTGTTTTGATATTGGAGGCAGGGTCGACAAGTCTCCCTTTTGCCTGAAAAGGAAGAGGCCAAGGGGGCCAGGATGCCCAGTTCGTCCAAGTTGGTCCAAGCTGGGCCAAGCTGGTCCAAGCTGGTCGCAGTCTCGGCAGCATCGAAGGATCATCCAACCCTGGGGCAGTGGCGGACAGAAAAGAGAAAGCACATCCGAGTGCGCGGGTGGCGAGGACGACAAGCAGAATGCGCATGGGGGTGGAACATACCTGCAGCGGAGAAAATAAATTAAAAATATATACTAATCGAAGTTATTGTGTAATCTTGACATGCAGAAACGCCAAACGCGCAAAACAAATAGAGAGGGGGGTGAGTGACAGAAGAAGAGGGCCATGGACCTGCAGTGCAGAGTTGCTTTGCAGCATGCAGGTTCGTTGTGGACATGGGGCATATATGCATGCGACCTGTGTGATATCAGTAGGGAGGGGGGGGCGGAGGCAGAGAGCGGCCTGTTTGCCCAGGAAGTAACTCATGTATCGCGCTCCCAACCTTGAATACTTAGTGCAACTCAATTAAGACCTACGAAACTGGAGCGAGTTGGTTGTCAAATGAGGCTGAGTTGTCAAATATCAAGTCTTACATAGCAACTACTGTAGTAGTTGGCAACAAGGCTACGGAATTTCGCTTACAAGAAAAAAAAGGGAGGCCAACGGCAAGGAGGAACAAGGAAACTAGAGCAGAATCTCCATGGCAGGGGGGAAAAGAAAAGAAAAAGAAAATATCTGAGACGGATCAATCAATCTGGGTGGTGCTCTCTGCCGCAGAGTGATATTTGGCAGAGGCGTGGGACGTGCGAGTGCAACGTCGCGGGTGAGCAGGACGAGGCCCCGAAGCCATGCGGTTTTCCCTTCTTGCTCGAACTGTTGAGGGCCCCTGTGGACACTGTTCCTCTGTCCACCAAATTTGCCCCTGCATGGCCAGTGCCCAGTCCGCGGGAATTACATACGTTGTAGCATGTTCGCATTTCTGTACTCGATGGGACCTGTGTGACGGTTGGCGAGGAGGAGACATCACGGAATATTGCAAGACCATGGGACAAGACCAGGAAAAGGGGGCGGGCCTGTTGGTTTCCGCAGTCTCATTGTCACAAAATGACAAGGAGAAAAGAAGAAATACGAACTCGGTCTCTCTTTGTTTTTTTTTTTTTATTGTTCTCGCCTCCCTGGAGCGGCTCGTTTGTGAATTTCTGATTTTCGGTTTGTTGCATCGTCAAAATCAGGAGAACCGGCAGCCAAACCCACTGGAACTGCGTGCGTGGGTGGTGCTATGATGGTCTCTCCGTGCATGAACAGAGAGATGCCCATACGTTCGGCCCGAGATGACAGGAAAGATGCATCATCGGAACAGCTGCCGAGAAGAGAGAGTTTCGTCAGTGTCGCTTCGCCTGTATCGCCCCTCTGTCCAGTCTCGCTTTTCTGGCTTATTGGCTGCTCACCGTTTGTCCAATTTGGGACTGCGCTGATCGGAACGCTCTGTCTGGGGACCAAAAACTGCAATGGCCAGTCGATCTTGGCCGATGGGCGACTTGGGTTGCCCGGACTGGGTTGCCCAGACAGATGCCCAGGCCAGTACTGATCCGTTTTTCTTTTTCTTTTTCTTTTTTGGTTTTCGATGAATGCAATCACCAAAACGGGAACAAAGCTCGGAAACACATGAGCCATTTTGAAACATCTCGTGGCAAAGAGCGCATGGACAATTCAAGACCGCCAACGTTGTCGTATTGGCCCAACCTTGTTGCAGACAACACCAATCCCCCATTTTTGAAGAAGATTTTTTTTTTTTTTTTTTTCATTTTTAAAAAAAATGAGGTGGTGAGCGGTCGGTGAGACCACAGAACAAACCCCAACAATATCTACACCGTGTCCGAGGCCAACAACAAAAACTAAAAAAAAACGTTTGATCTGGTTCCCACATCTTGCAGACATGCATGCTTGATGCAGACTTCCGTGCATTAAGAAGCCGGGTTTGTAAGATATCGACCAGGCCCAGTTGGTTGGCTGCCTTTCGTGCTGTAGCCTTGCAAGGGGTGTGCTTATTTTTTTTTTCTTTTCTTTTCTTTTGGTGTTTCCTCTGGCCGGGCGTGCCCAGTTCTGTTCTTCTCCTTTCTCGAGTTAGTGATATCTGCCCGTCTTAAGCACAGTTGGGTGGCCCATCTTTTTTGAGGAACATCTCCGCAAAGCATCGTACGATTGTCCCACGTCTTGGCCGTTGCAAAACAAAAAANAAAAAAAAAAGAAGAAGAAGAAGAAAAACCAGACTCGGCTGTGTTGCCCCTTGACACCTTTTGATAGAACAAGAGGCACAATAAGAGGCGAGGGGGCGTGGAGAGGGAAGGGAAGACCACTGGTCAGAATGGCTGCGGCTTTGCTGGTGCTGCTGGTGCTGCTGGTGCTGCTGGTACTGCTGCTTGTTCGGTCAGCGTAGCTCTCGCTTGGCTCCATCCATATCAACCACCCTCGGGGCGCAATTCTTTCTCCGCTGTTGTCCGCGCTGTCCGCGCTGTCCGCGCTGTCTGCGCTGTCTGCGTTTTCCACGGCCCCTCTTTCTTCTTGACTCGATCTTGGCCGCTTCTTGTGACCCGGACTCGTGGCTGGCAGCTCGAGAAGCCAGGGACACCGGCGAAACCAAAGAACCCGAGAAACCGAGAAACCGAGAACCCCAAACACTGAGAAACTGGGAAACTGAGAAACCTCGTAAATGGTGATCCTACGAAATACGCTTGGACAAAGCAGCCTTGCTCT
Organism: Raffaelea ambrosiae; assembly: GCA_002778195.1. Lineage (NCBI taxonomy): Eukaryota > Fungi > Ascomycota > Sordariomycetes > Ophiostomatales > Ophiostomataceae > Raffaelea > Raffaelea ambrosiae. The sequence continues at coordinate 437,810 of PCDI01000003.1, read as the reverse complement.
CTGTCGCAACAAAGGGAGAGTCCGCGGATCGGGCGGGAGTTTCCCTTGTGTCCACCTCGCGGATGCGATGTTGATATCGTCCCCCCACGCAGAATGCACCAGGACCCGACGTTTGCTGTGTGCTCCCAACGTGTCTCCCCCCCCCCCCCCCCCCCTCCCGAGACGCAGGAGGGGGTATACAGGCGCTGCTAAGCGTGACATGCGTTCCTGCATTTCGCCGACATGAGGTGTGCTTCGTAGATTGGTGAATGTCTTTTATATTCCAGGTGTAACGAGAACGGGGCTTCGTATCCAGCAAGCTGGCCGCCGGGCAACGGAATTGTCTGCAAGAGGAGAGATTGGGGTCTTTTTAGCTTCCGTTGTCCATCACTGCGTCTGTTCTACCAGCGGGCGACGGTCGTCTCTGTTTGCTTACAACGATGAGAGCTCGCATGAGAGCTCAGAGGAGAGGAAAGAGTCCTCCTCCTCCTGATCTCCAGTTGTCCCGACCCTTGAGCTGTGCACCGCAAAAGGGGGCTGAGTAGCTTGTCAAGGTCTCCATCCAGGCCATGTTCGCAGCCTGACCGCCACGATCTTCAAGAAAACGATACGCTCTTTCCGCATGGGGGGGGTGAGTGTCTTTCGATTTGACAACTGACAGACACCTTGCTCACCGCCAGCGGTACTGCCGGCCATACTCCAACTGAATCAAATGTGTGCACCGGGTAAGCGCTCCTGGATGCGTGAGGTTCCATTGTCGGAACTCTGAAGGGGAGGGAAGAAAAGGTGGGCAGCCAGCTCACGCCAGCTTGAACAAGCCCAGCCACCGAAGATCGGGGGCGAGGACCCTCAACGTGTATCCAAGTTTCCAGGGCAAGCTGGTCGCATTCGCCACAAAGAGCACATTGGTCCATTGGCAGATCGGCCAGACGAGCAAAGACCCCAGGGAGTGTGAGAGTGCAGGCGTCCAGATGACCGGATTTCCGGTGAAGATCTCTTGCACACGTACACCGTATGGTGTACGATTTGAGACATTCGTCGTGATGATCCGACCCTCATGCTCACCATGCTGTACTGCATCGAGCACGACCTCGCGTAACAGCAGGGGGTAGCATGGCGTCTACCGCGTATTGCCTTGGTCCCCAGTGCCTAATACCTCTTTTGCGTATCGCAACTTTGTTGCACTTGCTCTCGATTTTGGGGACTGTGGTTTTTTGGGGGGGTTTTTTGGGTTCTTTTTTTTGTTTTTTTTGTTTGTTTTTTTGTTCGTGATCTGCACGACTTGTCTCATACATCCTGGTATCGCACATCAACAGACACCGAGATTCTCCGCCTTGTTCCCTCACATGGTGAGCAATGGCGTAGTATCAGGGTCTTGCTTTGAGAGCACGCACGTGTAAAATGTTCCGGCTGGGCTGGTAGGGCACAGGCCAAGACAAGAAGGAGGCCTGTGTCATGTGTATGGCCTTTCTTTTCCCACTTCATCGTGAAAGGAAGTAGAAGAAAAGACATCCCACAAAATTGGCAAGAAGGGGAGACATGCTAGGTACATCATAGCATGCAAAATCAATACAAAGTAGTAGAGGATGGTGGATGATGGCCATTGTGTAAGAACAGCGGAGATGCAAACAAAACAGGTGTAGATCAACAAAATGCAGAGTCGAACACGTCGGCAGATATCAATTTGGGCCCCATTCAACCGCCCCCACCGGCATTCGACCCTCTCAGCCAGCGTGTGTCTAGCCCTGGATTCCTACTAACTATGTACCAGAGGACGCTGCATGCTAGTTACAGCCAGTTTCCCGGCTTCCGGCTGCTTCTGTCTCCTGTCTCCATTGGCCCTTGTCCACGTTTCGTTCTGCGACACTGAAGAAGACGCCGCCGGGGGACTGCAAAAAGTGGCCCTGGACGCGCGGACGGAAGAACGATGGATCGTCATCATGAAGATGGGGAACCCTCATGGTGGCTGGCAGGTGGACAATGTGCTTTGTAGGCAACACGGACAATATGGACAAATAGGGACGAAGACGGTAGTGGTAGCTGCTGACAGCCAACACGAACCAGTGGAGAAAGCATGGCAATATCGTCCACGGTGATGAAGAGCAATGCACGTGTCCCAAATACTATGTAGAAGAAGGCCTGCGCCAGCCGTCCGGAGGTGGATGGTTTGTGGTCGTCGCCAACACGTCGGTCTTCGTCCCAGGAGGCTAGGACACACGAAATGAAGGGGAAAAAAAGACCCGACGATCTTTTCCCCCAGAAACTGTTCGAGCCAGTCATGCGGAGGGCAACGCGCGACCACAAAGGAGCCAGAAGAGAGAGAGAGAGTCCACAGACAGCCGCCACTGCCCACCAGGGAGCCACAAGGCAGACGGCAATCGCATAAAAACTGGCTTGCTGAAGACGTAGAAAAGAAAAAGACCAACATGTCCGCTAGCCAGCCTCCGCACCGGCATATCATTTCCCTGCGTTCCACCTGGCGTCCCCGGATACGGGAACGCCAATTTTCAGGTCTCTTTAGTAGCTTGGCCTGCTAACCAACTCTGCTGCCGTCCAGCTTCGTCTATTCTTTTTGGCTTCCAAAGATAGAAAAGGTGCATGTCCGAGTTTGAGCTCGCCGAGTTGCAGTCGTGACACCCCCCCTCCCTCCCCTCCCCTTCGTCGTCTTCAGCCTCTTGACACTAACATGCAATGGTTCTGGTGAAACGAGGCGTCGTACGGAGATGAGAACATAAGAGTGAAGAAAAAGGGGTGGTGGTGGTGATGGTACTATTGTGTTGCGACTTGGGGCAGCCAGAAAGCCAAAAGCCCCCCCCCCCCCAGACTTGCCGAAAATACGGGCTTCTTCCACGCGTTAGGGGCCCTGATCGCTTGAAGACAGCCCCTGGGGTCGCTGGTTATTCCACATCGTGGATAGCTTGGTAGCTTGTTTCTACACATCCACCCCCTTGAGGAGCCTGCTCCAGCCGACCGTGCCCTCTCGCCCCCAAGATACGCACAAACAATAGTGTATTTTTACGAATGTAAATATGTCAATCAGGTACTCGAAGAAACACGACTGGCACAGCGGAACTTACCACAGTTGCCTTGGGAATGGATGTGGACGGCCAGTACGAGTACTATGTAACTAGTTACTATGTACTATGTAGCGTGAGCATGGCAAGGCGACATTGCCCAGATGCTGGCCACCGTCAGGGCGGCTGAGGTGTGGAGCCAAGTGGCGCGCCCATCATCAAACGCAATCAGCGCCACCAGGAACAGACACAGAAATACACCGTACTGTGCGTTTGCCGCCGGCACATAGGAAACGACATGGGGCAGAAGGCGGCGGCTGTTATCGCTGGGGACAGGAGACGCAGATCCATAGCTCGCCTTGTGCTAGGTGACAGCCCCGAGGCAGGCTCATCGCAGCTTTGGGGTAGAAAAAAAAGAGAGAGAAGAAGCTGGGGCTCGATAAGACAGGCGCCGTTGATGCACGCCTTTGGGGTAGAAACATACATAGTAAGAGGCTCGCGATGCATCACCACCTCCTTCGGGGTAGAAATGCGGAAAGCAGCAATGCACCTTGCATGCATCTGGCCTCAGCCCACTCGCTGAGGACTTTTGCTACTAGTTGGTTACTTTGTATGCAGATAACAATATTGGAAAGCAAGTATTTCCTCGTACTCGTCGTACTCGTCGACAAAGCGCCGTGCAAGCAAGGGTGCAGATGGCCCCCGGATGCTGGACCCAGAAGTGAAGTCAATCGCAAGGTGTCTGAGATGTGGAGAACCGTGGAGATGAGTCCGAGGCGTCCGGCAGGTCTCTTTTTTCTCCCCCGAATAGCAAGAAGAACACACCAAGAGAGGGCCAGCACAGGCTGTCAGACCAGACCGGGGAATTTTGTCCAAAAATAACAAATTGGGATGGCCAGTGCCTTGGAATTCAATAACCGGGCCATGGCATGAAGCCGAACATCAGACGACGATCCAAGCCTTGGGACATTTGTGTCACCGGCGAATCACCGAGCCTTGTGGGCGTGGTCTGTCTTACCATCATCCTATTCGTGTCTCGAGTGTCCTCGGCATCCTAGACACTTGGCCCGTGTTCTCGGAAGACAAGTCGGGATGCCATGGGCGCACAACAGCCTCTTCATGCTGTGGCACGTCTTGGTTATTCTCCGAATGGGACGACGCCACAAGAAAAATCAAACGGCTCCGAGTCCAATCGTGTTCTGTGCCCAATCGTGCTCTGTGTCACCGTTCAGCTTCAGCCTCGTATTTTGTTCCCCCCCCTTGTCCAGAATACCCATGACCGGCCTCGCGCAGCCACGAGAACAAGAATGAAGATGATGCAGGTGCAATCTATTATTAAACAACACAGCGTGCTTTTCGTGGGCACTGGCATGGATAGACGTTCTTTGTGCATGTCCTTTTTGTCCTTTTTTTTAGACTTCATTTCATGCAAGGAGAAAACATCCATGTCCAACCACCAACCTCTTTTCGGCCAATGCCTCGCTTCCCACCCAGCCACACACTTCTCTCGAACGGGAAAAGAGCTGCTGTGCAACAAACGGTATCTTGAATATTGAATGCAAGTAGCCACAAGAGCCAGTTTCTCTCGGAGGGGGGAGGGTGATTGTTGCTGCAGCACTTGCATACATCCGGTTAATCATGCCTGCGGGGGAGACAAATCGATGCAAGGCTGTGATAACAACAAACTTGGCAACGAACATCCATTTTTCGTATTTTGGACAACAGGATCAACGTAGTCGATTTCATCAACAAAGAAAATACAAGCCACCGGGCTCCATACCCCGTCCGAGTGCTCTTGTACAACGGACGGAAGTACTATGTATGTCCGGAAAGGGACAGCAACTCTCCATCTAGGAAACTACTGGGGGACTTCGCTTCTGACTTCAGTTCTTGGGTCTTATTTTCTTCCTTTGTTCATGGCCAAGCCTTGATATTGTTTGCTTGCTCCTTCCGCCTTCTTGGATCTGGTCCTCTTCTCCTTTTTTTGTGTTCATGCCTCAATGCCCCCTCGCTTCTTTATGTGATACACTCCAACCTTTGGTCACAGCGAAATAAGCCGGCATGAAGTAGGAGTATGCACAGCACAACCATCGAGAACCTAGTTCATTCGAACCGTCAAAAAAAGAAAGCAAAGCAGGTGCCAGAGACTGGCAAACAAAGGACCGCCCAACCCCTGGATTGGGAAGAAACCGCAACTCTGCATTATCACATACATGAACGCAACTCGTCCACACAAACACACAAACATACACCCTGCATACATTGTGCAGAATGCATCCCGCTTCAGGTTCTCATGACTTTGGGACACTGCACACACTCCACCTACAAACACGCACGCACGCACTCAGTCACACACTCACGCACACACACAAGCAAGCACGCAAGCAAGAACACAGAACAAACACAGAACAAGGCAAGACAAGATACCAAAGAAAGCATTGGGTGTGACACACCGTGCCTTTTCCCAAACCCCAAAACGGAACCGCAATGCAGGGTGGTGCTCCCATATTGGAGGTCCTCCCTGAGGCACATTCGAGCAGAGTATATTGGAAATTGATGCAATGGACACCACCACAACGAGGCAAGAAAGGTGCCTGTGCACCAATGCCAAGAAAGGGCACGTCCTGTAAAAAAAGGGAAAGGAAGGGAAGGGAAGGGAAAGGATACACTCTTTCGGTCTCAGTGAGTGACAGACAGAAAGAAAAAAAAAAAAAAAAAAACAGAAATAGGGGAAAAGAAGGATAATCTCTCTCTGCTCCATGGCGTCGGCAGTTTGGTGAGTTGGGGTGTCTCGGGACACCAACTGGACAAAGAGCGTTTACTATGCAAGACAATAGATCAGCAGTAGCGTTGCAGTCTGCCCTGTCTGCTCGACCATCCAACAGCACGCATGTGGCACGCATTGTTACCGGTTCGCAGTGGAAGGGAGAAGGTCGCTTTCTTTGTTTGCCATATCCGGTCTTCCCAATATGGACCAAAGGTCAATCAAGGCGAAGCATCTGCCCATCTTTTTTTCTTCTTCGGGCCCTGGCGAGCGTATATCTAGCGATGGCTCTGCATGTGGTGCACTGCTCAGACGCAGGCACACATTGGTGACAATGGGCGAGGTGACTTGAGATGCTCTCTCTCTTTCTACATAGTACCACTGCTACTACATAGTGTACGGTGTAGCATTTCCTGTCCCGTCCTTTTTTTCTCTTGTTTCCGTTTGTGCCCATCCTTCTCTACTGGGCCTTCTTATCTGCGATTAGGCAGGGTACTTTCGTCCTTTCTGACTTTCTGACCTTGCTCGTCGATTCCTCCTCGACAATTTGTCACAATCCTGTTCTCTTCTATTCCTCTTCTACTCCCCTCCCCATCCCGTCCCATTGAGGGAATTATGCTTGCCACCCCGACGGCGCCAAATGGGACAAATAAACGGGCCAGAACCGAAAACGACCAAAAAGAAGGTCGGCTCGCATAGCTCATGATGTTGGTTCTTAGAGCAAGGAAGAGGGGCCGTGCCGTCCTTTTTTTTGCCCCCCCCTCCCCCCTCCCCCCCATTCCACTGCACTAACAGCGGCTGACGATGCTGCTATTTGCACGAAGCGAGAAGCTAGGGACGGGCGCTGGAGAGTCTGCACACATACTAGTAGTACGGGTGTGCTCTCTGTGTGCCGAGCTCTCTCAACCACAATTCGCACGACAGACAAACTCTCACTCTTACAGGTCAATTCCCCATACCCCGGGGAACCGATCCGGAAAGGTATATACATAGTAGCCAACCACCCCCCCTTGCAGTGGTTCCGGGTCTGCGTTGCTGAGAACATGGAAGCTGCGCAGTGCAGTGTGCAGTGCAGTGCTTTGTGTGACAAAAGGCAAAAAAAAAAGAAACCGCCCCAAAACCCCCCCGTTCCTACCAAGAAACGGCACTTGCCCAAAGGGGAAGCATCGATGGAGAAAGCAACCTAGCTTCTTTGGGCCACAATTGCTCTTTTTGGAGAGAAAGACATGGGCCTTTTTTTTGTTCTTTTTTCTTTTCAACGGCGTAGCGTTCGCTAGCTACTATGGTATGCCGCTAGTGAGCAGAACAGGGGTCGAAGGGGAGGGGGGGGGGGGTGTACGATACACCGCACACTGCTGCTTCGCGTGTCGAAGGGGGAACAAGGTGTGGTAGGGTTGCATTGAACGCAAAAGGGTTGTCGATGGGGAGGGGGGTGTGTGTCTTCTTTATGTGTGTGCGAGAGAGAAGGGTTGGGGTCGTCACTGTGAGTATCCCCCCCCCCTGTCGAACGCCCATGTGCCTTTGCCCTCACACACACTCTCTTTGCTTTTTTCGTTCGCAGACCACTGTTGGTTTTCATGAGAGTTTGGTTCGCATGCGGGGTGATGGAAGAGAAGGCCGTTGAAATCAATTACTATGTAGAAGAAAGAGAATGGCAGAAGAGAGAGAGTGAGAGGACGACCGGGGCAGACAACGGTCCGGCAAGGGAGGTGAAAGAGAGAGATCATCTCTCCTGACAACCGAGTTTACAAAGTAAGTTAAGTGCGAGTTGCATAGTAACTAGTTCGTCAATGTCCGTGCTGCTGAGAAAACGGGTCAACGTACAATGATACATGCTCGTACATAGTAGTACACAAAAGAGAGATACACACGCCAAAAAAAAGAGGGCCAGGCAGGCCGGCAACGGGCAGAATATGTGCCCATGGCTTGGCAAGAAGAACCCCGAAAAGGTGAACAGCATGAAGCTACGGAGAGATATGTTGCGCCGTGCGAGGTCGCTAGCCAGCACGTGGACCATGGTAAAGGGGAGGAGGGGACAAGAGGGACAAGAGGGACAAGAGGCATTCTTCACGCCGAAACCGCAATAGATAAAAGATAACAGACTGCAGGGAATGTCTTAACTGCAAAGCATGCAAGTACAGGACGGACTTGCATGGCATCTGCTCCATCTCGCTGAAGATTGCCCTCGCACAACGCGCACAACGCGCACAAGTCGCCATCCACGATGCCAACATGGCAGCCTCTCCGAATATGCCGGCGGGTGTGCAGAGAACAATCTCGGCCAGCGCAGCAAAGCTCCATCGACGGCATCAGAAGACAAGACCGCTTCCATTCGGCCTAATGGTCACTAGGTTTCGGTGTCCCTGTTTGGGGGGGTCTTGATGCAGTCAATGCGGTTCATACTTGAGTACATGGAATACATTCAGAAAAAGAAGGCTATTACGGGGTAGATGTATGTACTGGACTTTTGCATACGAGTAGGCGGCTCCATTACGAGCCTACCTCGTGTATGTGCGCCTCCTCTCATACTGTATGAAACACGCTGGTCAGCCCAGGGGGCTGGTGCAGCACCAGCTTGCTTTCTTTGACTTTACGAGTGCTATGCGTGTTTGTTCGCCTTTTTTTCTTTTTTCTTTGGCTTCTTTTCATTTCCGAATGTCAATTTGGTTCACCAAGATCGGGAGGCAGAAACAAAGGGAGGACTTTGTCAGCTACTTTCTTGTTGCTCCTCATTGTTCCTCAGGGCTTCAATGATTCCAATCTCCCCTTTCTTTTCGGCTATCTCCCCTATCTCTGCATATTCGCGTCATCAACTCGATACTCTCGTTGTTCTCTAGCCTACGCACTACCCATGTTGTCGTTGCGGTGGTGTCCCCATACACACTTCGTGTCTATTTTTGAACCAATTCTAAATTGCCCAAACCTGAAACAGGTGTTTGGAGCCGAGTGTGCTCGAGAAAGACGAAAAGAAGATAACGAGACAAGCACGCAAAAAGAAAAAAAATCTACAAAAAAAAAGAGACAGACAGAGCGAGAACGGACAAAACAGGTCTGTGTGGTGCTCGTCGAGTAACTCGTAGGGAACACCCCTGTTCGGCGCCTTGCAAGGGTGGGCCCGCACGGAAGAAAAACCATCGCGATGCCAGCTGGATGGATGACCCAAGTATGACAAACACATAGGACACCAAGCCCCAAAATACATAGTATTACGATACTAAAATCGAAATTAAGAAAAGACAAGAAGGCGAGTGCATTCCCGAGTGCCCATCAGGCGCGATGCTCCCAAAGAAGGTGTTTACTAAGTTAGTGTCGACGGTAGTGAGGCAGATCACAACATGTCTGGCCTCTACCAATTTACGAGCACCCGTCCGTACCTGTATTTGCATGGGACAAGGATGTACATACATACATAGTACACATAACATAGTAATTGAGAGCCTCTCGAGTGCTCTTTGTCCCCATCTTTCATACAACGCACGCGATAACGACGGGAGGAACTTGCTGGTCGGACCATCTGTCCTGTCCATGGAATTCGAGCCTGCTAATACTACTTGTGTATAGATGGATGGCTCATTTCCTTGCAGGCTCAATTCCTGCTGCTCATGTACAGTATTTCCTCGGAGAGCATGGTAACCCCAACCAAGGTGGATCGTGGTTGGTAACAAGAAAAAAAAAAGGCCCTTTTTTAATGAACCATTATGCCCACTTGCGACAATTCCGCACAGAGGAGAGGCTAGCCTTACCGACTCAGGTTCCCGCGGAACACCACGCACATACGGTCCTCCTCCTCCATGCACCGTCCGGCATCTTGCATAGATACGAGAAAGGCACGTACGGTAGTATGCTATAACGCGCTCCTTTCACGAATCGTGGCCTAGTTTGGCCTCGTGCTTGGGTCTACTTTGGGATGCTATCTATTTTTTTTTCCCTAGTTTCTTTTTCTTTCTTTCCGTAGTATTTCTCCCCTTCCCAACTGTGCCCCCCAGCAGGGCATGCCGGGTGCCCTTTTCGGCTTTCGCTTCTACTTTGTATTCGCCCTGTTCCTCTTTTTTTTTCTCTTTGTTGTCATTTGTTGTTTTCCTGTCAGTTCGTCTCTCATTTTGACTTCTCACTTTGGCGCGGGTGGCGTCGTCTGGTGAGACGGAAGTTTCCTTCATTTTTTGGTCTCTGCCCTGGGATCTGCGGCAATCGAAGACACACACCATCGAAACGGCCAGGGCCCAGGTCCCAGCTAGGGCGTCAGCGTAGTCAGGGCAGCCAACGCATTTTCAGGGCAGTCAGCTAACTAGCTAGTCAGCTAGTAACTATTACGCCCTCGGGGGTGTAGGCCCACTGTAGCATCCGATGGAAGGACAGTGGCAGAGATAAAAAAAAAAAGCAACAACTAACTACGAGTTAACTACGAGTACTCGTACTCGTACTATGCATATGCAAGGACGCTGAAGGATTCAGAGATTGACCGTTGCTCTAGCCCTGGCTAGTATGCTTTAGTGGACGGAAGGAGCAGACTCCGCCTGCTGAGTGCACTAAAACACCAACCAAGACAGAACGGTGCAGGCCCTGGTCCACCGATGAAGACCGACGAAGACTGAAGAACAGTAGGACACCAAACAGCCATTGACTCATCCTGCCGGAATCACCCCCTTCCCCTCTTCTCGAATCCTTCCCTTGCTTCCCTTGGCCCTAAGGAAGTCCCCAGTGAATCCCCGGACCAGGGGGAGAACATACCCTGCAATATCCTACAAGCCCATGCACCGGAAAAGGAACTGCACGCAATCACATATGTACATACACATGTACATACACATGTACATACATACGTACTTGCATGGCACGCGTGTATGCAGAGGGAAAGGGGAGAGGGGAAAAGAGATGGAGGACAACCGGAGATGCGATGGACACAAGGAACTTGACTCCCAACAAAAGGACCTGATCGTGTGCGGGACCGGGGACAGAGGGACGCGTCTCTCAGTGGGAGAATGCAACGGCTTTCTTGAGAGTCCCTGTTGTCCGGGGACCTTTTGTAGAGAGCCGCAGTAGGAAACTGGTTAGAGGTCGGAAAACGGCAACAAGTGACAGATATTGCGTAATCCTTGACCTCTATCTTATGTCGACGAGCAACGTACCACTGTAGTTATGCCATGTTTTTATTTTTATTTTTCCAGGGACCTGTTTTCTCTTTCTCATTTAGGGACAAGCCGGACGGCGTTCCTTCAAAGAGGCAAGATAAGCGGTTGAGATCCAGTAGTAGAGCAGGAGTCTGCGAGTCGGAGAAGGAATCACATGTAGAAGAATAACTGGCCACGTACAAGTGCTATGTAAGATGCTACATAATAGTATGTGCAACGAAAGTGTAACAAACAAATGCAGTGTGCGAGAAGATACGCACGAGCAGGAGGAGTGTTGCAAACGAGTACTGACTAGTTATTACATACTCTGCAGTACCACTATGTAAGTGCTGGTTGACACAGAATAAAGGGGAGGCTGGGACAGAGACGCCACCATTGGCCAATGGCGTGCAGCCTGGCATAACGCGGAAGCCCCGTGACGTTAGCGGGAGCACAGGCGTTCCATGTCATCCACCAGAGGGAAAGATTTGGTTGCTCGTTCAGGCACCCAGCTTGGAGGCTCTCGTGCTAACTAACTACATAGTAGTTACTATGTACTATGCAGTCCCAGACTCAGGTGGTCCCTGGGTGTCGTCCTCGTAGCGTCGGTTGTCTGCCAGTGGCTTTGCCTGGTCGTGGGCCTCTTCTGTGCTTATGCCAAAGAAGGATGATCGCCCGATAGTGGATGGGTCTTTCCCACCTGGGCACCGAAAGGCGTGAGGCGCTGTTGTCCCAGTCTTTGCCTAACCGGTCTACAAAGAGGATCATGTTGTTTTCCTGTTTCCGCGAATATGCCACGCGCCAACTCAAGCCACGATCCACTCGCTAACAAGATCGGGAGACCCTGAAGGCCCCGAAGACCCTGGAAGCTCTGGAAATCCTGGAAATCCCCCAATAGACCCCGTGGTAAGATGGCTCGTGTCCTGTTCCGATCATGCTTTGTGGAAGCTCCTCGGAGAATACGGCGCTACACCGGCGCACTCTACACCGGCGCACTGAGGGGGGGGGAAACCGCTGTCTCAACAATGGAGAACGACGTTCCAAACCAGGTACCAAATCAAAACAACAGCTGTGCCTAGGCGCGGCACGTCTTTGTGTGTTGGACTGTTGGACTGTTGGACTGTTGGACTGTTGTCGTCGTGCCTGTTTCCCAAAATGGACTCATCCGTGGGTCGACTTTCCCTTCTCCAGGTCTGTTGGCTGTCAATCAGCCGAGAAATAGTGCGGCGTAGATAACACGCATGTCTTACACTCAACATGCAATAGTTGCTCGTACGCCCCTTCTGTTCGGTGGCTGTTCCCGAGACCTTCTTCGAGCGGTCCTTTCCATGCATACAACCAACAGACCAGGGTTGAAACGATCTGCGGCAATTTGCTAACGGCGACCGTTGAGGACCCGAACTGGGACAGAAAACTGATGTTGGAACAAAAAAACAAAACACCCCAATCAATAGAGAAATAGAAAATAGGAAAAAAATCAGGAAAACGAAAGAGACAGCTTGAACAGACACCGAGCAACAAGCAAACCAAAAAGTGCCCACAAGACACCGGCCATCGGCCATCGACCATCAGTCACAAGAAGCACGAACCAAAGGAACGAAAACGAGCCAGGAAGACGAACAAGCAGGAGATCAAGGAAACCAAAGAAAAAGTGACCTGTCAAGTTGCTGGCAGTTAACCTTTTCCTCTAAACACCAGGCTAGCGGGTTTAGGCATTTCCAGCTGTGTACGGTACGAGTAGGGGGCCTTTTTTTTGCGTGGTGGGTGGAGAGACGTTGAGACAGCCGTTGGTCTTTTTTAAATTTTTTTCCAATTTTTTTTTTCTTCAGTCTCCAATTCCTACAGGCCAAAGTACGAGACTCTTTTTTTTTTTGGCCACAAATTTGTGGGTTCCTTTCCTGAACCTTACTAGCAAGTAGTCAATGCCTCGGAGTCTTTGATTTCATTTTCGCTCACATCTTGCTCACGAACACACAAAATAAAATAAAAATAAAAAAAAAGGAAAGGAAAAAGCATCAAGATACTACGGAGTAGTTACGACGCCGAGTCGAGAAAGAATAAGAAGGGGAATACCAGGAAGATGGCAAAAACGTGTCCGCTCTCTCTTGCTTTCTTTCCTTTTCGTAGCCTGATCCTTCGTATCCACCATAACAAAAGTAGAGAAGCTAGTTAACTAATGATCAACACAGAAGAGAGCCTTTGGACGTATGAGAAGTCGAGGGAATCATATCTTGGCAACCACTTTCGTAGTATTTCTCTTTTTTTTTTTTAATCTCACCTAGTCCTTGGGTTTATCGCATGTGAAAAAGATAAAGATGGTCTTATGTGTACGAGTAAAGCAAATGCTAGCCAAGCACAAAAAAAAAGGGCAGCCCCAAAAGAACGGATCTGGCCGGATGATCCCATCACGTCAATGACGAGACAAGATAAAATGAAAGCCCAATATTAACAGGGTCGCCAAAAAGAAAGTGCCCCCCTTCCAAGTGGGTGCGCGCGCGGACATGGACAAGAACAGGTATTAGCTGTTATGGAGCCTCTCTGTGGAGTCTCCTTGCTGGTTGCCGTTAGCACCTTGGGGGGGTTATTTCTCTGACAGCACGCTTTCTGCCAGTGTACGAGCACTATGTACGATAGTTGCGTAGCACGGCGCAATCGTGCCCATACATCTAAGATTTGAGAGAGTGTGCACACACGGCAGTGCGAGTTAGTGTTATTTTAATGGCGATTGATTTTGCGAGAGAACGAGGAACGAACAGGGGGGGGGTAAAGGCAAACGTCAAGACAAGAAAAAAAGAGTGAACCGCATTAGAGATGGTCTTGGTTGCGCACGGAAGATGCCCACAAGACAGCCCACAGGTGAGCCCCGTTTTTGAAGGGACAAGGAAAAGGAAAGAATGAAACACACACACACACACACACAGAGGGAGGGAGAAGAAAGAGAGGGAAGATCAACCAAAAAAAAAAGGGAAGGATTGTGGAGAACGTTTCGTTGGATGGCAGAGAAGGAGTTCATATATACTATGTAGTACAACGAGAGTACCAGCGAGCGTGTACATAGTAAGAGAGACGACCACAGGTTCACAAGGACGTGGAGGTATGCCGGACGTTCCCTTCTCCACCAACATGGGTTGTGATGCCATCGTGGAGAAGGAAGAGAAAGAAGGGGAGGGGTTGTTGTTGAGAGTGTCGAGAGGGAACCTCCACGGCACGGTTTGAAAGTGCCAGGACAGGCTTCACAAAATGGCTGAAAGTGAGCCGGTTCCCTCTCTGTGGTTCGGGTTCTGCTTCTGGCTTTGTTCTTCTGACTGTCTTTCTGTCTCCTGGTCTTTTGGACCTCTGGTCTTCTTTTTCTCCCACCTTGTGATTAATTTTCCTTGATTGCGGAAAAGGCAGAGAAGCGGCTGCCGTCCTGCAGCGGTGTGACACCAGAGAAACGGGAACGATGCCTTGTCAGGGTGGGTGTGTGTGTGTGTGTGGTGTGTCTGTACGAATATCGTTTTGGATGTGTACGTCTGTCCTCGTTCCTTTGGAGAACCCCCCCCTGGCAGAGTCCTTCAGCGGTGTGGGGCACGGCCACCCATTCTCCTCTTTTATTCTTTTCTTTTTTTTTTTTGTTCTCTCTCTTTGGGCCGTTCTTTTTATTTTTGTAACTCCTTCAACGGCCGTGCGTATAATCCCGGTCGGCAGGCTTGTCCCAGTTGGTCGATGTGCAGCCCACACCCTGGTCAGTTTTTCGGTTCGCTGGTTGTGGGTTTGTTCCGCAGTTGTTACTACGAGCATGTCGCTCAGCAGGGAACGCAGAGTACAAAGTGTACATGGCTGTAGTCGTACCTCTCTGGCTTGTCGGTGTGTGTGGTGCGTGTGAGTAAAAGAAAGCGTGTGTGCTATCTTCTTTTCTTTTTTTTTTCTCTCTCCGGTGATCAGCGACAAAGGCCAGCCAACGAACGGTGCGTAGCGAAGAAAAAAAGTAAAAAAAAAAAGCAAGGACGGAAACGACGGAAGGGCGGCTGGCGGCAGACGGCAGCCGGGCGGCAGTTGGCAACGGCCAACGGGTGTGAACGGTTCAACCGTTTGTTTTCGGGCGGTGTCGTTGTGTGTAGGAGCCCGACAAAAACGTTAGGTGCGAAAATCAAAGCAGGAAAATAGAAAAAAGAAAAAAAAGAACAGCGATGACGACCAATTCCGCCTTCCTGCTCTCGACATACTATGTACGTTCGACACTATGCAAAATGCAATATACACAATGGTCTGTGGACAGCGTTGATGAACACAACGCGGCCGTACCTGCATTGGAACGGGGATGCCTGCCACTTTCATCAGAGAGAAAAAGAGAAAACGGAGGTCCCCTCCATCTCCACCCACATCTGCGCAACTTTTTGTAACTTGACTCGTTTGGACTGTGCAGTGGGTTTGATTCTCTTTCTCTTTTTTTTTTATTCTTTTTTTATTCTTTTTTTATTCTTTTTTATTCTTATTCTTTTTTTCTTCCCGTTGTTTTTTTTTCTCTTATTTTCCAATTCATTTTCTGTCTATCAAACAGCGTAATACTTTGTAATCACCTACCCTTTCTGTCCGTTTCTACTATGTAACTATGTGCCGCTTACCATCACAGACGTCATCCTCTGTTGCCACGGTGCGGCCGGTTTGTGCAGCATCTGCTGCAACCGCCTGCCGGACAACCCCTGGCTCTCCCCCCCTTGCTGCATCACTTGCTGCGGTTTTGTGTTGCACTGGTCACTTACATTTTTTTTCTTTTTTTCTGTTTTTCTTTCTCCGAATACACCATGCTGCACTCTGGACCGCACGGCTGATGCACACTGCCTAGCTGCGCTGAGAGGCGATGAGGGAAGCCGTGATGCTTATGAATGCTTTATCATCAGCGCTTCCCGCTTCCCAATGCCAACACCCTCTCCCATATTCTAGTGGCTGCCAATTGGTGCCCATTGACAGGGGCTGGGGGCCTACTCCGTACCTCTGTGCGAGGCACACGCAGATGCACGCGTACTCCGGAGATTTTATTTGCTTTTTCCTTGGTTTTTATTTTCTTTGCTGGGTCTCTCTCTGTTCTTTTGAAAATTTTCCTCGTCTTTCTTTATCGCTCGGGTGCATGCTCAACGGCTGGAACGATACTCTGTTTTCCTAGTCCGGCGCATTCCTGCCTTACCAGAAACGGCCTACTTGTACACAAGGTGGTGATGGGCTTGTTCTCGAGCTAAATGGAACCTGCCGGCGAAATTCCCTTCTCGTCGTTGGTCTCACGAGCAGCCATCAGCAGCACTTCACAGGTCGTTGTTCTGCGACCCTGTCTATTTGCGGCCCTTGGCAGCCGTAGTAACGTAGGCCTTTCCCCCCCAGACTGAACTTGCGGCGGCTCGAACACATGGTCTGTGTTGTACTGTCCTCCCGATAGATTATGCGCTGATGTTATATTACCTACCTCGTCTGTTAATTTTGCCTCGATTGTATTATCAACAGTCTTAATACTATGGTCGAGGAAAAAAAACCACCGTGGGGCCGCGTGGCCGCAAGGACAGGGAGGCCGTTCCGTGGTAGCAGACGGAGATATAAAAGCAAAGAGAAGGGAGGGTCAAAGATCAAACAAGGTCCTTTGGCAGGGCCATGACAATGACCAAAATAGTCTCTCGCCCACGAGCATCCTGTCCCTGCGCCCGGCATGAGTGCTGACAATCTATTGGGCGTGTCACCCAAGAAGGCCGAAAAGGATGGGTTCGTTCTCTACAATGTTGCGAGAGAGATGAGAAAGGGGCTGGCCATGCATCTGAATATGGCGTTGCAACAAAGCAACTCGGTAAGATGCGCACGCGAACAACACAAGAACATACATAGTAGAAAGCCCAACACTTACACCATGCATCGTATATTGCCACTTGACAAAAACTGGATTCCCCAAAGATGGACAAGGTCTTGGCCCTTCCAAAAGAGGTCAAAGAGTTGCCACTGTTCAATTGCAAGGGCTGGGAGCCCAGATGGTAAATTTCGAGTTGCAGTAGCGTTCATTTCTCGCGGTAGAGTCGGCTGTGAAGAATTAAAAAATAAAATAAAAGGGAGGCAGCCAAAATGTAAGCTGTGCCAAAAGAAGACATCCTCCTCCACCGGAAGGAACACATACCGGTGTGTTGATGCATATGGGTTGCGACGGGGCCTGGGTGGCGTATGCAATAGACGTCCAATGCGGCTGGGGTTTTTTTTTTTTTTTTTTTTTTTTTTTTTTTTTGGCCAACGGTCTAAACGTGTGCACGGGTTTCGACACAGTTTCAGATGCCTCCTGTTCTCCACGTTTTGTCTGTCACAATATGCCCCAAAGCGGTGGGGTCACGGATGATGTTGGAGGACAACCAGGACCGGCAACGGGATCTGCAGAACAAAAGGCATTCTGAGCGCCAGAAGGATGACTACATCGTACAAAAGACGACCTCCATAAAGCCGGCCGAATGGGTGCCGCTGAATTGAATCATAGAAGTGCTCTAGGTTCGCCGCCGGCATCAAGAGGACAGGGGTAGGGGGGGCGGTTCTTCTTTCTTTCTTATTTTTTAATTTAATTCAAAGAGGACGTGGCTCGTGTTTTCAATCTGGGCGATGCATGGTGCTTCCATGCTTCCACGTCCTTCTGTCGTCCGCGTGTGTCTTGTGTGGCTTGCAGCTTCCGAGACAGCCAGAGAAGGCGATCAAGAAGAGACTGAGGCTTTCTTGTCGCCAAACGCGTCCCAGGTCTGGAACAGCTCCGGCAACTCCAGATAACTAGCCATTGCATCTGGAAACGCGAAGCAGGGGACTTGTGCTGTACTCGTAGTCGTCTTACACCATACCCCGTCGGTACTCGGCGATTTCAATGAAAATCAAGCCAGCCAGTTGAGTGGTGGCAAGGATCTCCGTGTAATTCGTCGATCCAGACCAAGTTGTGCCGGCTCCGTTCCAAGGAACGCCGTCTACTTTGTAGTTCATCCTGGGACTCTCTGGGACCACAGTCAGTCCTGATGCTCCCACCATCCGCACAGGTCTGGAGAGACATTGATGCTAGTCGGGAGTGACTGACTGGGCGCCATTTGGGGCTGTCGAAGCTCGTAGACGTCGATAGATAAGGTGCGTTGCGTGGGCTCTCTGTCGTGGAGTGGGCTCTCTACGTGGATTACTCGTAAAGGACCCATCAGAGAGATAGCCGTGTAGGCTTTCGTTCCTCCTCGCCGTGCCTCGCCGCGCCGCGCATCTCCGCCAGGTGGTAGTTCTCCACAGCCAGCAATTTGCGCTTAGAAGTTTTATTGGGGGGTTTCGAGACCATGCCCGTCCACTGTGGGCACCCCTCCGGCAAGTGGCAGGCGCTGTCGGCGTATTCAATTGCGATCATCTATCCATGGACATCCCAGCGTATCATTGTGCCTAGGGAGTGTGGCCTAGTAGGGCCAGGTCTGTTTTTTCTTTTTTTCTTTTTTTTTTTTATCCGGCTCTCATGCGCAACAGCCACAGATTCTCAGCACAACAAGCAACTAACTGGTGGGGCTGGGGACATGGCGCTAGAACGTTGCTCGCCCACCGCTGAGAGATTGGCTGCACGCGGAGGGCAGACAGAGTTGCATAGGGAGAAGCACGCGAGGGACAGTCATGCAGGAGCGGGAAGATGTCAGTGCTCTGCAGCTGGCCTCGCATCGGAGCAGGGGG